>VZSC01005081.1:234554-286567 GCA_013398225.1 Steatornis caripensis
TACTGTGAGGGTGACAGAGCCCTGGCACAGGCTGCCCAGGGAGGTTGTGGAGTCTCCTTCTCTGGAGATATTCAAAACCTGCCTGGAGGCGTTCCTGTGCACCCTGCTCTAGGGGCACCTGCTTTAGCAGGGGGGTTGGACTGGGTGATCTCCAGAGGGCCCTTCTAACCCCTACCATTCTGTGATTCCGTGAAATGGCTCGTAATCCAGAATTGCCATAGACTCTCCCCAAATAGCCAGGGTGTCTCATCCAGTTCTTTCATAAGTGTTAAAGATTAAATACTTCGAAGATTAATTTAAAGACAAAAATGATAACTGTATTTCATATCAATTATTTATTTCAAGATTTGTATCAGTCTGTCTTTAAGTAATTATCTAGAAATATTGTGGCATAGAAAGGAGCATTTTGCTGAAATTTAGGTATCTTCACAAGTGACATATGTAATATTCTAATTTCTAATTTCGTTTATAAGAGGGTAAATATTCTAGGGAATGGCCCCTTGGTCTTCATCGTGGTTGGAACTTGCAGTGTCACAAGTGCACTTGTAAAATGATTGCTTGCAGAAGTGTAGTTGGCAACTTGGACAGTGTACTCACCTGCAGGTCTGAATAAAATAACGTTGTGCAGTAATTTAGTAGTCTAGACATCATCTGGATGCTTCATTTCTCCTCTTTGTAGAGCAATGTCTGCATAAATGTGAACAAGACAAGGTTTGCAAATAATGCCCTTTATTAGATTAGTGGATATGATGAAAAAATAGGTGGGCATATGAACCCTTCTTTGGGTCTGTAAATTCCCACGCTTTGGGGGAGGTTTTAAGAAGAAAACACTATCTTAGTGTGCATTTGTTGCATGTATATGAATGTAAAATACTGCTATAGACATATAATTTATTTATGTAGTTGACATTCATAATTGTGTGTATAAGATGGCTGCCAAAACTTGCTTAAATTTAATGCTTGAAATGTAGTACCTGGGGTAATGCTAAATGATGACAGTTGCGTCTCTATCTATCTTTATGAAAATAAAGGGAAATTAATAGCTACAACATAAGGACCTTATTTTCTGACCTTGAAGGTTTCTGAAAAGCAGGCTGTGCACTTTAACTTATTTAAATGTCATTAGTTTATGGCCTGCAATATTCAACAGTTTAAAGTTGCTAATTAGACTAATCATTACGAAAATGTATGTGAGAGGATGAACAGGTTTTATTAGGTTTTTATAATGTGGCAACAGGTCAAAACAGAGATTATCTACCATACTTCTAAAGTTCAATATGGTCATTTAATTAATTGTGTGGAATTGTGGCTGAAGTGTTAGACCTTTGCAATCAAAGAACTTTTTCTCTCCTGCACCAACTTTTGGTCTATGTAAAAATCTCAGTTGCTTATACCCATTAGATACAGTTTAAAAGTAACATGCATAGCCTGACATGAATGCCAGCCGTTGCATAGTTTTGCTCAAGATCTGCATTGTTTCAAGTTATTTTTCAGTAACCAGGAAATGAGTTCTGTTTTGGGAATAGCCACTAGGGAGGGTCAGAAATGAGGTTACTGATAAGACCACAGGTGTTATTTTTTTTACTGATTGATTAAAGCACACCTGGAAAATGGATATTCTGAGAACTACCACTTCCCAGCAAGCTGTAGTTGCTTGCTGCTTTTGAACAAAAATATTTATTCAAAATTGCTTTATTAAAAAAAAATCCATTGTTGTTCATTCTGCCATCTGTTTTTTCACTTACAAGAGTACCATTAGCATAGTTAAATTAGCACTTTTTTCTCCCAGTCTTTCTTACATTGCCATGTACTCCAGCTTATTTATACAATTTTAAGTGAGGATACATTTTATAGTTAAGTCATGGAATTGAATTGATGATGTCTCCTGTTAAAATTCTATTTTAAAGCATTGTCTTCAAGTTCTAGATGCCTTTGTAGATATAATAGTGTTCAATTTAAAATCATACAAACCTATTCTTTAAAAGCTTTAAAACACTGATGATGATACCGAGGAGAACATATCTAACTAGAGCAGTAAGCAAATAATTTTGACTTCAGGTGCCTGTCATGTTTTAAATTTTGCCTGATATGTTTATGCATTGGCAGTGCTCTGTTCTGTTGATCTTGTCCCTGTGTAGTTTAAATAATAATTAAAAAAAAATCTCAAACTACTGCAAGAGTGGCTAAAAAAGGCTAGTAGAAGGGACACTTTCACCATTATTTGGACACTATATGATACTCCACTTCTTTTTTTTTCCACATTTCAGATCCAGAAATTACAACAATCACGTCTCCCACTACAAAATGCTTCTTAAAGGAAACAATAATTGTTGAACTGCACACATGTGATTTTCAGCAGGAACTGATGAAAATTATGCATTTAATTAACCAAATCCTAATTTTTCAGGAATGCTTGGATTCCAATTTGTATATGTCCAATGACTCTAACTTACAAAGACAAGGAGTATATGCTGTAGGTGATGTGAAATAACAAGGAGCAGTTTGACTGTTTTAAAGCTCATGAAGGCTTCTTAAGCATGTAATGTTTTGTATGTGTGGTCTGTCCATAAAGACCACCCCATTTATGATTAGGTATTTCATTTTTATACCACTGAATTTCATTGGAAGCAGGCTGACAAATTTCACATAGGTCTGTGTGGTCCTTCAGACAAATGATTTAATAAATTAAAATAATTTCTTTCTGCCTTTGCTGCTTCTTCAGATTCCATTCTGCTCCATTTTCAGGTCGCACTCCGTTTTTTCATTCTCAGCTTCCTCTTCACCACCTTCATCTGAGAGCATGTCTGTGCTGAACAAAGCAGTGGTGTCTGGATTCACATGACCAGTCAGTATAAGTACTAGAAATGATCTAGCCACAGCAGTATGGAGCTGTGAGACACTGTAATTGAACCAGATACATTCTTCACTGCATTATGCAATATGGCCCCATCCTTAGTCCCCCTTCTTCAGTCTCCTGCTCCATTCGTCTGCAGCTCCTGCCCTCAGCTGCCTGAGCACTTGGGTAAAGGAGCATCTCCACTCCCCATGCTGCCAGGGTAAGCAGAGAGAGTCTATTTCTTATGACCTGGATGATGGGAGACACAAGAGGAAACCCAGGTGCTACCAAAGATTATCTGGGGTTTATGAGAACTGGCAGAAAACCAGATCTGTGTAGCAGCTTGCCAAACACTTGATGTATTCAGTTTTTCAAGTGCTGGAATCATCTTATGACATGCTGTCTTACGTAGCTTGCTGTTTTTCACACAGCTTTTGTTTCATTTATTTTTGCTTAAATTAAGAACAGATTTTCTGGACAGAGACTGTTTCTTGCTGCTATGGGGTTGAATAGTGTTGGAGTCCCTCTAGGAACCTGCCTTACTTAACTCTTAGCAGCTGCTGGAGCATGTATTCATAGCCACATATGACAGTGAGTGAAAATTCAGTATTCTGTTGGACTATTTGAGAAAACTCCTATTAAGGAAGAATTTTGCCATCATGTATCCCTTCAGATTCACCGTGTTAATATGTGGCGTGTTTTGCATAAAGATAGTTTGTTCGCAGTAGGCATATTACTTAGTGTCTACGGCATTGACAACATGTGGAACGGTACCTCTCGACTTTGATGGCAAAAACATGGATAGTAACTTGGACAGTGAGCAAGTGATGGCGAAGGAGTGATATCAGTATACATATTAAAGCATGGAATTCTAGCTCTGTCTGGCAATCTCTTCTTTCTATTTCAACACTCAATTTTGCATTGCCTTGTTCTTCTGCCTAAAATTTTATAATGAAATACGTATCCTTCTAGTTGTGTAGACAAGTAGTTACAATACAGCTGTTCACCTTAGGCACTGAATAGTTCAGGTACACAAAATAGCCTCAAATTTAAAGAGAAATTTTGCATCAAGATTGAAAATCTAGACTAAGATAATAAATCTGGATACAAATCTTGATGTAAAATTTCTCTTTAAATTATCTGTTTGATAAATAGTACGTGTTGCAGAATTGTAATCTCCATTCCCTTGCATGCTCTCCCAAATTACAGTGAGTCACTCTTGAGACTATTTCTAGTGGGAGTTTCGTTCTTTGTACAGGCGCTCAGTGACTTCAAACATTGAAATACTTAGCTGTTTTAGCAGCCTAATATAGACGTGTTTTGAAAATCTTGCTTCTAAACACCTTTTCTTGCAGTGTGATGGATATTCTTCGAGGTTTGCTCTTTGAACATTTATCAAGCTCTTCAGTCATCTAAGCTTTTACGTTCTTGTGAAACCAATGCCAAAGGTAGTGTTGATGTCTGATGCTGTGTTGCACTTCTGGGTGGGAGTTGGTGATAAGTGGAAATAATAATGCTGCAAATCTATTGAGAAATGTTGGTGTCTAACCTGATAGAATTGCAACAAAGCATAACAAGCAAACAAGTAAACCCATTCTAGGTTCAGGTAATAAACATTGCAGCTGAAGGAGGAAAAAAAAAAGTGGGATTAGATGGGAAAGACCATTATTGCATCAAAATGATGCATCTGCGAGCTCCTTTCATGAGTGTTTTATGACTAGGCAAACACATTTCCGTGTTGGCTTCTGCAGTAAATGTTTCTCCTTTATTACTTGATAGCCACTTAGAATTTAGCCTGATTTTTAACAGTGCTAACATACAGTACTAGGAAAATTTATTTGAATAAAATAAAGCTACATTCTTCTAAACTGGAGCCATAATATTAATACTTAAAATACACAGCAACATGCTGGGAAAATGGGATAGTTATTTAGATATATTATAAAATGTATCCCACTACTTTAATGTGATTCACTACTATTTCACCAAACCAATTTAACAGTCTCATGTGGAGAGGGAATAGTGCAATTAAAATTAGTAACAGAGATTTTCACATTCATATATCTAATTCAGGGATGGGTGATAATGAATTAAATACTTTTTCCTTCTTCTGAAGTCAAATCAGGATTAAATGGATCTGAGCTAGAATTCATATTTGAAGAGTGTGCCTGTGTGCAGTTTCAGCATCTGGATTTTCCCATGAGAAATAGGTGTTCCAGCTCAGGTTTGCATGTTATTTGTCTTTTTTGTTTGGCTGGGTTTTTTCCGTTAGATTCTTGAAGCCTGTGTGAATGTATAACAGCAATCGCTAAAAAGTTAAATCACTTTGCAGTATGCTGTGCTCCCAAAAACTAAGATCGTCCTGGGAAGAGAACTGCTGTCATTAGATTTGCCTTGGACAAAAATTAAGGAAGGTAGAGCAAAAGATTGATAGCCCTGGGAACAATGGTCTCTAGGCACTTGTTAGTCAGACATTGGAAAACCCAATGGATAATCCTCCGGGGTGAAATGGCTAAATTTGTTTGTAGACATTATGAATAAGCAGCAGTTCTCAATTCATTATGAAGCAGCATAAAAAAATAACAAGGATATGCTGTTGTCTATGTATGATATTACGATGAAAAAAAAAAAACCCCGAAACACCAAACCTCAAGCCTCCTGCTCGTGCTTCCCATAATTAGACAAGGAAATTAGATTTCCCTTCTTAAGTAAACAAGTCCATGTAGCAAGAGTCACATTAACCATTCACCTAACTACAGATTAAGTAATAGTTGTATATGAGTAGGGATCTACTGGTAAGATAATATCTTCAATGACTCCTGCTGCATCACTAACTTTGCAATATATGTGATCACTTTTGTTTCTCAATAAAAGCTTTTCAATAAGCGAATGAACAAACAAACCCATGCCCCTGTGCTGACTGCACTTGCACTTGCAGATGGTATGTAAATACTGAAAAATGTAAATTACCCATTCTTTAGAGACCTGACCAGTAATGGGGCTGATGAAGAAGAGGAATCGAAACAACTGTGAGATTAAGGTAGATTTTTTTTGTGCAGTGTTACCATGTTTATTTTGGAGACATTTTGCACTAGTTCCTGTGTGTTGCTGATCACTTTGTGTCTGAACAGCAATATCTTCTATGCGCATTAGCTTTATTACATGTGTGAAGAAATCAACACTTCACAGGAGAAATAATTTATTGGGTTTTATTAGAATATGAATTGTAAATGTGTTATGGACTTGACAATGTACATGCCTTTAAATGTCTTAAAGATGGAAGGTAGTATTGTACCCAGTATACTGATTGTTAATTTTTTTAAGGTAAAACAAAAATCTGGAATGTACGTATCCTAAATGTGAGGAAAGGCTTACGTCTTGCCCAGATTAAAAAAAAAAAAAACATAGACGTGGCTAATCTGTTGAATCTAAACTGATTGTTCTCATCTGAGTTCAAAAAGTATCTTAGAACTTAGTGTTTACTTCATAACCGTGCCTCGTGCTGTGCTGATTACTAAGTGAATATTTTAGTTACCAAAGTGGCTTGCATACTTGCATTTGCAGGAGAGAAGTGAAAACTGAGGTGTCTGTGCATTTCGCTTAAGCACAGAATGCCACAGGATGCAAAAAGACAAGTGATAGAAAAGGGATTGCTGCTTTTCTGTGAAAACTTGCTGTGAGACAGTATGTTGCAAAGCGAGTATGTGAGTTAGGCAGTGGAAACATCTCATAGATTTTTCTGCTTTTAAAATGGAGAACCCCAGGTTTTGTGTGTTCATGTAATTCAGATTTGCTTTATAGCACTGAGGAAAATCAGATGGTTGAGATTCCACCAAAAAAGTAAGCTAATCAAACGAAACAGTGTATTTTAAGTGGTGTAAATGAGCCAGCTAAGAAATGTGGTGACATCCAGTCTCACATGCTTCCATGTACTGCACTGACACTGTGCGAGGCCTGAGCACTTCTTAACATTATTTCCCATTTTTCTGCAATGTAGCCCTGAGGTTTTTAAGTGCAGTAAGTTTCCTTTTCTCCATCCCTTTCTTTTCTTCCCAACACAAAGATGTTAAATCATAGTGACCCTCCTTGTAGTAAAGAAAAATGGGCAAGTCTTTATGCAGCTTCTGTCGATGCCATCCTTTCAGACTGCTGGAAGAGGTCACCAAGATCAAATATAGACATCTCCCACTAGAGTGGAGCATGTGACCTTGAACTCTTTCCCAGCACCTGCCAACCCATCAATAGCCGGTTTTAGGATACAGCCAGGCTGAAGTTACTGCAAGCCTTATGTTGAAGGAGAGCTTTGAGCAAATGAGTGAACATTTGTGTCAGCTGGGAAAGGCTTTAAATCCAATTATACTTCTAAGGTTTGCAGTCATACTCTTTTGAGTCTTGGTGAAGGCTGGTTCTGTGTGTGTTTTGTGAGAGAGCTGCTGGATCTGACTGTTCGGGGCTTGTATAGTTTGGCTTCCTTGTCTCTGCCTTTGCAGCAGAAACAAGGTTTTCCTACTGTATGTTGACCGATTTGTAGCCTTGCACAAAGGGGGGAAGAAAGGATTTGCCCTAAATTCCTGTAGTAATTTGTCTCATTGACTGATCTACAACCTTGCTTTTAGTTCTCTTTGAAAGTGCTATTATTTAAAATGCCTATTTTTTCTGATGCACATGTTCACTTCAGACAGGCAGCCACAAGACTCTCATTGCGCTCATGTGCGCAGCGATACACAGAAGTGGTGCAAGGAATGAACCAAAGTTTACAGCCTGGTTCAGTAATGCATTAATTTAAGGCAGTCTATTTATTGTCTAATTTGCTTACTTCAACTATTTTCTAATCCAAGGTATCTTTCTTGTACTATAATTTACTGACAGCAGCATCAATTTTTACATGTCTGTATTCCAGCAAAATAATTATCGTAAAGCACAATTGCATTGTGTAAACAGTAATACTTATGGCAGTCCATTTTCCTGAATACATTAGAGTCCATTAAAAAAGGACTGTTTAAAAATGTGACTTTCTCCTTATTTCCTACCTTTTGATTGTCATTGCTTGCTCGGTTATAAAGTGGTTTGTTGACACCAAATATTTTAATAATTCCTTTCCAAGTCCTTGCGCCTACACCTTTGAGATGCTGCTATAGTAATTAAACTGTCTTTTAGTTGAAATGCTTGTGAAGCGTCCAGTTCTGTGCCTGGCAGCTGGTGATGCATTATAGAGACATTGAGCTAATCGATTAAAACCGCAGAGACATGGGAGTTGTCTGACAGCACTGTACTAGGATGAAATTAGTTGGAATTGCATGGTGAAATTAAGGGGAATGCAGGTGATTGCAGCTCTTCTGGGAGAATCCTGGGTGAGAGGGACACTGTGCACTGATCCCTGTGTAATTAGGACAGCCATGTTTTAACAGTAGTTCTAAAGTATTAAAATGGACTGGGTAAATCAGCAGGGTTGTTTCCAGTGAACTTGGCATCCGTCCACTGTGACTGAAATAACATGAAATTTTTTGGCTGCTAGGAAATGTGAAATTGGACTAATTGTCTTCTAACTAGTCTGCTAGTTTGCTGGTTTGCAGCAGGTCAGGAATACGAATACTGTGTGCTTTCAGGTCTATCATTGGAGCTTAAGACATGCTGCTGTACTTGCAGGTTAAATTACACAGAACTTATGGTAGAATATTTATTGGAATAAAGACAATGCAAGTATGAACACAAATTAAAAAATTACACAGAACTTATGGTAGAATATTTATTGGAATAAAGACAATGCAAGTACGAACACAAATTAAATCACAGTCCATAAAGGCAGCTTGGATATACTAGTTTCTAAAACTGCCTAATGGGTCTGCTTTGAAGTATTCCAAATTATATTCAAAGAGGCAGTCCTAATTCTAGGCTATCTAAGTGGAGACGTTCGTTTTCGCTTGGAACTTGCTCTACACAAATGCTAAGGAGCCCATAAAATTAGTTTCCAGAAAAACTATGGGTAGCTTTTCTAGCTAAATCAATCAAACTTCCACTCTGTTTCATATTACTCTGATAATTGTTCTAAGCAGTGCTGGGCATAAAGCAATCTACTTTCAACTGTAATTGTACAAATCTTCATTTAAACTTGGCAATACTGTTTGGCTAAACAGTTCAGCAGAGTGGGTAGCTGTGGAATGCCTGTTTTCAATACCCAAACTAACATTACTGCTGTACATTTCACTCTAAAGCAAGATGGCAAAAGACCCATTAGATGTAATGAAAGAGACCTTCTTGTGTCTTCTGGAGGTGTAGAGGGCACTGATGCTTGTCCTTTGAGGCCTCTGGAAGACTATACTGCACTCCCGCCTGTAGCACTGGTGTCCTCCAAAGGCCCTTCCCCTGAAGCAATGGCAACTTCTCTCTCTCTGTTCCTCTCCTGTGGCCCTGCTCCCCGAGAGCTGGGGGGCAGCAGAGGGTGATGCCCTCCCTGGAATTTGGGAGCCAGGTCTGTCTGGTGGATTTCAGCTGCTTCATTTCATGGGCATAATGCAAGGGAAGCTGATTATGCTGGAATTAAACTTCCATCAAAGCAGACTAATGCATTGCTATAAAGGAAGAGTTGCCTCTACATCAGCAGAAGAGCGATTACTTGGCAGTCAAACCAATACTGCATAAAAAGACGGAAATAGTAGAATCCAGCAGAGGCTTAATTCAATGTGAATGTGTCTCCTGAATAAAATGAAACCCAAACAGCAGGATCCCTTAGCAAGAACATGGAAGTGCTCATTGGGCAGGGCCCTTGATCTGCCTCTTTTGTCAATCTTTGAGCACTGGTTCCTGATGAGACTGGTACTCAAGTTAGAGGCCAAAGCCTGTGTTCAGGGTCTGGGCTAGAATAACTTCTGGGAAATGCCTCTCCTTTCACTCTGAACCTGGGAGTTCGTGGCCGTAGTTTTTGCCCTGTGCTTGTCTTGTATTCAGCCTAACTAGTCAGGTCAAATCACCACTGAACTCAGAGTTTTCTCTTGTGGCTAATTGCGTGCTGAACTGGTACCGCAGACTGACAAAACACGGTGGCGCTTTAGAAACTGTCTTCTTAATTTCGTTTTGACACAAATTTGTTTATGCGTTCTTTCTCACGGTGTCTTACCTTTAAGCTGCCGTATTTAACATGTCTTATTTTCTTACCCATTTTAATTCAGGCAGTCAAGATGTTTGTTTTGGAAAGAGTTGCAGCCATGCAATAACATGATTCGCTCAGAATAACCAATATGTGCTCTCAGTCCTACTGCCCTGAACGTTTGGGTTTTGTTGTGGTTTTGGTCTGGGCTTCTTGGAGGCCTGGGAGAGGTGGTTTTGTAGTTATTTCAAATTTCCTACATTGAAGAATAAACAGAAAGAGCATTTATTACGAGGAACATACCTTACATTGCTTATGGTATGAAGATACGTTTTATTTTTACAGCTATATTGACCACATCTGTTTTAAAAGCAAAAGCTAGAGCATATTTAGGAAAACATTTATGTAAGCAATGGGAATATACAGACTGCACTCCTCAAATTTTTTCCCTTTTAATCTCCATGTTCTGCTGTACGCATATGCACAGAGCACACCTCTCCATTCTCCTGTCACAATGAAATAACAATTTCATTCACCCTGAGTACATCTTTATCTTCCATGATGAGAAGTACCAGTAACTGGAATAGTGATTTGGCACTGGAAGAAGAACGTCACACATTTTTACGAAGCTTTATCTGAGATTCAGTAAGACTCTTAACACCCCTCCCTTATCTACCAAATTTTCTTTGTCTGCAAAATAAACTACCAAAGCAACCTGTTGGATTATTTTTGCAAATCTACCATTTGTAAAGCCATTCTATCTTCACTTGAACATTTGCCTGTAAACAGAGTGGCATGTAAGTTATTCATAAAGCCACCGCAGAGTAGCATTTCCAGTTGTTCCTAATAGGCCTAGTTGTGCATCAATTCAGGAAGTTATGTTTGGAAATGTTTAATACCTAAAGACTCTCTTAAAAGGTGCAACAGGTAGAGAGAAGTATTTTGAAAAATGTGTGACTGGAGACTACTGGCCAATTTTCACTGACAAAACTTAGCACAGCTCTAATAATGAAGACATAACTAGTGCCTATAGACTTAACTTGGATTTTTATGCTTTCAGACTTAGCCAGAGTTTTATTTATATTTCTTTCATCATCAGATTAGGATTTTATTTGGCATGCTTGTTCTTGTGCGTTTTTCAAGTATCAAAACTACATGGTTTGAGGGATCTGTTCTGTATCTTCTATTCCTGTTGAAAAACCATTGAGAAACTTTCTTAAAAGATACTCCTAGAAGAACATGCTTAAATATTTCTGTGTGAAAAGCCAAGCAGATAAAAGAACAGCGGGAAACTGTTTTGGATGAGATCCTTACCTATGATCTTGCCAAAAGCAGAAATCTGACTTCCATCAACTGATTGTCCACATTGTCAGCTCTTGTAGGCACGATGGTGAAGAGGAAAGCTCTACATTTCAATAAATCATCTGGAAATCACAGGGAATGGGAAATTCCCCAGATTTTTTAGGGCAATGATTATCTGGTCATTATTTTAACTGGTTATTTCTTAATAACAGGTTTCGAATGCAAAACAATTTTTGAATGCTTGGAAACATGGTAGTTTAACAGAAGCCTGACAGAGACCTAATGAAAACCAGACTGTAAGTTTTAAACAAGGAAACTTGAAAAATATCCCTCAAACTAGAAGAGTCTGAGTTGTACTCAAAACATTCGTGGACCCAAATATGTGTGATAAGGTAATGAAATGCTAAAACGATGATATAACATGTTTTCTTCCTCTGCCTGAATTTAGCCGTTTGATAGAGCAAAGATCAAGCACTTAGTAAAATAACAAAACAAAAGAAAAAACTCCACAAAACTAGTAGCAAAAAAACCTTTCTAGAACTTCTTAAAGGATATTACATAAACCTTGGAACTGTTGTATTGAAGCCCTGATGAACACGTGTTAATATATCCAAGCTGGCTTTCAAAGGGAGAATGTCATGCACTTTCTCAGTGAGACAACTGTTTCATGCATGTAAGGTGCATTGTAAATACTTTGATATAATCAAAATATTTGGAATACTTTTTAAATAAATCTGGGAAAGATTATTCATGTTTCATTGACCAATGTCCTCACTTTATTTCCCTTAGGTACGTCTTGATGTGAGGTTTATATGTTGTCTTTACACCTCTCGATGCTGGCATGAAGTTTCCATTCATATTTTTTATGACACTAAAACTGTTGCATGTAGCACACGTGCCTTGGAATCTTCAGATCTCCATTTACATACACTTCCCAACCCCATAAGCAAATGATCAGGGACCTCTACAGCCAGCACAATTCCAGCCTTTTAATTAACAGCTCACTAGTTTCAGCTTGTGTGCAAAACCAGGGTGTGTAGCCTTCTCTGAAGCAGCACTGTCAGTGGTCCCCACCCCTCCAGCTGGTCTAGTTCTTCTGGAGTTGGATTCTGCTATCTGCTGAGCTTTCCAGGCTGCTTTTAAGCATTGTACTTAAACATGCGGTCCTGGATGGTTGTGGTCTAACGGCAGAGCATTTGGGGGCTTGTGTGTGCTGCGTGCCTCGTCGCATCTTACACCTGCCAAGCACAGCACCTGGAGGACGTGCCAGGATGGGATACTTTGCTTTTGCTTTTGTTTGATTTTCTTCTGCGTTTCCACTTGCAAAATCCTTTGGTTTGGTTCTACGCTGCAGGGCAGTCTGTTTTCGCAAAAATAAGCTTAGGCACATGCTATGAAAATAAGATAGGTGTTCACTTTGTTCTCCACACCATAGAACAAAGGCTATCACAGTGTTTAACACTTTTTTTTCAAAATAGCCGAAATTTACTCTGATTGACCATTTTCTAAATTTAATTACAGGTATGGTCAGTTGTTACGTTTAATCACTTTCATGTCCATGGAAGTTACATATGATAGACACTATGTTTCCAAATACATAAAAGTTGGTCAGGTTTTTTGAGGCATGGCACATTTCTAGTTGTATGTTATCATCACTGCTGTCCTTTTCTTCTGTTATCTTCCATCCAAATAGTGCCAAAGTTAGAGTTGTATGTTCTTTGTTCTAGGCAGAGTTTGCAGTGCGAAAGGAAATCCAAATTCTCTGTATGTCTTGCCAGGGAAGAAAGCTTTTAAAGATTTCATTGTGAGATAAGGACGTGGATTCTAAAGGGCTTTGTAGCTGAAGAATATCAGCTCCTAGTGGTCTACAAGCTTATTCAACCAGGGCGGTTGTCTCCTCGTGAGTGGAAAGAGTGATTGACCATACCAGACTTTCCTCTCGAATTCATGTTCCTATGTACTATTATCGCATGAATGCGAGGTACTCCAGCAGAAGCTAATTAGGATACTTCGGTGTACCTTAGAATCATAATTTTCCTTCATCTTAATTTTCTGTGCAGTGACTTCTAAGCTCATCTTTTTACAACCTTCTGACTATGATTGCGGGACTAAGGCAGAAAATGAAAGAGACTATTAACTAAGATATCAACCATTGTCTTAGAATGATTGCACATCCATTGAGAAATCATGAGTAAATACAGAAAGGAGGTTGCAATGAAAATACATTTTCTGTTTGTGCCAGAACATCAGTAATGTTTCCTTTGAGGCCAAGTAATATCTAAGCATAGATTACATTCTGAACTAAGGGATGGAGGTAAGCCTGTAAATTTTGTTGGCTAATTGCTTAAGACTAACAGCGTAACAATGGAATGTTACCTTAAAGGAAACTGCAACCAAGAAAGCAAATTTTATTTGAAGAGTAGCTATATTAATAGGTCAAATTGTTGTGCTAACTGTATCAGTAATGCAGTTTAAAAGACAAGAATGGTGCAACACAAGCTCTGTACTTGAAAAATTTCCCATTATTCTTTTCTTATAAAAACATTACAGATTTTTAAAAAACCCAGTCCTGATAGGTGAATTAATTAATCATATAGCTAGAAGTACATTTTGAGGAAACATTTTTAGTCAAATAAAATTCACTGTCTCGGGCATCAGTCTCACTTGGTTTAACAATATTACCAAACATTGCTGTGGGAGACTAAGCCTTTGTATTCTTTGTTTATTTTCTCATCACTTTTTCCTCTTGAAGCAATTCCTCTAGGCCTGTGAATGGAGAGGCATTTATTTCAAGACGTTGCATGAAATGATTTGCCCTTCCAACATGCCTGAGCTCAAGATGTTATTACAAAGGCCAAAGGGTTTGTCTATATGGACCTAATTAATTAAAAATTGAAGTTAGAAAGGTTAGGTAGTAATTTATTAGAAGACATAAAAATACAAAAATAGACTCTGTTAGGTGATGTTTTACTTTCTTCTCCTGGCTGAAGAATTATGAAATTAAATTTGACTGAAAAGAAAGAAAATAGAAAGGGCAGATCACAGAAAATTACCCTGATAGCTTTCTAACCAGGTAACTGACTTTTTTGGGGGGAAAAAGAAGCTAACTACTAATAGTCTTTCTGGAGCTTAATTTGCTGTAGTGCCATATCAGAAATTATTTATTCATTGAGGAAGTTTAAGCATCAGCATAAGGATTGCTAGTTTGTGGAGTGAGTAAGAAACTAAACTCAGTGAGATGGCAGTGAAAGGAAACTTCCTAACAGGAGAGAAGATTTTGAGGAACTTCTTAAGATCTGAAAAAAGTTGACCAGTGACACAAAACTAAGAGAAAGAAGCAGTCAGGGCTGAATAATTTTGAGGGCTAGAGTAACAGAAATGGAACGAAATTGCATAGCAAAGAGTGCAAAACGATGCACCTGAGGACTAATAGTACTAGATTCTCTTAAAGCGAAGAATTCCGCTGAATAGAAAGGACTGAAATAGAGAAATTGATCTTAAAGAGCCTAAAAGGCACCACTGTGATGAAATGTGAAAAAGTCAAATGTAATCCTAAATTGTTTCTGGTGGAGACTGGATGGTGCTGGTAGAGCTGTAGAAGGGAATTATTTATATCAAATTATGTGAAATACTGGGAACCAGTGGCTGGTACCGGTGGTGCCCCCAGCCAAGGGCTGTTGTGCTTCTTGCTCCAGGGTTTCCTTCTGCCTCCAGGGTGTGTACCCTGTCTCAGAGTGTTGTATTGGCAAGCTCGGTGCGAGCATATATGCTGTTTATGTTCAGCACTAGAGGGAAATGAGACATAGAAGGGTTTTACTGGGGGTTGTAGAATTGTGGTATGGAGGTACCTCACTGTTCTCAAGGAGAAGTTGCCTCTGCTGGGGTGGTCACGGAGTCTTGTGTGATGAGGAAAGGGGAATTCACAGTGTAAAAGTTGCAGATAAAGGCTTGAGAATCATCAGGAGAATGGCTTGTTTGTCTGGGTACAGGGAAGGTGGAAAATCTGGAAATTTGGGTAAATTTGGATGGAAATTAGATGTAACTAGCAAAAAGAAGGCTAGGAGGTGATGTGATTACTCTCCATAGGGTGCTTAGAATGCCAGGGACCCAAGAAAACATTTTAGTTTGGAGCATCATGTAGTTCCAAGAAGAGTTTGGTATTAACTGGTCATAAATAAATTTAAGCTGGAAATAAAATGGAAGACATCCAGCTGCTAAAGTAATCAGGACCTGAAAGAGCTACAGCAAAAGGGGCAAAAGATTAAGTCTTTTCAAAGGGCAATCAATATGCTTATGAAAAAATATATGATGATTTATGCAAATAGATTGCCAAACTCAGTGAACGAGGAGGTCTTTCCTACTCTTTATCGCTTGATTTCTAAGGAATTTAACTAATAAAGTGAGAAAAATTCTTGGTCGCCTATGAGATTATTTCAAAGAAGTTTTTGCACATAATGAAGTCAAGGTTCTGACCACACTTCTTCCTGAATTCTGCAATTTCTATACAAGTAAAGTGCAGAGAAGATTCTAGAAATTATGTCTTGTCGTGTCTTGTAACATGCAATGACTTTGTGATATGAGTTAATGTAATCTACGGGGTAAGTGGAGAACCTCCAGTCGCATCCTATGTTTGAGTGTAGGCTGCGTTCAAACCCCAAAGCCAGAGGAGGAACGCACAGCTTCTATGCTTAATTCACTACACATCCTAGCCTCCAGTTTTTAGTCTGAAAGAAACTTGACTTCTGTTTAGATAACAGATGAGGATGCTGTAGGAGAGAAATGTTATTATGATATGGTAGCTCAGATGCAGCCACTGCGTGTGCTGAGATTTTTAAATTTAATCCCTGAGCCGTGGTAGTACGTATCTAGGAACAGCATGTCTACAGAATGAAAGATCTCAATTTTTTTTAAACTTGTTATGTTTGTCAGTGTGCGTTTATAAAGTTTGACAAACATAGAGTGTTTTAGGTGAGAGAAAATATAAATGATCGATATAGTAATAACACTCTGATTATTTGGTATGTGTAATCTTACTACGACTTCCTCTGTTGTTATATATTTCTTGTTACTTGTAGTTACCTGTGTCTTTGTACTAATGAAGGAGGTAACACGCTATTCACTGCTTTTATCTTCCTGAGATATTTAACTTTCTGTGCAGGTACTAGCTGTCAATCAAGGCTAATCAAACTGGCATAGTTAACATAATACATCATAAAATTTCACAGTAATGTCAACCTGTAATTCTGTCAATCTGGTTAAAGGAAATGGGCTAAAACCAATATTGTCATTTTGTAATAACACAGGGAAACAGAATTTTAGAATAATATTTTACTATCTGCTATAAATATATTGTGTACAGGTTTCAAGAGCAGCAGTGGTTTCCTTTAGGATTGAATTGGTCAAATATCCAGAGTTTTGGATCCTGATTTTTCACTTTTCTCACTATCCAATATTTTCAGTGTATCCTGAAAAGGAATGGGTTGTTGCAGTTCTCCCTGTACTGTGACACTGGACATGTCTAGGAGGAAGAGAGAACAGGAGGCATGAGTTTTGTCTGTCCTTGGGTCGCTGCAAGGGAGTGCAACTGGCCAAGGTTGGTTGGACAGTAACATCTAGGAAAGAGGGTTCCCAGCTCTGCGATCAGCTCTGTCTATATCACTCGCATGCTAACAGTAGAGGAAGCTTCTAGCAAAAAAACCAAACCAAAACAGATGTAGTACTATTCCAATTTATACACATGGGAACAGAAAAGTGCAGTCTGACTGTTTGTATGGCACAACACAGAAATGTAGGCAGAAAATGTAAGGCTTCAAAATCCAGTGTCTTTCGACTTAAGAGATTATGATTTGCAGACTTTTGCAATTTTTTGGTAAGCGTGCAAGCCCTTATCTGACAAGGTTAAGTCTCTTGACAATAGCTTGCTTTTCAAAGTTGCCTTTTGCAAAACTCTTGCAAATAATTGAATACTACTGAGTTGTCAGCAAGGCATATCCATTTGCTGTTATTAAAATGTATCAAAATGCACAAGTAACCCTATTAAAATGAATGGGGTTTCTCATGAAGTAAAATATTAATTTGGCCAAACAGATGTTACGGAAGTCTGTGTGGGCATAGCTTGTTCAAGAATGTTTGTAGCATATCCTTTTTTGATTATCTTTATTCGCCTGCAGTAATTGATCATAAGATGTTTCATGTGTTGAGGAAGGAACATCTTTGGAAGCACGAGGCAGATTTCTCTCTCCTCCTAGAAGCTGGTTTTCTTCAAAATACAGAGCATTGTATAATGAATTGCCTAGGTTAGGTGGTCTTTATCAGATGATGACATGTACGTTTGTAAACCAGGGAAAGTTTAAAGGGAACTTTACGTGAGATGGATGTTTAATGATCAAGAATCTTACATTGTAGGTACAGAAGCTAGATGAGAAAGGATAATAAATGAAACATAGTTAGGTCTTGATGCAGAAGGTGATAAAGACAATGAAGGCTGGGAAAATATGGTGAGAATATGATCTTTGGAAAAGGTAGTATTAACAATTAGACGCCAATTTAAAAAAGGCTAAAAGTAGAAGCAAGCAATTGTTTAAGTACTAGTCATCATGCCTCAGTACAACATCCATGGGAATGCACCAGACTAAACAGAGATTGCAGTAAGAGAAGAGAAGCAGAATAGAAACTGAATTCACTTCAGTTTAATATGCGAAAAATCCATCATTCTTTAGCAAAGCGGCACAGATTATCCAAGACAATGACTTCTTGTGGCATATAGACAGGACTAATTTAAAAAAATCAGACAAAGGACTTAGTGATACAGTAGAAGGTAAAGTTTACAAATTATATCTGGAGGGAAAAGGCAGTAGCGTTTCAACCTTACTTTAGTTGCAAGCATAAACAGATTTGTTAGGTAACATTATGCAGGGAACAGACTGCTCGGGAAAGTGGTAGCTAAGTTCAGGAGCTGTTAACCAGGAAATTTAAGAGGGGTCTTGCAACAAGGGGTTATCTCTGAATCAGAATAAGAGCTTGGACGTGAATGTGCAGTTGATGTAGACATGAAAACAGTGAGAGAGCCCCGTCCAGCCTCATGGATTCTCCTTGCTGTAATACCTAGTGGCAGTAGAATATGGTGCTGTAGACCTCAGTACTCAGAAGCCATGTACAATAGCCTCCCCCGCACCTCTGTAAACCCAATGGCCAAAAGAGGAAAGAACCATTTTCTCTTCCCAATATCTGTGTGTGAGAAGATGCATCAACAAGATAATTGTTGTTGCACAAGTGCCCAAGTTGTTCCCAACTTTAAGTCTCCCTGTTTTGTTTCTCCTGTAGGAGAGGGAGCGTGTGATTGCTCTGGACTCTTTGCATTCACCCTCGAACAAGAGAAGTAAGCGCTGCTTTGAATATCTAGCAAGAGGCCACACAGAAAAGGCTGTATGTTAGTGCAGAGAGAGAGAGAATACCTTAAAGGATGATGCTTGTTTGCTTCTTCCTGTAAAATGCCTGCCTCAAAGTTACAAGAAAGCTTTTTTCTGTTAGTCTTTACTGCTGTCACATGACAGTGTTGGGAGTTGACTTCTTTTAAAACAGCAAAAGAAAATTGGAAAGAAATCTCAGAGTAAACCCACCTCAAGACTTTCCGTCTGACAAGCCCAAAAATTGACCTGAGAGAAGGGAACCCTTTGCCAGATCCCAAACCACAGCGAGGCTGAGCAGACAAACCACTGAAGTACAGGTCAGTTCAGTGATTTATGCAATGGGTAGTGAAGTGGAAAATATTTGTAAATCACTTGCCTTCTCTCAGAAACGATATCGAAATAACAATGACATCACTCTTAAAATGTGGGAAGAGCATTTGAATGCAAACATGAATGTATTGCAGAGGCATGTTTTTAAATCAAAACATTCACAAACCAAGAAAAAATACGGAGTACTTATATAAAGAAGCTTTCCGTAAAGCAATGAACTGTAACACTCTGTACCCTTAAAATAAAAAAAATTGTTTCCTTGCAACTGTAAACAAAAGTTTTAAGTAAATAAAGCATATATTCTAAATTACTGTGGGTGTGGTAATGCTAACTGGTATAGAGTCGTGTGCAAGTCATTCAGACAGAGCAGGAAAAGCTTAGCACGAGCAGTAGGAGTCCCTCCCCCAGCTTCCAATCTGTTCCTGTAGGAGAAATGACAATCACCAAGCCCCAAACTTTTTGAGGCAGAAATGTGTCAGGAGCGTAGACGAGAGCACAGAGCAGCTGGAATTTGTCTAAGTGTTTTGGGGTTTTGAACATACGAAGACAAAAATAACACTAGGAAGTTAATTTGAAGAAGCCAAGAGGTGGAGGATGTAGCCTGAATATGCACGGGGAATGTATTTTTTCTTGGGACCTGTATCCCATTACAATATTGAAGAAGAGGTTCAGACCGTTAAGCCAGAAATCCGCAGTGTCGTCATTCAGTTCAGAATTGGTGGGAGTTGTCAATTCTCAGGACTACGATTCGTGAAGAAATTCTGAATGAGTTGGATTTTATTTCTATACTGAAGCTCCTTGTAGTAGAACTAAAGGTGATAAAGAAATCATTTTTAACAATTTGATGCCGATGTTAGTTATAAATGCTAGAGACGTGTTTCAAGCCTTTGTCACCACATGTAACCTCCTGCAGCAGAGTCACATCTGTTCAAGTGAAACCCCGAGAAAGCATAATAAGAGGAGGAAGGGATTCCACTGAAAGCACCATTGTGGAGGTAGCAGTTCTACTATTCCTAGCTTCAAAAAAGAGCAGCACATCAGGGCATGTTGCTGGTCCAGTCAAAAAACATGCTGTTAATGAGGCTTAACAAGTTAGTAAAGAAGGAACATTATTTTCCCCTGTGCAGAAAAGATTATCTGCATCGTAAGTAGCACTAAAGTATTTTTCTTGCTAAAAGCAGTATTGGCACTGCAGTTTTGCTTTCTGGCAAATAGTGAGTCAAACAGGCAACCATGACTATGCCATTCAGATGATCATGGTTCCATGAATTCCTGTTTTGGCTAGGGAGACACCTAAGAAATTTTAAAAAGGAAAGTGAGTTGAAAGCCTTGTTTCAATTTATAGGAAGATTGAGAAAGAAAGTAAAAACTACACTTAGAAAATATATGCTCTGAAAAAAATAATGGTAGCTCTTAGGGAATGGAGTTTGATAAAGTTTGTGTAAGGATAACACAGAAATAAAGACTATGCTGTGTGAAACACCTTATCCCCAAAACACATGTAGTTCTTCACGATGGTAACACATATAGAACAGATTTATACCTAATCTGTCCTCAAAAGGCCACAATTATTAACTGCATTTTCTGTCATCTGATCTCACTGGGTTTTTTAGAATACCTCAGTTGTAAGCCTCTCACCGTTGAAAAAGGGAATAAAACCTCTTCAGAGCCTTCATAAAAGTTGAATGGCTTATTTGACCAAACGACGTAAAAAGACAAAATGGAAAAGGTGAGTTTATTAAGCAGCAAATAGATTACCTTTCCTCTGAATACTACTGGAAAATGCACTAATCATGAGTATCATCTGAGCTCCCCCTTCCCACCATTGCTGAGAGGCCACCACTTTTTTGTTTTCCTGTTAATAAGAAAATCTTAGGGAGATATGATAGCCTTCAAAGAGGAAGGCAAAACCATTTGCTGTTCCTACCATACAAGTTGGGCTCACCAGCCACTGCCTATTGGGTCCCAGTAGACTGCATGTCACTCCTAAGATTTTAAACAGGAAAACAAAATGGAAGAGGGAGTAGAGAGACTAAATTACACTTTTAAAGATTACAGTGAGAAATTTATTTTAACTCTCAAGAAGGTGCATATGAATGTTTGAATAAAATGATGTGTAGCCTGGCAAGTGATCTGGCACTCTGCTCCCTCTGTCACAATCAGTACAGTTAAAAAAGTAGACAATTTTTAAGCTTTGGTGGGAACCATATGTTAGGATTTTTTGAATTAAAGAAAGAGAGAAGTTATGCACACCTCTAGGGAAGAACAAGAAGGCAGATCAGGAAGAATGTACACAGCCAAGAAATAACTGTAATAAGAATGGAGCATCAATCACAAACGACTTCAATTATTTTGTCATTGAGTGGAATTAGAAGATACAAAGGAGTAGAAAGATGACACATTTCTTAAGCACGATTGGAATGTTTTTAGACACCAGATCAACATGAAATATTAGGTGTCTATTTTCCATCAGAACTAAATCTGTTTCAAGAAGTTATGCGCTAAAAATGTTTAATGTAAGTGTTATGACCATAATGAATTCCAACTCTTATCTCTCTCATTAAGGGAGAATTGATATTTTAATTGATTAATTAGTTGTTGTTATGGTTATGTTATTAATTGTAATAATTATAGCTCTGATTCTGGGAGCTACTATACACTCCTGGGCCTCTGCGATTGCAGAAGTCCCACCATGTTTCACATGCTTCATGCGTGGCTGCAGGAGCAGTTCTACAGGTAAGTAGGAGTACAGAGACTAAATCCATACAACGCAGCACTGCAAAACCCACCGTAACGTTGTGGCAGGTTGTTCAAGCGGACTCCAAAATACAACAGAAGGAAACGGATCCCTCCTTGTCCCTTCACAGTCTAAGCTCTCTGGCTGCGTTCATCTCCTTACAAAAAGCCTAAACAGATTTATGTATTTCCTAGGCCCAGGGGCGGGAGTAGCAACACGTTTGGGTGTTGATTCTGATTGCTGTATGAAATTTTCAAATGTTTGCTGTATTTACTCTTACTACTTGCTGAACATTCTTGAATGATGTGGAGAACAGCTGACTGGTGGTTAAAAGATAAGTGGAAATATTTGCATTTCGTTTTTCGGGGGAAAAGTTGAAAGGAGAGTAGGGAAAATACAGCGATTTCATGATCAAGTATAGTAGCAGACCTTGGCAACGTATATATACACCGTATTATAAATTAGGAGACTTATAAACTAGCATATTATTTTTTGGAGAATTTTCACCTAAAAAATAAACTTCTTAATCATACAGAAATAAGAAATAGCAGCTTAAGCATTAGGAGCCTTAAATCATGATAAATCGTCAAATGGTGGCAATTTATCTAATACAATATCAAAACCTGGAATACTTCTGTAAATCAATATTAACAGATCAAGTTTTCTCTTGAGAACACTCAAGTTTTGCTTTCAGCACGCTGTGATGCCGATACATCAAACTGCAACATTGCTAGTATATCAAGTGTTGATGATAAAATTCTTAATTGCCATTATGAGGAACCTGTGACTTCACGTTTATATGCTTCCCACTAACAGACATCCAGAATTTATTCTTTTTTGTCAGACATTCTAAGATCTGTGTAACAGGAAAACAGTCCGTTCTTCCCATCAGTTACTTAGATGAGGGCCAAACATACGTGCTGTTTGAGAGGATAAAAGCATTATATCGCAAAGCTAGAAATTGTGTTACAACTGAGAAGGAAACTCAACTTTCTGGAAAAACGCAGAGTAGCTCTGGAAAGTCTTGAAACATTGAGCTTCAAAGATACTCTGCTTTTACAAATTAAAAATTACTCTGGTAGCTTTCAGATAAGTTTAAATGTTTTTCTGCTTTTTTTTTTTCTTTTTCTGAGGTTTGCATGTTGGGCGTGCTGAGATTTTATAGTTTAAAGGGTATGCAATACAGTTTCTATAAAGCATTTTAAAGCTCTCTAAGAATCTAATACATTTTAAAAATAGTATTTCTGTTAAACATGTCATATAAAGAATACCTGAAAAAATGATGTGATATATGAGTTTTATTAGATCTTGCTTGTGATGTCCTGCTTTTTCATTTATGTGTAGTGCATCTATCCAAACTTCTGCCAATAATATCTTATATGGCGAAGGTTGCACCACCACATACTGCACTATCAGACTTACACCATTATTCTCACGTCTCTCTCAGGAAATAAAATGAGTAGTAATTTATTTTCTTGAATTGAGTGAAGGACAAGTATGTGCCCAGAGATAAATAAAACCATCTCAATCACTAAGTCCTGGTTGTAAGCGGTTCTGGCCCCTCAGTGACCAGTAAGTTAAAAAATAGGAAACCCAACTGGACTCTAAAATGCAAAAAAATATTTCCGTGGGGGACATATATGAATAATTTGGGAAATGCTTAGAAGTATTAAGATACTTGATTTTTCCTGTTATATCGGCAGCTTGACATTTCAATGTAAGCAGCCCATAGCATGCTTCACTCTTAAAAAGAATTTTAAAATTCTCAGATACAGTAACCAATTGCACAGAGGATATAAAATACAACATATTTGAAACCTAATGTTTTACCCTCAGCAGCTAGATGCCAGTAACTGAACAAGGCAGTTTGCAAACCAAGGGAACCATCACCTCATTGGTTATGTTGAGTTCATATTTTCAGAATATCCATGTTCAATAATGACCACCAGCAACTAACTTTTATAAGAAAGAAAAAATGTCATTCCAGAGAACAAGGTATCGGCCTAAAACATAGGCTGACCAAAGTTGAACCTTAGAAGAGTTGCTGGAAGGTGCTACTGATTGGGGGTAGCTGTTCTCTTTGCAAGAATGCTGGCGACTGATCCTTTATAGGCATTTCCTAAAATAAGGAAATGTCTGTATTTTGTTCTAAACGAGATACTTGTATGGTGTATTTTTTTTAAGTATTGCCTTCTGAACTTGCAGGTGACTTCCCCTAAGTATTCCTCATGCAATAGCTCAACTAAAAGGAACTTTCGTGAGACAGTGAGACATTTGTGAGACATTCCTGAACAGAATTCAATCAGGAGACTAGCAGCCATCATAATTATGGAGTTTTAAATTACCATTGGTCTTTACGTGCCTTGTAATTGGTAAATCAACCTCCCTTGTGTTTGCTATAGAATTTCATTAATATTATTTTATATTCTGCAATGAAACTATTAAAAGACAATGTGAACAGTCATGGGAGTATGTGCAGGTTTGTTGGATTGTAAGGTGATGAGATCTTCTAGGGTCTGATCGTGCACTCAGTGCAAAGGGACAAACCTCCAAGCTTATGTACCTACCACTGAAAGCCATGGTTCTGCAGAAAGTGGTATCACCTGCATGGTGCTGCAGGACCAAGGATGTATTTTAGCAACTTAAGATACTCCACATCTGCTGTTAAAGTGAAGAAAATTTGAAGAATGTCTTTTCAATCTCTATCAAAACATTGAGGTATTTTTAGGATCACAGCCACATCTTCTTGAATGTTTTCATATTGAAATTCTGAATTGGAGTCAGACAAGGCCACATATGTGAGTTGCCTTAAAAGGAAGCCACAGCAATGTAGGAGAGAATATCCTGGTAATTCAGTGGGCGTCTGTCCATCACGAAGAGGAGTTTTAGCAGATGTAGTATAGTGGTAATACCAGATTTCATGGAAGTGCTCCCGTTAGCTCTATGAAGACACAAGATCTGATTTTAATATTTTGTGATCACTGACGATCAGAGTTTTTCTGAAAAAAAAAACAAACCAACAAACCAACCCCCAAACAAACAAAAAACCCCAACCCCAAACGACAGCAAAGGAAATAGAGGAACTTCAGTGCAGGCATGAGGAGAGCAGTACCCACTTTGGTTTGTCTAATGATCTTTCACTATAGCTGGCAAGAAGAGCTCCTGTGATTTTATTGGACTTTCCTGCAGTCTCTGGCTACTGATGTTATTGGCTCTCTACTAAGTATCTAAGCAACAAAGTGTTTAACCACCGTTAACGACCGGATTATTTAAGTGGCTTTTCATACTATGGAAACCTAGGACTGGAGTCCTAGAGCATATCCAACTTCTATAAAGCCATGAAGCAGATGACAACGTTTGTCACTGGTATGTGCGATAACGCATGTGTTGTATGTATCTTGTCCACTTCTGGCTTTTCTTTACCATCTGTTAATTACTATGAGATTTTTTTTTTAGGTAAAGGATACTGTGAAAGTCTAGATTATATGTTCATAATGCTCTAACAAGGACAACTATCATGATAGTTGCATGAGAGTTCTGCATGTCAGGATATCTTAAGTTAGGGAGGTTATAATAGACATCTTTATAAACCTTCTAACAGTGTTATGAAGGATATTGTCACTGGTACACAATACGTTAGTTATTATGAGGAAACATTATTATTATGAACCTAAACACAATGAAAATGTTCTTATTTAAAGATGGCTATAAGAATTCTATAAAAAATAAGCATAAAAGGGATGCATGCAACTTATCAAGCCTGAGCAGTTAGCTAATAAAGTCGTATTCCTATTCAAATTCTCCCAGTATTTCTGTCAAAAAAACTAAAAAATGGATGGAAATAGCAGTAGAGGTTCAAACCTTTCTGTTGCATCCCTTTGGAGATGCTCTGCTGCTTGTTGCCCATGCTCTGTACTGTATGTTAGCTTGGATACATTTTCAAAAAGCAGTTTAGCCTAGAAAGTTGTGCTAAGCAGGTTCTTTTCTTCGTAGACCAGACATCTTCCTTTATTAATTTTTGTCTTATATATTGAAAGCATCTTGTAGAGGATTTTTCTATGTTGAGCTGTACTGAAATGAGAGCTGAATCCTCTCTCTACTCAGCTATTTGAAAAGAGCTTCAAAGTAGTTTTTAGTCAAATTAAGGTACAAATAAGAAATAAATTTTTATGGTGCATCCCTTTTATTTTTGGATCCAACTCTTCTAAGGTGAACACACCTGATTAACTTTAAACATGTGAGTAAGCCTGTTACAGGCACCAGGACATTTGCGTATCTCTAACCAGTAGACTAAGACTTTTAAAGGCTGTGAAAGTTGATCTTATCACAAGAGTGCTGCTTTTTCCTGCTTTCTCTACTATTTTATTAGCCTCCAAGTCATCCACTGGGATGATTTTGGCTTTCTTAGTGTGAAGACTTGCATTGATTTTCAGCCATTGCAAATGTATGTATTTATATGTGCACTGGACTTTAACTATAAAAATAACTTAATTATAAAAGTCTGAATAATTCCTTCTGTTTTAACAAATCTAGATTGATGCTCTTATTATATATAAAAGATAATTTTAGTACTTGAACTATTCTGTCTGTACTTGATTCTATTTTAAATAGAGTACCTCACAGTAAGCAATATTTGTATCACTTAAAAATCAAATCCCATGGATTTCATTTGTTTATGTGTAGTGAGAGTTTCAGGAACAAAAGAGAGACTCGAAAGACTTGCACAGCTATGGAATCAATACTTTTTCAGTTGTCTTGATATTTTAACAGCTTGGGTGTAGCAGAGATTACTTTCTCAGATTGCTCAGTGGAGTGGGAATTAGAAGTAGTAACATCCTAGCATTTTTAAAAAAGTGCAACAGAAAATGGGAAGTTTTTCTTAAGAAATTCAGGTGAAGAGTTGTGGTCAAATAAACCAAAATGAAAATCAGCTGTCGTAGCGATGTAATACCCAATAAATAGTTCAAAGACCTTTTCCTGCAAACCTTCGTTTGAAGGCCTTTTCCTGCAAAAGTTCATTTGACTAGCTGTAATTTACGTAGTAATCCCGTTAGGAACAATTGAGCTCACTTGGCATGGTACTGACAACCTACTTGAGAATGCTTTTTAAGATGTATAGTAAAAAGCAGAGGAAAGAAGTAATTCCAGCTGTCCAAGGGCAGAAATGTTTTCCTTAGGCTCTGAATTTCATCTGAATCATTGATAGCCTTCATGTTCTGTACTTGGCTGAGAACCTGAGCAGATCTGTGTGTAAAAGCCACGCTGGTATATGACAAATTGCCACATACTGACAGCTAGAGAAAGCATGTCTTCCAACTTTAGGATAAGGTGAATTCAGTAAGACTGAGGATACCCACTGACTGGAAAGAAAGCAGGCGTAATGGCTTCCTTGGGGAAGCATAAGGTGATGATGTAGACTGCTGGTTAAGTAGGAACGTCTGGACAGATGTTTCTGAAATATAATTTGCCATAGTGCTAGGAGTGGAAGACTTAATTGAATCAGCTGTATATAGGATATAAGATAGTCTCCTGGACAGCTGAAAAAGAAGAAAGTTACTTTTGACAGTTGTTATTTCTTAGGATTATAATTTTGGGGCAGGGTCCAAGAAGACTACAAAATATTTTAATTAGTAACACAGACTTCAGTGAAAGGTGATGGATTTTGTCTTGCCCTATGAAGTGTTTTCGCCTATTGCATTGGTATTGTTTCCTTTTCATGCTTTTACCAGGACTCATTCCTTTGTTCTTTTGATAGTGTTGTTTTCTACCCAGAGGCTGACCTCTGTTATACGGTGGGCAAACAGGACAGTGTGGTGTCTGTGTGCAGTGTAGTAAATAATCAGAAATGAGTGTGGCCTGCTGCTTGCGTTTTCCCAGGGTAAATTTTTCTCTTTTAATGGTACACTATTTCTGTTGCTTAGATTGGTGAATCTTAAGGAGGGTCCCATGAGCAAGGGCTATGAAAGTGAATTGTTGTTAACGTGTCATTTTCCACACAAATTATTGCAGCACGATTTTCAGAATAACTGTTTGAAGCCCATCAGTAGGTTTTGACATGCTAGATCTTTAGGACATGACAATTCTTTCTGACTAATGTTGCTGAAGGTTGTCAAGATGTGTAACAGTATATGACACTCTAGTAGAAGTAGTCAGGAGTGGTAGGTCCTGACTACCAGTTAGGTGGAGTTAACCTAAAAGTCTTCTACATAGCGATCTGAAAATAAAGAAAAGATCTATCAGCTCAAAGTCCACCTGAGCAGGGGCTATGGTAGAAAGCCAGGTACCTGGTGAGTCAATCTGCTAAAACCATGGACTCTCTTGGCACTGTATCTGTTCAGCTTTTAACTGGCGTGCTTGAGCTGTCTGTTCAGAGAGCCAAGTTGTATTCACGGTGTCTGTAAGGGCAGAGCTCAAGTGTAGGCCTGTTTCCAGTTTGGTCCAGGTTTACTGTCCTGAAGCATCATGGCTTTTCAGACTAGAATCACAGCGTGAACCGTTGCGGAGGTAGTTTGGGTGCTACTGTGAATTACAAACTAATGTGACAGGATAATATATGATATAGCTTTTGAGACCATATCCCAAGGATGTTGTAATAGGAAGGTGATTCAGTGTTGCGTATGGGATGTGGGGACAGAATGGAACCTTATATAGCCAGGATAATTATCCTAGAGAAATAGGGGAAAGGGAGATTGGGTACTTGGTAGCTGAAAGTGAAACAATACCAAAGGCATGAAAGGATGATGATCCTGTGCATACGGGCAAGGAAAGGTGTGAGGAAGCTAGAAAAAGTATATGACACTCTTAAGATGGAAAGAAAGGTAAAGATGCTGTTGAGATGAATATAAAGAAAAAAATGGAGAACAGAATTGTTTTAGAAAGAAGAGTAGTAGCTGAAGGGCGTAAGCATTAGACTGGCATTGAAGAGGTATAACTTAGTTCCTAGTTCTTGAATAACCTTGGACAAATCCGTTAATCTGTCCTTGTCTTGTTCTCTGCCTGTAAATGTGGATAATAATGTTTCTGTATCCCTCAATAAAATTATGAGAATAAATTCATCTGTAGTTGAGGTACTCAGCTGCTATTACTGTAGGGTCATGTAAGTGCTGAGGTGGATAGGTTAACCAATCACAGAGAGAGAAATTAAACCTGCAGACTCGGAAGGAAGATATAAAAGACATGGAGGAGAAATTTATTGTGAGTGCTGTGAAAAGGTTTTGTTTTGAAACAACAGAACAACTCTTGTTTTGCTCTTCTGTTTTGCTCTTCTATTCAACCGGAAATACAGAAACCTTTGCATTATCTGGGCACATCAAGGGTAGTTTAAGAAGTATTTAGGTAATTTTTCTTTGAGTCAAAAAGCTTTGTTTCCTTGCTTACTTCAAGGTATTGTGTCAAACTATCACTACTGAGTGGCTTGTAGGATTTAATGACAATTTTATTACTAGTTAACTTGCTCTGAATTCAGTGCTGACCCTTCTTGGCCTGGGAGATTGGACTAGTTGACCTCCAGAGGTCCCTTCCAACTTGACTGACTATTGTGATTCCATCTAGAAAAGGAGAGTGTCTAGCGTCTAAGTACAGTTGTCACCTGCAACCATCCTGATTCACATCTTATTTGCTCTAATACATGTGTGTAACAATCTTGATTTTCCTTGAAATACTCTGAATTTCCATCATTGTATGTGAGACCAATATAATGCCCTGTGCTCCATTGTTCTTGTGCATCTACTTTTATGTGAACATTGCCCTTTTAATTCTTCATATTGAACAGGTATTTGTTTTAAAGCTCCGCGTTTCACGTGAATTCTCGTCCTGAAGATTTTAATAGTAACCCTATTGCAGATGGTAGCCCTACGACGACACTGACTTCTGAGGTGAAGGCTGCATAGATCACTGGTGTCACATGTTAGCCACTGCCGAGTGAGGACATCTTTGATGTATAATACTAGTTACTTGATTTTGTTAATGTTATTTTCCAATATTTTCTTTCCTAAATGCTATTCTCCATAGTTGCTATTAACATCAGCAATGCACGGTATTTTCTGTTTCCATATAGAATTACCCCTCTTGAGTGATAATCTCTGCTGGCGGCTATTGTCTCTTAGGTTTTTCCTGGATATTCCTCTGAACAATCCATGGGATATTTACAATGTTGGGAAAGGGAAACAGCGTATCAGTATCCCCCAAATGGAAATTCTTTTCTCTTAACAATACGGAAAAGTTATTGAGTCACAGTGTTCATGAAAGGAACTAGGTTAGCTCCACAACACCAAGCTTTATGTAGGGTTAGTAGGGAAGTATAATCCATACATTTTAGAACCAGAAGGGTCTTTTGCTTTAAATGCTGAATGGGACCTTTCTGGTGTAGAAATATTACAAATATTAATCAAATAAAATTTAGTCACCCTATTTAACCTGTTTGCTAAACAGAAGTCATCTGGAATCCTAGCAACAAAACAGAGGTCAGCAGAAAATGATTACTTCATCTTTTTCTGTTTGCTAGTTCAGCATGTCCCATTACGAAACACTGTTTTTAAGCTATCTTGTGAGTAGGCCAACATACGTATGTGTGTGGGAATGATACCAACAGTCCCCTGCTGAAAGGAAAATAATCCTGTAAAACATCTCAGAATAGCCCTGACACAGCTGAGTGGCTTCAGGCCATGTTCAGAAGGTGTTCAGGAAGGGCTTAGTTTTAAATGTGTTTAGGCAGATGCATGAGCATTGTGGACCCCAGTTTACCCCTATAGAATGGTTAGCAGGGCCTGTTCCCTTGCTCTTTTTTTTTATGTCTTGAGACTGTCTACGTTTCCTTCCAACATCTTGGGATATTTTTTTTTTTAATTTAGTTTTATGAACCTACTGAAATAGTTTCATGTAGATGCTCATAAAAGACAAAAAGCAAGAAACAAATATTTCTATAGAAGATTAAAAAAAATCAGCCCCATAGAACCCCACATAAAAGCACGTGCATCAGTATAACTAAACATAAAAAAGCGATACTGTACATCTTTTAGCATTTTCAAAAACTGTGTTGTTTTAGTGAGCCTGAAATTTAGACTCCTGTACTGTGAGAAACTTCAAGAAACTATTGCAAGTAACTCTAGTCTTTGATATCCAGTAAAGCTACAACTGTTTCAGAGCCATTCATTATTCTGGCAGAACTGCCTCTGAAATACTTTTCTTTAAGCAGACAATGTACATAAAGTTTGCTCAAATCTTAGGCAAAGCTTAAAATACTATTATCCTGGTGAGAAACTTCTCACTGGTTTGGAGGTGAGCTCTGCTACTTGTAGAAGTAGACTTAGGAAACTTCAGTGCTGTGTCTAATCTCAGGACTACAAAATGTGATGAGAAGTAGGGCATTTTTGGAGAACATTTTGGCCTTTTAGAAAGCTAGGCTGATTTTGAGTGTGTGTGCATGTAGTGTTTATGGATAAATGCAAACTTTATTAAGCTTAGGGTACGTTTTTTTTAGGAAAGACTGAATGTTAAGCAAAGTTCATCAGTAGTTTCTAAGACGATGTTTCTCAGCCTTTCAAAGAAAGGTAAGGATGATAAAGTTCAGGGGGAAGAAAGATAATTTTTATTTGTAAGCAAGAACTGCTGAAAAATAGGATGGGTTTAAAGGCAGATTAAACTGCAGTGTGGTGCTGGAATTTGTCAGGAGCCTGTGGATAAAAAGGGTTGAGTTTTGAATTCAGAGTACAATGAAAGTAGAAATTAATACACTGAAAACAGCAAATGAAAATGGGATTTAGGAATGGCCAGAGAATTGGCCTCAGACCACTTTCCTAAGAGCTGCTATGAAGCAGTGACCAGGGTGAGGCAAATACAGAAGTAACTTCTTTTAAATTTGCTGTGAAAAAAAATGTAAAAAATACCTTTATTAATGTTTGTGTGAAACCCTGAAAAACATTCTGTGATAACAATGAACAATGCATTCATTAACATGCACATCACTGAACACACAGCTATTCAGAGTGAGCTCATGCTGTCACAAAGACCTTGTTCTGAATGGGAACCTCATGGTTTCAACAGCTTCCTGGGCAGCCAAGCTTGGCAGAGCTCGACTTTTTCCACCTGTTTAGTTGCTGAGTTATTTGGAAATGAAAAATCTAATGGCAAACAGCAGTAAGCTCGAGAGAGTGAAAGGGGATTGTGTTTGAAAATCTGGACAACAGCTCATTGTATCTCCATTTTATTCACTGTACTAGATCTGGAGTGTTCTCTTACTTCCTCCATAGCGTTGCTATGCATTCATCTTGCAGAGTTAGAGGCATCTCACTGGTGAATGCGGTAATCTCCTCTCTCTTTTCCCCTTGTACTTGCCTTACAGTGTATTCTGTCATCCGTGATAGATACCATGCTTCTAGACTTTGAGTTACAAGTCTTACAGTGAAAAGGACCAGCCTGTGTCCCCGGACAGGGTGCCATTAGCGTTTGTTAACCTAGCCTGGTGGGGATTGTTTGTGTTGTGCAGAAAGGTAATTTGTGTTTGCCCTTCGTTTTAACTTGGGAGATTGCAGTTACTTCATCCCAGCTACAAGTGTCTGTCCTGCTGAAGGAAGCCAGATGTGTTATTGCAGGTTTCAGCATCAGCAGTCCTAAGGAACCCTGGGTGTTTAGCTCTTGTAGGTGGTTTTGCTTGTGACCTTCTAAACCTTTTATTTTTGACCTGGTCTTTGCTAACATGCAGCAATATACCAGACAATTGAAAGGGTAAAGAGGAGTCCATGATGTGGATCTGTTCCGTATTTGAGGTTATATATTGAGACTAATTATTCTCAGGTTGGCTTTACTAACAAGCTGGCGCCCCGTACACTGAAGTCAATGGGAAAACCCCCAATGATGTTAGTGGACTCTGATCAGCCTTCTGAATCTCTTGTTTTTAAAGTCACGTGTGATAAAAGATTCAGGAATAAAACTGATTTGGGGATTCAGGATGTTGTACATAAAAATATGAAAATTGCAAGATATCCCATCGGAAGTAACATTTGGGGAGTTTTCCCAGTTATTCTAGGGACTGAAGTGCTAGGTGCATGTTAACTTCATCTTCATGAATGAAGTTTGTAGCTTATTTCTTTGCCCCATAGAGTGATGCCACAGTGTGGTGGCTTGGAGTAACAGCTTTTATGGTCTTTCCAGCTGTAGGTGGGCATAATTTTTAAGTCTCTCCTCTCTCTGTTCTTATATGTTGCTGTCAGAATCCCACATAATGAAGAGGATCCTGTTGGGTGTCTGTAAATGTATCAGACCTCACCAGCTGTAGAAAAACTGTATGCCAGTGAAAAGTAGAACTGTGCAACAAGCTCATTGGGGAAATAGTTGTCTTCTGTATTCATTGGACTTAATCATCACTCTGATTTTTGAAACTGTCAAGGCATATCATAGATTTTATTTCATAGAAGTTTTGCTCTCTTCAAAGTATAACTGTTTAAGAATCTACAAACACAGAAAGCATTTTAATAATATCTGCAAAATGTGACAGCTTTCTACTTTCCTTGAAATTAGAGAATCTCATACTAATACCCCTACATTATGAAGTTCAATTGCCAAAATAACATTCATCCAGCTTGATGGCCAGATATTTCATTAAACTCCCACTGCACAGAGGTTATCTACTAATATCCAGAAGTGAGTACATTAGTGTCTAGGGATAGAGGTAGACAAGCAAAAGACAATAAATGAATTGAAGCAAACACATGCAGTCCCCTGGAGGGCTGGAGTAGTTAGCAGCTGGAGGAGGGCCTGGATATGGAGGTGGATATTGAAACATTTGATATTCAAGCAGATAAAATTAAGTTGAATCAAGTGTGCAGAAGATGAAGGTGTGAGTTTCAGTGTTCGTGCCCAAATTGAATAATGTCAGAAAAGAAAGCTGTGATTTGGTAAGGATTTATTTTTTAAAGTTACCTTGACCCCCTCAACTGCATGCAATGCATTCAGCTCTTCAGTGTAGCATGAACATTTATAAGCAATTATTATGAGATTAATGGCTGAATTTCACCAACCGTGTCGTTGCTTTTCTGTTTAATGATAGAACAGAAGTTAATGAAAAATGCATAGTTTTGACATATTGTGTATAAAATATGTCAGTTTGGGAGATGGGAATTAAGCGCCGTTTTCCTTTGAATCTACTGTGGATAATATTGGCAGGAAGAATTGAGTAGCTACGGGATGGTGTTAAAGAACACAGCTAGCAGTGAGATTCAGAAGTTGTGATTTGGGGAAAACTGCTCTTAGTTCTGAGGGATATGCTCGTATCTTTGTACAGTGCTAAATCCGCTTTTTGCAATATATGATGTGCAGTATATAATTTCTGTTTCCTCTGATTTTGAAACTCTTATGTGTTCTATATACCTGTAGGTATGTAGCACTTTTTCTGTAAGTGTATAGAACAAGTTAGTTGACGTAAATTCTGCATTGTGGCTGCTAGGAGTTACAAGCACATTTGTGAGCCTTTAGGAACACCTAAAAAGTTGAAGTTGTAAATTCAAAATATCTCAAAGCCTGAAATCGTAGTGTTTCCTACAGTTGCTGCTTGAATGCTGGGATTGTACTGAATCCTCAGGCTCCACCTCACAGCAAGTGACAACAAAAAGAAGCTCTTAGTTGACTTTCTTGAAGTTTCTGTATCAGGTCTATGATGTGCCTCATGCACATATCTCTGGTATGGTTTGTGGGTGCTTCTAACCAACTGCTGGTTAGAAACACCACACAACATACGCTGATTTTTCCTTTAAAGCAATTATGTACCAACTCCATCTTCTGCAGAAATCTGTGTTGTATTCAGAGCCCAAGGAGAATGTGCAGAGTTTTAATTTTATTTTAAGTTGACCAAAAGTGGATCAAAAGCTCATTGTTTTGAAGCATTTTGAGACAATAATTTTTTTCAATTAATGTGGATTGATAAGTCTCCAGGTTCTCTGAGGATTATTTCGGAAACATTTTTTCTTTTATGCTGACCTTCTGCTATTAACTCGGAGCAAAGCTTAAAATCAGTGTTTAACATTTAATGGAAGGAACAAACTGATTCTGCAGTTTAACTCAACATTTGCAGTAAGATGACTTGTACTCTAATGGCTTGTAATTAATTTTTCTGAAAATCGTATTTATGATAGTCTGCAGATTCAAGGCTTTATCTAATACATAATGTTCATTTTGAGCCTTTAATTGCATTTAAATTAAAATTGGCTTAGCAGGAAGATGAATTGTGGGAATGCATCAAACCACCCAGCATGTCCTGAAGATGTGAGCCTGAAAATGCAATTTGGTAAAGATGTGCAGAATCATTTGGAGTTCATTAATTTTTATTGCACAGGTAGTTTTACTAAAGTAGGTTATTTTCTTTGAAATTTGTATTTATGTTTATGTCAATAGCTGAATATTGTATTAAGCTATACATCTATTAGAGTTTATTAAGCCAGTCTAATGGGAGTTGTTCATATTGTGCAGAGAGGTAATTTGTGTTTGCCCTTCCTTTTAATTTGGGGAGCCACATTTAGTTCAGCTGAACTACAAGTGTCCATCCTGCCAAAAGAAGTCAAACAGGTGTCACGGGACGTTTTAGTGTATGTAGTCTTAAAGAATCCTGGGAATTTTGATCTTGTAAGCGGTTTTGCTTCTGACCTTCTAAACCTTTTTACTCTGAATAATCTTTTTTTTTTTTTTTTTATGTGCTGAGGTTCTGACCCGGCCACTGGAATGAAGGGTTATTGATGTGTAACTCAGTTTTGTGGCTTAATGTGGTGCACTTTGTCCAGCCAGCTTGTAAGTGATCCTTTAAATTGCAGATGCTGCTGAGGTTATACAATTTAATTATAATGTCACTTTACAATTATAAAGAAAAAGAGGCCTTTTGCATTGCTTAATGAATACAAATTGTGCACAAGTTGGAAATACAAAAGAATAAAAATTAACATTTGTCCTTCTTGCCAAAGTATTTACATTTTTACAAGCGATAAGTAGCACAATAATTCCATTACCTATATCCATTAAACATTTGTGCTTTTCATTTAGTGATTTGTATACAGTAGTTATTAATAAAATGAAACTGTCAGCATTTGCTGGTTTTGCCCATCCTCTTCTTACCCTTTTTTATTCTGTTGCAGACAGAGTAATTAGAGGTTGAAAATGCTGTGTGCAAATGCCTGTTACAAGGATTAAATTATATAATCATGGTAATGATTTTCCTTAAAACTCTTACTGCCAAGTGTAACATTTTTCACTTCACCAGGTTTTTTTGTGCTGTCGTATTTTATGAGAAAGTGGAAATATTTCTCCATTCTGACAATCTGCTGCAAGTTACTAGTTTGTGGTCAGATATGATAGAAGCCCATATTCATTTAATACTCGCCAATCAGAACTTGACAGAGGTATTGCTTATTTTCTCATTTCATCACTGAAGCATGCCGGTGTAGTTTAGTCCCTAATTACTCTCAGACTGAGACGTTCCAAATATTCCCATGGTGGTAATATTTTTCTGCCTGGATGAGTCATTACGTTGTTTGGCAGACTGAAACACCAGCCTTTCCTTGTTGGAACACTACCCCTCATGTAGCACCACATCTTTTCCTCACTGCTGTCTGTTCCACGACTTTCATCCTGCTGTGACATTTCAAGCTGTACCGTACGAAAGCACATTTGCCTTCCTCCTATCTGACTGATTGGACCCGTGCCAGCTCTTTCTTCAGGGCCAAGGACAGGAGACTGGGACAGTCTGAATAGAACTGCTTAATGATCTAATGGAGCAGTGGCTCTCTCCTGCTGAGAGATAGGGCTTATTTGTTTGCTGGTTAGAGAAAAGGTCAGGGAAATCCTTTTCAACAAAGACTGTGACAGTGAGAATGTGCAATGCCACACATTCCTGGGGCCTGAATAACTTCATACATCAGGTGTTCCCCTCATGCTAAAAATCCTTTTCTGTTTTCATTTCATTTTCAATATCCTGCAGATGGCAGAGAGATGAAAGTGATGAATTCTACAACTTGGTAATATAAAGCCCAAATGTTGTTCCTCTTCATAGAAGGAGACTTCATACTAGGAGTTTAACACCAGGGAAGGTAATGGAGGAAGCTAGCAGTATTTCATAAAGGTGGCTGGTTTTCCTTGTCATTGTTGTGAAGCCTGTTGGGTATATGGCTTTTAATGGCTTTATGCTTAACAAGGCTGTAAACATAGTTTGCATATTTTTCCCACTGAGTTCGACAAGGACTGCAATTCCAATTCAATTTGGTCAGTCAAGTTAATTTAGTCTAGACTTCCCACAGCAGCTGAGACGCAGCACACATCTAGGGGTGGGAGATGTACGTGCACGGTGATGCTGCCGCGGCTCATGACGCTGCCCAGAGTGTTGGATCAAGCGAGGATTTGAGGTCGTTTGGGGCAGACCTGTCCGAGTTTCCTCAAAGGAGGCTGAGGAAGGGGGTCAATGTGACAGGAGCAGCAGCAGCTGGCTCTGTGCCACCGGAAGATCCCCGTGCACGTGAGTGACCTCGCTTGGCCAGCGACACTGGCTGCATGCCCAGAATGTGTGCGTGATGCTACTCAAGCAGCCACGACGTACCCCAAGATCTGGGCCACGGGGGTTTTTATTCCGTGCTTCAAAGCCGATGTCTTTTAAAGGGGCACAGTAGGCCTCTGAACTGGATTTTCCCCCATAAACGTTTTTTTCCTCCAGTGAAGTTTTATGTAATTCCAGAGAGCACTCGTAAGTGAACTAGATTAAGAAATAAGCCATTTTTTTCCTTTTATGTTGTCTCCCTGGTTTTTTTACTTTTCTCCTAGGCAATTTTGAAAGCTTTTTCTGCTCAGATAGCTTTCACCGTGCCTCGTTTTTTTGTTTGTTTCTGCGAGGCTTTTGCACAGAGACAGGAAAGAGAGAAGCTATTCTTAAAATAGGAGCATATGGTTTTAGAACCACAGAAATTGGCAAGTGGGGCTCAGGGGTTGATTTAGCACCTGACAGTGCTTTTTTTGTTTGTTTTTGTTTTGTTTTTAATTGACTAGATTTCAAGTTGACAGTAGCTATTTTAACAAAATAACTGTAGGTCATTATTTCTAACGTAGCTGAAACACTGGAGTCGGCAGTGCCGTAAAAGGATACATAGAATGTTCTGATTATAAAAACAATGTTCATAATCCACACTGAAGTTTTAAAATGCATGCTTCTGCTGCCGTTGATGTGATCCCAGAAGATGGGAAGCTGAACCCCAGAGGTTAGTTCCTGAGTAAAGAAGATTTAAAGATATAAACATAAACAAATCCACATTAAATGATTTTGATAACATCGTCATAGTTTAGGAATAAGATGCTTGCTATAGTCTTAGACTGTCAACTTGTCAGAATTTTTATTTCTAAATAAAAAGACTAGGTGAATTTAAGTTAAGCTGTGCAGCAAAATATTAAGAGTACTAAAAAAACCAACAAGCATCCAGAAGAATTAATTAATAAAATATTTACGAGACAGTAAATAAAAGTGTGTGCGGGGAAGGAAGTAAAAGAGAAGGCAGGTCCTTCCACGTCACGGTTGAACTGCACTGGAGGTGGAATGTGGGATGCTTGCAGTCTGCTCACTCAACTGTATTTGACTAGGGCCGTCATCCCCTCAGCTTTCACAAGCACTGAATGTGTCAAAAATCTTTCAGAGAAAGTGTAAATTTTAACCAGCCTGCTTCTGGTTCATATTTAATGTGGTTTTAAAATGTTTAAGTCGTATCGATTCAAGGTATTTCTTCATCAGGTTTTCATGGAGGTTAGCCTAAATCAACAAGATAGTTCAGTGTGTGAGTACGTGTTAATTACGATAGGGGTACAGCGCTGATTTGTTAGAATTCGTCTCATTTAGCCCTACTTGAATTAAAGGTTTAAAATTTGTGCATGCCATGCATTTTTATATGATGGTGGGTCTGTTTAAGGACAGATTTTGACCTAACTTCCAGTTCTGCCAGATTAATCTGGAGGTATCTGTGCGTATCCCAAACTTGTTTGAAAACAAACAAGAGTTTCTTGTTTCACCTGTTCAGTTACGAGAAAGTGAATTAGAGTTTTTGTATTATTCTGGCTTCTTGTGTTACAAGCTCTGCATCAAAGGACCTGATGAGGCTATAACATTTTAAGTTTTGGAATTCCTCTCCTGCTGATAAATAGGTTTGTGCGTGTATAATACCAGCTTCTTAAATAAAATTTCATCCTGAGTTGTAATACCAGAATTCAGTGTAATGGCTTCCTGAAGCGAGTCATCCCTTTCTTATCGTTTTGCTATCACTACCTCATAGTAAAAATTAAGCAGGGAGAAGTTTGATCTTAAGTATCTGGATTAAATTTTCAAGTGGAAGAAAACTGACCAAGAAAGGCTATGTATCTGTCCTATAATCATCTATGCAACGAAGGTGCCGCAGTTGTCCTCAAACAGCAAACAGCTGATCGTCTTGCAGACACTAAGTCTCACTGTGTGACTAAGTCCAAAATTTTGAATCTTCCTATTTTCAGCATGCAATGTCAGACTTCTAAAGTGGCTTTTTAGAAGTTCTTTCTTTTCCCCCCCCTCCCCTCCTTTAATCGAGGATAAGAGTTTCTGACTTACAATTATTAAAGAGGCTGGTAAAACTGCACATATTGAAGAACAGATTCTGTAGTAGTAGTAGTAGCTGGCAGAAATGTTAAGTGCTTTTCACAGTCAACATTCAAACAGATTATCAGATGGCATATTTCACCCTGTTGTTACTTTAAATGAAGTGACCATGAAATCAACAAATCTGCTGTCAGGTGCCTGTCATGAAGATAGTTCTCCCTGTCACACAATGCCTCACATAACAGGTAATGTGTTTTTAAGAATCAGTCCTGTGTCACCTCATCAAGTCCTTGTTAAAAGATGAAGTAAGACGGATGGTGTTGTCTCCCATGGAGTGGACTGAAATTCAGTAAAAACCAGGGCATGTTATGCAAAAAAAAAAAAAACAAAAACCAGAAAGTAATGCAGGTGCCAGCAAGATGCCTCTAACTGTGCTGCTCCTGCCTTTTTCCATTGTCTTGAGAATGATTATTCACTTTTTCCAGCTTGTTTCTTTCTAGGATGAAAATTAATTGGGTCAAGTTTAAATTCTGTGATAAGGACAGGAAGAATTAATCCCCAGTCATCAAACAAATGAGAACTCAGAGTGGTGTTGTGCCAATAGCCGCACGCTTGCTTGGAATGGTTAAGACCTGCTTCTGTGCCTAACAGAGATGACACTCATAATTAAGTTATGAGGTGTTGCTAACAATAATTCTGTTTGGGATTCTTAAGTTTAATCATTAAATTCAGGGCCAGGAATAAACTAAAATTACCATATTCAGTTTTTCTCTGTATACTTTCATAACAGTTCTCCCAAACAAAATAGATTTTTGTCTTGTTCATGAAATTTTAATTATAGCATCATTCTCAGCTTCTCAGTGTAAGGAACTGTCAGCCAGCTTGAACTCTGCTGAAACAGATGCTGCAGGGTTGTTTTTTTTTTTTCTTAATTTTGTTTTGACTTTTCAGACTTACCATTTTTGATAAAAAATAAAAATAGGGAGGGAAGTCACCTTAGTGATATATGGACATCTGTTACTGTAATTTGTTCTTTCATGGCTAGATTGTGACTAGCATTAGTATATTCAGGCCAATATGAAAAAAAGTACCTTTCTCTTCCTCACCGTAGCTAAATGTGGTTTAAAGATTTTTTTATAAGTAAACGACTGGTTTAGAGATGTTGTTACAGAAGCAAGAAAGGGGCAGGAGGTACAAACATTAGCCTGCTTTCTCTGTGCAGGCCAGCCAAGCTAGCTGGCTAGGAAGATCTTGCAGCGCCCACCAGCAATTGTTGCAAACTCCTCCCAGCAGTGTGAAAAGGGAGGGGAGGGAACCGTCCTTCTGAGAGGTGACCGAGGCATTCAAGGCTGTGTTTTAGGTATAGCATAGATCGTGATTTCAGGGTGAATTTGAATTGGATGCATAACAGTACTGTGCTACTGCTCTAAGAAAATTGATACTGAAGCCGATGAAAGGAATGAGTCAGTGAGACACACAGGCAGCCAAGATGGCACTGCTTGTGTCTTGTGAGACAAGACTTTCCCTGGTTTGCATTAAGGCAATTCTTTTGGGGTGTCCATGCTGTTCACCTAATTCATGAGTCCGTTGTAAAGTATATAATTGATCAGATGTTTGAACCAACCACGTGATTGTCATTTTTACTTTCCCAAAATTACCCGGATACGTTTTAAATGCATTTTGAGTGTGATTTCCTTTTTTCAAATGCACTTGTGTTTGAAATGAAGATACTGAGGTGCCATTTTAGATCAACTTCAAAGAAACATGGGCTGAGATTACGTGGAGAAACTGCAGATGGGCTACAGGAAAGCAGAGATTAGGAGAAACATGCTAAACCTTTAGTTGGGTTGATACTTGGCAAGTCTTTTTAGTGCATTTCTCTGCTCTGCCTACTTAAGCTTTTGTCATGATGTAGCAATGGAGAAGTGATGTCTTTTGGATTAGAAGCAGAGGTGGTGCAGAAAGAGCAAGAAGTGTTAACGGTGTTTTATGTACTGGCTTCTCTTATGCTCCATATGGGCAAATGCTGCCACTTTGCTATATTAAAATTGAAGGCAGAGCCCAGCCAAATCTTGCTTCATGATTATTAATTTTGCTTATTGTCAAAGCCAAAAGGAGGTTAGATACCTTTTCAGTAGTGCTAGAAATGATTTTACCCAAATAGCTTATTGCTGCTGTTCTTGTTTTGACAGAGAAACAACCGCAGTTCTATTTGAAAATGAGCATACATTTGAAAAAAAGAATAAGTCTAGGACCAGGGTGATCCTTGTCCTTGGCCAAACTCTCTTTTCCAAATGCGCAAGAGGAAATCAGTAGAGGACAGTTTCGTGGACGCTACGAGAGTGAATCCTACAGACTACTCTGAGCACAAACCTCTGCAGAAACGGATGGAGGGAAACCCATAGCTTCCCCGCCCCACCTGAGAATAAGTTAGATGCCTGTAGACATCACACAGATTTCAAACAGTTCTGTGTATTTTAGAAATTATGGTAGGGTTTTATATCTCTTCCCTGTATAACTGTCACTGGAGACAGGATATGTAGGACCTGAAAAAGCAGGGAAGATAGTTGTGAGACTGGAAAAGTCTGTGACTCATCTAGAATAGGACAAATCAGGGGATTTGGTTATAAAGCTTAAGCAGCAGGAATATGGAATCTTACTCCAGTAAAAGTCACGTAACTTGAAGAGAGATTGTTTCCGGATGTGATTCAGTAGGCTCTTCACATGTCTCTCAAATGCGGAGCTAAACATAATAAAAACCATTCCAAGGTCTTCTATTTTTGCCTGCCACTGAAAAATACTGGAATATTTACTACCTTGTTATTTCTGATGGACTAACTTCTGAGATCTCCAGACAGTGACACTGGGAGCTCTTAGCTAAAGACCCAAATCCCACTGACTGCAGCTGCAGTTAGAGAGGGTGATCTCGTTCTCCGCTTTGTTCCTGCCTTCTTTGTTGTGCCAGCATGAGTGTATGGTCAGCAGATCAGCTAACCAGTCCAGCTGAAAACTAACCCAGAGAAATAATTCTTGCCTTCTTAATTCCCCAGCATGGCTCACCGCACAGATACGTGTATGTGGTGCTGGCACAAGGTATAGGAAGTAGAAGCAGGGCCCAGACACGGGCAGGACCGTGAGGCCTCCTTTTTCAGCAGTTTTAAAGTGATGAAAGCCATATATGTGTAGGGGAAAAGAAGACGACAGCACTGAGGAACACTGAATCTTACTGTCTAGTGCCTTTGTTTTCCCCGTAATTTTTCTAAACATACTGTTTGCTTAGCCCCCTGAAAGATCACTCCACAGGAAAAATTGAGAAATGCATTCAATAAGATTTTAATTTAGTTCAAGCATACAACAAGCATGCTAAGTAACACAGCCACGGATTTTTTTTTTGCACTTGTATCACAAAATGTATTCAAAGTTTCCATGCTAAAAGCCTATTACTAAGAACCAATACGTAAGTATCACTAATTATTTCCAAAATTGCAGGACAGGAATTTTAATGTAGCTGATTAAAGCCTAAGCCAATTTCTGACTTTTAGAATCTAGGATAATGTGGAGTGTTATGTCTGTAGGAGTCCTCAGTATTCCCTGCTCTGGAAATTTTATATCTGAATGATCTTGAGTTGCCTAAGGACGGGATCCAGGAAACCGAGCTGCATATTCTGTATTCTGTCCAAACTTGCCACAAACGCAAGGCATATTTTCAGAGAACCTGCATGAGTCAAGTTCAGTTTCATAGACACTGCTATGTAGGTATTCATGTGAATTTGGGCACAGTACTTCCTCAGGGTGTACCACGAGGACCAGCAGTCTTTAAAGAAACTGTGCGTTGAAATACCTAGTTACATTTATTGCTCTCACACAGGAGTTGCGAGCATGTTCTTACCTGATCTTAGCATACGTTGTGGTGACTTCCATTGTGAAGCTACTCCCAGGCAAAAGGTTTATTGTTTGAACAGTTACTGGGTTTGAACTTCCATAGGTCTCTCAAGACAGCTCCCATCAGATTTCTTTCAGCTGCTTTTCCCTTGTCCATCTACACAGACTCTAGGGAAAGAAGCAGAGAGTGTGTCTACTTTCAACTTGCTTCTGGACAGGAGTATACAGTGAGCTCGACAGTCAGACTGCTCTCAAAGCTCAGAAACTAGCTTGGGTAACTCATGTAAATATGCTGTCTGGATTAGGATTGTTTGGCACTATTTGTTAATATAAACAATGTAGTCCTTGGAGAACAATTACTGTTGAACTTCTCTTTTCAAAGTGGTGTTATATTACATTTGGAGTCTCATAATGCCTACAGTTTCCACCCTCATAACTAGCATTTCTGTGTGTAGAAGTTCATATCATTTCACAGTGGCTGACATGCTTTTCAGAACAGTGAATTGTTTTCTTAAAAGACTGGTCTTGATGCAGCAGTGAAATCTTGTAATGTGCGGAGATCAGATTAAATACATATGAATTATTATCTCTATCAGATTTATCTCTCGAAGTCAAAGTACTCATTCTCATCTTCTGCAAAATATTCTTGACTTAAGAAACTCAGATCCAGAAACAATCTATCATTTGAATCCCCTGATTGTAATATGAATTGATATTCAACTTCTTGCACAGTTCAAGCTAATGCCCTAGCACACTGGTTTATTGAATCACAGCTAAATCACTGGCTAAAATTGATGTTCTGAAAGCGAAATTCAGCAGGAATAATCTTGCAGATACAAAACTATTTATTAACAAGTTTTTTCACCTAGTTTTACTTTTAATTAACTACTTGGAATTGTTTATACTTCATAGGCTGTTTATTTTGGCCTACAGGGTTAGGATTTTTTTTTGTTTCAGTTTTTTTTAAAACAGTTCAACTTTTTTTCTTTCTAATAAGTAGCCCATCTGCATTCAGATATTTTTTTGGTTTTGAAAACTGAAGTAGCTATCATAGATTTCAGTCTGGAACTCACTATCTCTGTAATCTGTGATCTAATAATATTTTATTTACTTGAGTATTTCTTTAGGTCACACTTGATGCTTCTTGTGCAGTACTGTATCCTTTCCCCCCCAACTATCACACGTAATTTCCTGAACTCTTACTCAAAATCTAGAGAGACAATAAAGTTTCCAATGTATAGCCCTAGGACCAGCTGTTTAATTTTGCTGATTTAAGAGATATTATTTTTTCCTGCCTCTTCTTTCTTGCACTTTCAAGTTCAAAAGAAGTATGCATGCTATCAGACTGAATGAAGTGTTATGCTGAAAGAGTTAGATTTATGCAAAAGCACTAGCAGAAAGGTGAATAGTGTAACAGTAATAATATTAGCTAGAGACAACTTGCCATGGAGGAAAGTCAGATCTGTGCAGATATTTTCACACATGCAGGTGTCAAAAGTTAGTGCCTGTTAGGATTTTCAAAGCATCCATGTGTGTTTGAAGCTTTGTTGGAATCCTGTTCTCTATTTTTAGTCCCCTAATTTACTCTCAAAATCTGGTCTAATTGTATGCTTTTGTGAAATTATGCAAAGTGGTTTAAATAGTGGAAGCAATCTACCTCATGACTCTCAAATGCTTGCTGCTTTTCTTTGATGTACATGCACTGGAACCAGTTAGAGATCTGTCTTTTCATAGATATGGCTGCAATAGGACAAGTGAAGGATGTAAGATGGTCCCAATGATTTCATGGGGTATTGGATGAAGTCCACAGTCTTAGATACTTAGCAAAGCTTTATAAACAATTTTGACTTGATTTAGGGCCAATACTTAAAAGCTTTAGAAGTCAAGTTCAGTTCAAATAGTTGGTTTGTACCGAAGTATGGAATTTCTTCTTTGTATTTCAGCATAGTAATGTTTCACTCCCAGTAGTCGTGTGCTCCAGAGCACTTTCTTCATTCGCACTTATCATCATATGGATGAAAAAACAATATTGTAAATACTCATTTGAGTGGGTTTTACTGTGTCTGTTAAAGGCATTGTAAGAAAAATTTCTTAATTCTAAAAAGAATTAATCTGCATTCTAAAATGTGATAGAACAATTGAATTGCATTACTATCTGGATACAATGCATCCTTCACAAAGTCATGGTTAGCATTAGGAACTTGCAGTGATGTGTGAGTCCAAGGCTACAACTGTCTTACAAAGTAAAAGTATTCAGGTTCTTAATGCTGTGCTAATAATACCTATGGGCTAACAGGCAAAAAAAATTGATCAGTTTGGGAGAATCACATACATAGGGGTTTTCACTTAAGAACTTAATTATTGCAAATAGAAAACTGTAGCTGAAGTTAGCAACCGCGTAACTACTTAATCTTGGATTTCTTCTCTTTCTCTGGAGCACCTCCTGCTGGCCCATGATGTCCACAGACGGATTATAGAACACATTAATCTTGTGCAGTCTGAGCTTTCTTTGCTGCTACTGTGCCACAAATTTTGTTCTTTTTTACTAACAGGAGCCACACAAAACACTGAAAGAACAATTTTCTGTATTTTATTTTCTGCTTCCATTTTCTTTGCTTTAGAATGGTCAGATCAATTTAAACTTGATTTAAGTTAAACACTCTGCAGCTCACACTCAGCAAGTGTTCAACCCAAAAGCAAACATTTACAGATGCACTGAAGTAACATCCCGCCCCCTCCAAGTACATAATGGGGGTACTGTTCAAGCGCTATCCTGCAGGCACCAGTGCACTGCACAGTGCATGTATTCACTGGAGGGGCTCTGATCTGCATATGCAGTAGTTTCTGTGTGCTGTTTCTATCGGCACAGGAAAAAAAACTCAAGGAAAAAAGAACGAGGGAAAGCCTTCAATGTGAAGTTATTTAGCTTTTCTATTCTACAGAAGAGGCTCGTAACCTGTTTTTATTTCTGAAAAGACTTAAAAAATTCCTAAATGAAGTGACTGGACATGTCTGAGGGAGGAAGGAGAGCAAGGCCAGTGGAGGTGAAACCAATCTGTTGATGCAGAGTCCTGCCACAGGGGTTTTCCTCTGAAAGACGTTAACACAGACACAGTGGTTTGGTAAGAACCAAGAGCAGAGTCAGACTAAAGACCATAAAGGACAGTAGCCAAGGGAGGTAGGTAATCACAAACTGTATTGGAAAAACTGAATAGCTACCTCTGAAAAACGGGTAGGCATCAGGCTTTGATCCGCCCGCCTCCTTGTATATACATGTAATCTTGGATCTTGATTGAATATTCCCACTCTGATTTTGTAATTAAAACATCATTTATACTGAGAATAATTAAGACAACTGTACATTTGATTTTAAAATCAGTTTTGAGTATTGTGCCTTGTCAAGCTACAAGAATGGTTCCTGCAGCTTTACAACTTAGCATTAAGAGGCAGACAGTGACCGCAGGCACCTGAGTGGAAGGTTTGACAGTTTGATAAATTAGGAATGACACTTGCCAAAATGGCTGTCCTTCCCTCAGCCTGCCAGTGGAGCATTTACACACTGTTAATTGAATTGGCAATTTGTGTAACAGTACCTGCCCCTGAGCTTTTGTAATGCTGGAGCTGCCATTTAGCTCTGATAATCCAGGACTTGGGAATAAGGACGAAAAGCTTCACATGATATTATTGCAGATTTAAAATGACAGTTGGGGACCTTGTTGCCAATTTCCCATTAAATGAGAAATAATTAACAATAGCAATAACAAAGTCTTACAAAGCTGGAAAGTTAAATTGACTTTTCAGCAGTAGTATGGTTTGAAATTGCTTCTAGTGTGATTATCAGATTGCCCTTTCAGTATTATATACCCTAAATAGTATCATCTGATGGTCCGAATAGGCAATGTTTTCAGAGCTACCCGCTTTTATTAGTGTGAGACTCTTCTGATTTATCTGTGGGGTTTTTTTTAATTTCTTCTTGCCATGTAAAAATTGAGTTATGTTATAATATTTCATAAAGATAAAGAACTTAATGAAATATTAGAGATTCTGATTTCTGTGGTTATCAGTAATTGAGTGACAGCAGAAACAAAATTTTCAGTCATAGATGAATATTGTTAATTATAAGGTTCTCTTTTATAGTTGTACTTGCAGTTGATAGCTTCACTGACTGTCCCTAAATTTCTGTAGTGTACCTAATGCCATCATCTGAAATGACAATTTATCAGCAAACTATTTTTTTTCTCTCAGGCTTCTTATGTTTTGATAATCTCTGTGAATACTTGCTAATAATTTGATGTACAAATACCATAGTAACCAAAACTCACATAAGAATTAGCCACCAAAGACCACAGTCCTTGCCTTCTTAGGGATTTTTAAAAAAATAATCAAATATTTAAAAGCTGACACAGTTGCTGCATGTCAGAAGGCTAACTTCTCTATGCAGACTTGCAGCTCTTATTCTCGCCCCAGGATTTAGACTTGCGGACTTCAAGTGATGTACTGAAGAGCAGGTGGAGCTACTTTCCCAAGACGGGTCATTCCCATCATGGCAATACACATTCATAAGGTGCTACAAGTACTAGATGAAGAACAGAACAGTCTGATCCATTTCCTACTTAATAAATAGTCTAAGACAGTACAGGTGTAATAATGCACGTGCTTGAAAATATCTTTTCATCTGATTACTCTGATCTTAGGACTGAGTACAGCTTATGTACTGGGCAAGGACTGAAATAGACCCCCCCACACCCCCGCCAAAGACGACTGACAAATCAGAGAGGGGTGCAGAATAGAACGATCCCAGTGAATAGGCCTACGCTAGCAGCAAGTTATGTGTGTGTTTCGATATTACGCTACAGAGTTACATTGGTTGTAGAAGCTATAGTTGTTGCAGAATTGCATAGGGGATGAATAGTAGAAATGTGAAAGGGGGCAAAGAAAAGGACAGGTGAGCAAAGACAAACTCATGTGGAGTAAAGGAGTAGAAGGATTCATGGTGAAGCTTACAGTTCAAACATTTGTGTAGGAGGTGATGTTTTTCTTTCTTCTGTAATTGCTGAAAAGCAATTGATGATCTTGGAGCATTCTGTTCTGGAGAAGGAATTTAGTGAGAGGTAAGCCCATATAAAATCTTGGATGGTGTCCAGCTTAAAGGGAAAGTGTACAAGTCGGGCACTAGAAGGAGTACGGAGGGGGTGCAGAAAGGCGCTGGTTACTGCTTGGCTGGGAGCACAGTGCCACACAGCCTGCTAGCCCAGCCAGTGCTAAGTCAGAGGAGTGGCTAGCACTTCCAGCCCCAGTGGCAAACTCACCCCATGCATGGCACACTCTGTAAGGGAGATGCAGGCTTGGCAGAGAACAGGCAAGGGAATGAAGAAAACAAGGAAGCAACAGGGAACAGGAGTTAGGGCACGCTATGGTATGTGCTGTTGAACGTGGGAAGGAGAAATTAGTTTCTATTGAATTGAAGGCAAGGTTGGGGTAGGAATTTATGTCAGTGGATGAGGAATGTAGGTAGCAAATAGGTTTCTGGATTTCTTACCAAGAAAAGCTTTAACTGATCATTCTTTTTCTCTACCAAGCCCTTCCACCTTGATGCAAGGAAGGAAGGAAGGGAGAAAGGAAATAACTGTGACTGAATTGTAAGGTCTGATTTCTTTTTCCAGAGTCTGCACACCTGCAGGTCCCACAGGTTTTTTAGGAAAGTGCTTCCAACAATTTGAGGTTTCATAGAATACTAGTTCATGCAGTCCAGAAATTATGGATCTGTACTTTAAAAAAATTATTTATCAAATGACAAGATATAGTATTGTTTTTGAGGGGGGAAGGAAGATCATCTGTGGTTTGATCTGAGGCATGGTACTGCAAGGCTTTGCTATCTATTCTGACAAGTTGTTTGTGTGATTCAGTTGAGTTGCACCTGAGGTTTTCTATTTGTAGTACATGACAATGGAAATTATGTCTTTGAAAGTCTTCTGATGTTTAATTCTTTCAGGGTTTTAAAAACATAGTTATCTCTATATAGGTTTACAAAACTTTTTTTTTATATTAGGGCGTTGCATTTTTACACAGATCGTGATCCAAACTAAAAAGAAGTTTGCAATACGAATTAGTCCTGTTCAAACATCACTTGATTAAATGTTGTCAAGTTACAGATTCAGAAATTGGTGTAAAAAGATAGCAATTTCCAGGGCCTTTCGTGGCATATGGAACTCTGTTGCAGATTTACACATGTAGCAGAGAAGGGAATGCAGGTACAGTGGACAAAACTGATTTACTTGTCTGTAATTTTGAAAGTTAACATGTTGCTGTTGGCAAATTAAAACACGATTAATAAAGTGTCTATCACTACCATCTTTTTTCATGTATGAAGGAGAAATGGAGGAATCCTACTGTAACAGACACCATGTTCCAGAAACATGGTATAAACTTCGTAATAGCTTTAAATGTGTTCCCAGAACAACCAGGTTACTGTGCTGCTTATGTGCCCATTTGTCATAGAGGATTTTAAGTCCTTTCAAAGTCTGCTTCTGGAATTTCTCTCTTTATTGCATACTGGTTTTCAATTTATACTGTGCATTTGTTATCCTTAGGAAAATTATACTAAATAAAGGCATGGCTGAAAAAGCAATTTTTGTGTTGATGAGGAATTTTCTTTCATTGAAACACTGAAGATCAAAATTGCCCCTCATCTCAGGGGAAAGCTCAGTAGATAAATAAGTTGTAGAGGGCAACCAGAAGGTCAGCAAATTAGACTGTGTTGATCCACACTGGAGGGAACCCATTTGGGGAATGGCTATCTCCTGGATTGTTTTTCTTCCATTATCTGTCAGTTTAGTGTTTTGTGCATTCCTCTAACTGCAAGGGAAGAGTTTGAGAGAAGTGTACTCAAGGAAGTAGTCAAAGCACATACTATAAAGAACTGCCTAGGTCAAAAATAAAGTACCTTGCATAGCATTGAAAGCTGATGCTGAAAGGGATTGTTTCTTTGCCTGCAGAACAGCCTCCTAAGGAACAGCTAGCTATGTTCCACAATAGCTTCAATTTTCTGCTTCTCTTCTAGGGTTTATTAAATTCTTAAATGTTCACTGTCAAAAAGTCCGAAGACCATGGCTGTGTTTGGTCTCTCTTTTCTAGAAGCTGGTTTCTTCCTTCCTCTTTGGTGGCCTGCTGTCTCCCAACTTCAATCTAAAATTCTTCACCCACTTTAAAGCAATAGCACGCAAGACTTTCTGTGTTGCAGCTATCCCCCCTACTCCAGATGCATCCTTGGTTCTTCCATTATTTAGCTTGTCTTTATCCCTTTCTCCTGGCTTTTCAGAGTTTGGTGGAAAGCAGGTTTGCTTTGTGCTGTCTTCCGATCTTTCTAAAACTCACCTCAGAGCCTTTTCTCTTTACTCTTAGAATTTCATGAACACCAGGAGCAGCCTGTTAATTTCTTTTGCTTTCTGATTCATTTTCACTTAGGACTTAGCAAAACACAAAACAATTATCTCTAATGCTCAGTATGGAATAATTTAATACTTGGACAGGTAGTTTCATATTTGCCCAGTCCTAACTGAAAAAGAAAAAGACAGAAAATCCCCCCCATGCCCCATTATTACTGTACTTGTTTATGTCTCTCTTGGAAGAGGCTGGAGATTCCCTAGGGAAGCTAGCTTCACAATTTGAGCTACGCAGTCTTATGACTGGCTCTTAGCCTATGAAGTGTGGTGTAAAACATGAAGGACTCCATGTGTACATTATTTATAGTGTAAGAATAATTGGTGAAGGTGTATGCAAGACAAAGAGGATTGCAGAAGTTCTGAACAGATTTAAACCCATGAGTTTAAATGTGTGATTTTGTGAACAGTCTAACGAGTGTTGTCTTTACTGAAAACATTAAATATGTCTGTTTGGGACTCACTGTTCTCTTGTACTTATTTTCATTTTTATACCAGTTAATGAGAGCAACTACTAGTCTTGCTAACTAAAGAACAATTAAAAAAATTGAACTGCTCTTCAGTCCTACGACATAACTGTTACTGATATTCAGTGTCTAGTGAAATCCTCCACAGTGTGTTTGCAGGAGCTTATAAGGGAATTTATAACACCAATTGTTATTTTATGCCCACTTTTCTTGCACAATTGTGTATGTAATAAGCAATATGGATAAGAAAGAGCTGAGAAGATCTTTGTAAGAGTTTTTTTTATATGTCCTCTGAAAAGGTCCAGTTTAGTAGCCCTGTAGCATTTTACAAATACACGATTTTGTAACAAGTAGGCAGTGAATTTGCACGAGTTTGTTGTCCTCTCAGATGAGCAGCCTGCATATAAGTTTAAAGGGACTTCCACTTAGAATCTTTGTTTTGGAAATATATTGTTTTGTATGAAATAGTTTCAGAGTCGCTGAGGCACTGAGCAAGGATAAGAATTATTTTTTTTCAGCTTGGAAGTGAAGGCAGCCTGTCAGGACATGGGAATCTTTCCTCCCTGTGCTCAGCTATTTATACGTAGTACAGAAGTAGATGCTACCTGAACTCAGAATAGTTCATAGCCTGAGTTAAGATTCTCCAAAGAGAGAAGTGAGATTTTTTTTTTTTATCAGAACTGGAATAGCTTTTTATTTTTGTATGATAAGGGATTGCAGCAATTGGAGACTGAAACAAGAAAATTATTCATATAACTTTGTGCATAAATTCTGATGATTTTTTACTTACCCTTGCAATCGAGGCACATTTAGAAGGGATGAATCTTTACTGTAGTCATATATCTGAACCACCTTTGACGTCAAATTTTGAACATAATCTGAAATTTACAGTTTTAGCCTACACTAAAATATGATCACAGTTCTTCCAAGAATCACAAGCAGTTCCTTTTTC
>VZSC01005081.1:286705-417423 GCA_013398225.1 Steatornis caripensis
CACAAGCAGTTCATTTTTCTATAAATGCTATCAATCTAAATTGCACAGGGTTTCTTTCTGCTCTGCACCACTCTGTCTTAATCCTTAAACAGGAATCAGAACAGTTGGATACTATCCAGTCCAGTAAGAAACAAGAATACTACCAGTTTCTCAAAAGGATGTTCCTCAAAATGATGGTGGCTGGCTCTGCTGAAAAGTGTGTGAGTTTGGCACTGGGTTTTTTTTTGTACTGCATATAATTCAAATATATTTAAATAATTCAAATTCAGGCCTGTATAATAGTCACATTGAGATCTTATTTTTAACCAGACATAAAATATTGCTTTAAATCATGCTGATAATTTTTAGGCGTTCAAGTTCTAAGAGTTTGTAATGAGCAGCCTCATGTCTACTTTTTCGTGTTTCTATGGCTTGGTTTCCTAGAGGAACATGAAGGCTGCTGACACTATTTGTAACTGCTTTGATTTCAGGTAAGCAGAGTCTTGAAAGAGGTTGCACATAAACTCACTTTTTTCTATAATGAAGACTGTATATCCTTTCCCCATTGTCACAAGACTTGTCTGAGGTTTAGAATGAAATATCTAAAAAAAATATTTAAAATATATATGACCCTATTTACCTTCACTTTCAGTAAGGCATCAGCTTCACTCTTGGATCTTCAAATATTATATTTAGACCCCTATAACCTACTGATTCCAGTGAGAGAAGGTACTTTTTGTGAATCTGCACTTAATAGTTGATTTACTTTGGAAAATTGGATTCAGGCTACTGAATTATTTAATCACTTTTGAACATTTTACTGCTTGCTATCAACAATAAACATAGTGCACTTTCAAAAATGTTGCTCTTTGCTATAAACAATAAAAGCAATCTCTTTGTACATCTGTAGTCACTGAGTATTGCAAAGCAGTATTAAAACACGAAGAAATTTCCAACGTACAGAATTTCATAAGGTCAATTCAGTAACAGGATACATTACATTTCAGTAGCTTTGATGCTAAATGGTTTTATTGATTGTTAAATAGTTTGTAAACTGGAATGATTTTTTTGTCTAATTTGTAGAAAGAGTTACTTTTCCAGTTTAAAAACTTAAGACTACAGAGCCTGTGGGGAAAATAGGGCTATAAGTGTGATTTTTGTACTACTTTAGTCCTGATAAAGAAATTACTCCCCTTAGGAATATGGAATTGCAGTATTAAAATACTTTTCTCGATGTAACATTTGAAGATGTAAAACAAATTAACTCTCTCAAAAGAATGTCTTGTGTTCCTCTAACAATGTGTGCAGGTAAAGCAGTGGAACAGTGCTGGATATTGCACAACGTAGTTTAATTCCGGTGGGAATTCACCTGGAGTATTGTCTTGAAGACATTGGTATACAGCTAGGGCGCAAAAAGCCTTTTGTGCTAAGAAAGCTAATTTTTATATTTTAAAATTAATCTAGCCAAAATCTGGATTAGCTATGTCACATCCCCTTAACCACAGGCATGTAAACCTCACGATAGACAGCTGTTTGGATGTTTCAGACTGGGACTCCTGCCCTCAGCAAACATATTTGATTCTCCTACATGGTCACTTGGCTGCATGTACTCATGCCCATATGCTTGGATGGCATTGTGCCTGCTCACTAGTTGGTCAAACTGTTCCATTAGGGCTTAGACGCCAAGATAACAGGTTGAATTGGGCACCATCTATAACAGCATGCATTCTATCACTTCTGAAGGAAATCTTTCCTCGGGGACAAGATGCCATGCTGCATAACTTGCCGTTTTGCATTCATCTTTCTTGCCACTTAGATATTGCAAACACCCCAAAAAGAAGAAAGGAGGAAAAAACAAATTGAGGAGAAATTTTTGGCTTTCAAAGAAGTAATTGTCATTGTAGCTGTGGCATAAACTCATGAAGTTCACAGGGGATTTAGAAATGCATACAAAATGAATAGTGTACAAGCCCTCAGGCAATCAGCATTAATTCAAGCTTAAATCAGACAACAACACAAGTGGGTAAAGTGTAAAAGAAGTAGGAAAGTCACTGAAACATTTTGCAGTTTGTCTTACATAGCTGGAAAAGGCCATTGTAATAATCTCAATGTCGCTTTATGTTTACAACAGCTGATAGGGGAGAAGAAGTTAGCATGCTTTCAGGTTCAGTGTCATCTTCCTACGAACTTTGCTTTCCTTTTATTCTTAGACTATTGTAGCTACATAAACACACTCAACTATGTGAAGATGAATGTAGTATTATTTAAACATAAAACCAGAACAGTTTTAGGAATAGTCAGCAAAAGTCAAGAAAACTTCTTACATCTCATATGTCAGAAGAAACTAAGTTTATAGAAATTACCATGCTCAATCGGTGGTACCTCCAAAATGAGCTAGGGAAGAGGCAGCAGTGTCTTAGACAACGCAGTTGTTCAGTGAGCCTGATCTCTAATTTAAACACTGAGTAAATGAAATAAAACATATGCTGATTCAGAACAGGGAACTGCCTCCAATGCTGCCTATATTTCAGAGGTAGGAGTATGGCATATTTAATATCACATAGCAACCTTATCAAGACCTTGAAGAACTGGCTGTTGAGCAGCATTGGTTTTGTAGCATTTGCACCGCAGTCGCTGTCAGAAGTTGGTTGGCAAGAGTAAAAATCTCAACATTTGCTTTCTGCTGACAAACATCAAAATGATCGACTATAATCTATAGAAAGCAAATATAAAAATGATCAGAAGTGGATTTTTTACCATTGAACATATTAATTATATCCCCCCCCCCCTGTTTTCCTTCCACAAGTCCTGCTGCATTGCACTTTGGGATGTTTTCTTGGCTGCCATGTTGCTATGAATTTGGTTGTTTCATTTCAGATAATTTCAGAGAACTCTCATTATGTGAAATAAAAGAAAAAATTGTCAGGGTTCCAGAAGCATATACTGCCATAAGTATGTTATAAAACCTTAATGCTGTGTCAGTTCTAATTAATATAGATTTATTAAAACTGGCATGACTTTTAGACCATTTTCGTTGAAGCAACTGAGAACAAATCAGACAGAAAAGCAACAGATGAAGGAGTTTTAAGCAGTTTAGTGACCTAAATCACTTGTTAGTCCCTGTGTCTTGTGGATAGGTTACACAGTCCTCATTTTTTCTACTGAAAATTAATTATTTGGATAATGAGAGAAAGGGGAAAAAAATAAAATCATACAATTACTTTGAATTGACTTAGGAAGACTGTGATGTTTTTGTTGTTGAGTGTGTAGACAGGACAGATACTGACCTCTCAAAATTAGAAGCTCCATTTCATATTACTCTGCTACTTGGCACCTGTGTTAAGTAACTGTAAAGGTTTCCCACTTTGTCTTAATGTTCGTGTTGCTTAATGTCATGTCAATTACTTGATATGTTGTTAGTGTAATTCTAATGTGAAGTAAGCATGTTTCAGTTTAACTCATTGGTATGTACTTAAAGCAGTTGATATAATTAAGAAGTACACCTCTGCTTTCTGTCATTCTTCTTCCGCTGTTAAACAAGTCATTCATGTCTTTACTACTTTGCCAACACTGGTCTAGTACAGACTGCAAGAGCTGAGCCTTGGTTTGGTTTTTTTTTAGCTTTGAGCAAAATAAGTGTAACATGATTATTTAATACAAAGGCTCAGGAGGGGTATTGGACTCAAATGGCTGTCTTCAGCTGTTTTACGTTTTGTTGGATATCACTAGACACTGAGTAACGTAGACCGTGAGAGCGTTGACAAAGCATAAAAACAAGGAATGGAAGAGCTCTGATCTTGGCACTGCTGCTGTCTTCCGGCAAGACTTTGTTTAACCCCAGACATCGGAAGTTTTGGGGACTTGTGATCTTTCAGAATTAGTCTTAGACCTCTCTCTGTACCTTAGTTTATTCATGTGTGAAATATATTAATTATGCACAGCTAGTTTTGTAGTGAACTATGAAATTCCTGGATGAAAAACACTGCAAGAACGCAGCATAGTATTCTGTGTAATAACACCATCTGCTTTGCAGCAACTGTGGAAGTCATTACAGGAGAAAGAGGAGGGAAGAGTTTGTAATTCCATAGTAAGCTGTCCTTTCTTTCTGTTTTGGGTTTTTTTGTGCTTTAGCACTGCACAGGTTAAGTTCTCATGATCAGCAGCATTTAGGGTTTAGTCTCAGCAGAGTTTCCAGAGACTGCTTTCTAATTCAAACTTATTCTATAGTAAACTGAGCTGAGCCATTGTGAGCTAGGAGTTCTCCATAGGCTTATGAAAAAGCGTTACTGAATGATTATTATTAATGGGGCTAATAGTAATAGTAATGTATCAATGTGTGCTTTTTATCATGTAGGGCACATTTGAGGATGTTTTTTTGGTTTGGTTTTTTTTTTCAGTAGACTTATAATACATACAGATATTTTTATAGTTGGAATTGTTGCAGCTTTTTTAATTACTTCCTTGTTGTGATTGCAAGAGTACTGAGCACAATAGGCCAGGCAGTTCTTGGTAGAAAAGAATTATCTTAAAATTTGTTAGGAACATAATCCAAAGATAAGTGAATTAAAAAGATTACTACTCCTGTTGTAAACAGGAGTCATGATATATAAACTAGAAACATTGTAAAACAATTCTCAGTCTTTTGCTATCAAGACCTATTCTTTATCTCTTGTTGATGCATTACTTGGTTGAAAACATCATTTTTGACAGATAAGATATGAACTCAGGTCATCTATAAAAGCTCTACAAAGCGGGGCAGGCAAATTCTCTGTGTGAAGGATGTGGAAACTGAGGCAGAGGAAGGTGAAAAAATTTATCAGAGGCTTCCCACTAGGCCACTAGCATATTTAACGAACAAAAGGAGTCCTTATCACCAGACTAGTGCTCTGTCCTTTAATTTTGCATGTAAATGTATGTTTCTGCTTCTCAATAAGTGAGAGAGAAATGGAGAATTAAACTGAACTTTTTTTAGAACGAAAATAAGATCTAAGGGTGCAGGAGGCTGACATTATTTATTTATTGTCAGCAAAATGGAGCAGCTACTTTGCAGAGAAAATATGTTTAGGCTGTGGTTCTACAAATACTTTTACTTAATTATTAATATTAATATCAGCAGAGTACCACAGATTTGAATTAATTTAGGCATGGACACACAATCACATTTTTGTTGGATTAGTCAAAGGCTGTTCAGAGGGTTAATGCCAGCTTTATCCTTTTATACAAACTTCATCCTGGCTGGAGGAAGACGGGACATTCCTGAATAGAATCTGAGGGTTTAAAGTTAAGTCTTCAAAAGATTTGTCAACAGAGATGAGTCTGCAGAGGGAGTCTGTACCAGTGTAACACCTTCTGTCATATGGCGCAGCATGCTGGTAGAACTGCTAAACTTGGATTTTCTATGCCACCAATCCCCACTGCCATAGCTGCAGCTGCTAATGGGGTCCTGATTCAGCACAGTATTGAATGCTTAATCCACTCCTGTTTAGCAAAATATTTTGCTTGTGCTTAGTTATTGTACGGTACCTTATAGCTAACTCTTTTCAAGTGAAGGAAGCTTAAGTGAATACCTAAAGGTAAACACATGTTTAAGCACCGAAGAGGAGCACTTAAGCTTTATAAGAACTGAATGGTTCAGACTAATGATGGTTTTGAGCTGACAAATTGTAACTCTAGAAGAATACATAGAATTTACCATTCGTCAAAAAATATATTATTGTGTGTACTAATGATTTTATTATATTCTGAAGTACCTTTGTGTCCCTTCAAATAGCAATCTCATTGATAAAAGATTTAGTATTTGTGATTATTCTTCCCTTAATATTAGTGCCTCGAATCAATGCCTGCAGCTTGTAATTTATGCATCTACTTGAAGGAAATGGAATTAATAAAAAAGAAATTGCATATTTTAAATGAAAATGAACATGTGATAATGTTTAGCTAGCAGATTCTTCTAGTCTACATACTTCTAGCTTTATCTTCAAGCTCTGTATGAAGCCAAAGGCTACTTTTTCTCAAAATCCCCAGTGGCAATCACTCTGTCTCTTCAGCCTTCCTGTGGCACATTAAAGAGAAACTCAGGGAGAGAAAGGTAGTAGGAAGGACTTTATTAACCTATCCATTTTATGTAGTCTACCACTTTTTCTGTATTAACATGTTCATTATGTGACCTAGCTGGATTTGCCTGAACAATGACCATAATCCTTATGCTTATGTCGACGGTGTTTTTTCCGGGATACTGAGTGTATCTGGAGATAAGGGTGTAGGATGTGTCTCTGTGGCTCGTATTACACTGAGAGTGACGCTAACACCCATGTCCATGTGAAGGCCTAGGTTTCCAGCGGTCCATCTTTCTCCTGTTGCACAGACAGCTGAGCACATCCTGCATAAAGCTGCAGTTTCTAGCCTGATGCTTGCAGGCTAAATTTTGCCCATTTACTTTAAAATACCAAGCTGTGAAGTACGGCAGTTTAGGTGCTGCCGAGAAAGTGCATCAGCTGCAGTTGTACAGATGAAGGAAATAACCTCGGCAGCCATTTTAGCCTAGGCCTCCCTGGGTGTGGGCCCGAGCTCTCAAAATGGCGTCCACAGCTGCTATTGTGTTTGGTGATGCTAGACCTGAAGGAAACTCTGAGGACAGCAGTCATGTGTATGGCCAGGCAACCTCTCCCGCAGAATCCACTGTCTTCTCCTGACAGAAACCTCCTTCCAAAGTGGAGATTTGGAAAGGTTTTTCATGTTGCTTTGAAAACAAGCTTGGAGAAGAATGAGCACTTTCTCCTCAGGCCTCTTTAGCTGCTCGTTGGGATGTTTACTGGGAGGTCTGACATGGCTCCAGCTCTCTCATTGGGAAGATTGAGATTTGTATTTCCCATACTGGAAGAATATGCCTTCCCCACTTCCCCCAGCCTACAGATTGACCTCAGACTTGAGGTGGGATGCTTTCTGCTCTGGACATTGCCCTCTGGTAATTTTGATGATCTGCTAGAAGAAGCCATGGCTCCAGTCTTGCCCTTGAGGACTGCTTATATAGATTATCGAGTAATCACTTTGGTGGTGGATTTTTTTAATATTATTTTATTTTATTTTATTTTAAAAAAGGCAGCCAGCTGCCATTTATTGCCAGTACCTAGTCCATAAGGCACAACCTCAGCATTCCTACTGAGTGCCGCCATTCTAGCTGAGAGCCACAGGCTTTGTGTGGAATAGGCACTGAGCTGCACCAATGATGTGCAAACATGCAACAGCAAAAAGTGAGGTTTGTGGATGCTTCAGGTGGTTCAATGGCAGCTAAATGAAGCTCTTGAGGATCAAGAATCTTGGATTTAGCTGCCCCAAATTCCCTTTTGAATCTACTTCTAAATCCCTTTAAAATATATTGATATTTTACAAATGTACTAATCTGGAAGCCTCTGAAACGCATGCTGAAGTTGTAAATTCATAGGTAGTTCCATCTGAAGCCTGCTGAATTTCAAGAAAAGCTTGTACTTTTGAGCTTTGCTAGACTGGAGCCTAAAGATGACTATTTACATCAATGTATATAAGAAATTGAATGCAAAGTTATTTCATTTGCACATGCAAGTTTTTATGCAAATATTTTTATTTGCAGTAATTATCATTTGCGTGTGAACTGTCTCTGCATCTTTAACTGGAAGTTGCAAACAGAAAACGGTGTGCAAACTTTTTAAAAATCAGACCTTGATATCAGTGGGGTTTTTTAATATAAATATTCTCTTTTAGTTGTTCAAAATCCAGTCATAGAATTTCTCAATTCAGTCAAGGAAATATATCAAAATTAATTATGCAATGTAGTAGTAAAGCTACATGAGAGTATGGACAGGTGCACAGAAGTTACTTTGAAATTAAGGAGGGTGCAAACTTGTATAGCATAACAGGCTTCACAGGAACAGTGTAGGTGTAAGTTTTACCCCTGGTAAATGCCATGTAATTAGTAACAGCTTTCATTTAAAGAGAAACTGTTGTGTGGTTTTGCAGTAAGTGTGTGCGTGTAAGCTACCAAGCAGCAAGTGAAGCTCATATTTACTTTAGTCTAAAGACATGGATTCATATATCAGAACCCTTGTTCAGGGTTAGTAATATTTATTTATTAGTTTTTGTTTATATTTTGCTTCTCAAGTGTCTTAGGTATAAAGACATCGAAACTATTTTAATTCTGAATGAGATTGTCCAGACAACAGAGTTTAATGCAATTTGACAAATCCACTTTGCATTCTCACACTTAGTTAATTCAGATTAATTTTCTCAAGTATTTCCAAATAGTTACTCTCAGGCTTGAAGCATTAAGAACACATATATTTAGTTACAGAATACAAGTATTTTTGTCACTTTTTGAAATAATACTTGCATTATTGTTTTAAAACAACTTGAGTGAATCTTGAAATTACTATGGAAGTGAGTGTTCTTACAGCGTGCATTAAAGCACCATGCGCACCACTGAGAAATGTTTAACCAACTTTCTCTGGCAGAGCTTTCATTTTCTGATCACCATTCATAGAATTTCTAACAGAAGTGTTTTCTTATCTTGGCTATGGCCAAGATATGTATCCGTTGGATAATTTTATGAACTATAAAATATGTACATATGTATTCACTCCAAACTACTTCTGGCTTGTAAGTATTTAGTTGGAACTGTAATATCCAAGTTAAAATTAGAAAAATAAACTCTTTCTGACTAGAATCTACTTTTGAAACTAAGGAAATCATATACAAACATGAAATGTATGTTATTATGGTACCTGCTGTTTTTCAGGTGTTTATAACATAGCCATAAAAATTCACTCCAGGCTGAAACTTGGTATTCAAAAGTCTCAGCTCAGCAGGATTTTTAAATCAAATTTGGTTTAAATTAGTTTGACTCTTTTTCAGTTATAAAAAGGAGAGTGGAGGAAAGAAATTTTGATGTGTCAAGTATAATTGTATTCATTCCTCTAGCTGAAAAACAGTTTTGCTTTATAAAGATATAACTTGCAGGTTGTTAGCCCATAACATGGAGTAGGGAGTCAGGGTGTCAAAGGGGTAAAAGAGGGAGAGAAAGAATTACCATCCAAGAATTCAGCATTTGCAAGTGCTTAATGTCTTCTGTGAGAATATTTAACATGGATCCTTACTGAGCTTTCATAAAACTGTGTCCGGGATATACAGCATTTTTTAAATTGAAAAAACATGTTTTCATTCAGTAAAGTCAATAACTCATAGTTTAAGGTCTATTTTGTCATATGTCAATGACTGGTGAATGAATTATGTTCAGACATAATTGATTTAGTATTTCTAACAGTGACATTAAAGAATGTGAAGCAATCTGGGACCTCAGCTTCCTCTGTGTTTTACAGGAAGCTGGGCACCTACAATCCCTCTGGCTCATCTGAAAAATCCATCCTCCTTCTGTTGTATTCAGTATATGTAAAACACAAAACCAATTTTGATTAACTGAGGATCAAATAGAAAGATTGACATAATTTACATTTACAATGCACCACCATTTGTATGTTGCTTATATATACACACATATGCACATACTGGCATCTCTGCTTATAAAGACTGCTAGTTGCAGGAGAACCTGGTAGATGACTAGGCTGAAATTTTCCAAACTTGCCAGTGGCTTTAGGTGCCCCTTTGCCCAAACACTTTGGGCCACGTTTTCAGCTGTTCTGAGAAAACACAGCTTGCAGATGAAGCTTGTATAAGCTGTGGCTGCTGACCACTGTTGTAAATGAAGTTTTTGGGGTACAGAAAAACTGAGGAAGCCAAAACTGGAGGGTGATTTTTTTTGAACTTAGCTAGCAAAGACTCATAATGGCTAGTATTAATTTCTTTGAACAGAATACATTGCGTGGTATTCCTCCTTATTTTTAATGCTATTATACAATGGAATGCATTACCATAGTGTTCCCTTCTCCCATCTGCTCCTCAAAAAGAAAAAAAAGAGGTATGCAACATTACAAAAGGGCTCTTGGAAGTGTTTATGCAAAGTACTACTTTCATCACTAAATCAAACCTGGAGACAAGCTAGCAGAGAAAGCGTTCTTTCTTTCCCATGTAGGGGCTATGCATACTTTTACTTTAACAATCAATCCTGAAATGTGGACATTTTCGCTTTCAGTTCATCTTGTGGTATGTAACTCTGAAGAGATGCGCCTGATGCTCCATGAGTGATTAGCATTTAGTGAAGTTGCTGTCATTGTGAGGTGCTGCCAAACCACAATTTGCAAGTACTGAATCTCCTGAACTGCGATAGGATAATTTTACTTCAATACTTCAATACTACAATACTTCAAGCTTGGCGTTATCTCTGTATCTAGGGTTTTGCTTTAAATTTAATTCTCGTATCTGTCCTAACATGGCTATTTTACCAATAAACCAGACACACTTATTGTTTCTTTCTTTCTTTTTTTTTTTCTGTATTGTTCATGCTTTGACAGTTCCATAAAGTTTATTTCTCCCTGCTGCTTAGTGTCTTTTTATTCTGTTTGTTTTTCTCTACTTCCAGCTGGGATATAGTTTAATGAATTATTTTTCGATGTGTCTGATATGGCTTTTATGGCCTGCCTTCGGAGATTGTGATTAATACAATTTTCTTTTATTCTTTGCCCTGACCTGGTTCCCAGTGCTCAGTGTAGTGATCATCATTGTATTAAGAATATTGAGATGAGAATATCCATGTTAAGCCTGGAACATATTTTCATTCATTTTTGGTTTTTATTCTTCTGCCTGGATTTTTATTTTTGCTTTTAGTCCTGGAATTTTTGTTTCCATGCCAATATCTGTATATTTATTTTGTGTTGCAGTTGGATAAGTAAGATCTCTGCTGCTAGTGAGGTATCCCACACAGTCATCAAATCCATACCTTCCCTGAATAAGTTTTAAGTGATATGACATCCAGGTTTATGTCTGTTTGAGCGGTTTTTGTTTTGTATTTTGGGGTTTTTTTGTGAGCTTATTTGGAAATTTATAGAAATCATTCAGCATGTCAGCCAGGCTTGGATCAAGCAGTTCTTTGAGGAGGCAGGAACCTCCCCAGCCATGGCCAGGAATACACAAACTTCGCTGAACAATCCTAATGGGAAGGTGATACAGGCATGAGAGAAGTGGTGAAGAGACCCCATTCCACATCTGGTAAATCCACACTTACTGACATAGATTTTCAATTTGCATCTTAGCTCCTTGACAGCTTTTCATTCATCCAGTCTGAAAATATTTTCTTCTTATCCCAAATTATTTTACTTCTACAAAAGGATGATAGGTCAACTATACCTCGTGGCTAGCTCCCCTTTACAAGGAAAAAAAAAAGGCCAGAGTCAGCATAGCCAATTCTAGCGTGCTCTTTCCTTCGTTGTTTCATAGGTACGTTCAAACCTGACAATGAGGTATCAGTAGGTTTGAGAGTTTAACATCTAAGAATGGTCAATTTTTCTTGCCTCATTGCAGGATGAACTGAAGAGCCTGCTGTTATTTGTATGTGTTTGTGTGCTGAGGGCTGATCTAAGACCACCAACTTTTGTCATAATTCTCAAGTAGAAATGTGAGCTCAACTCAAACTCCAACATGGTGGGAAAACATTCTGCCACATGTCACCAATCCCTAGTTCCTTTCAACTTCTCATCTCTTTCAGCTTATGAATGTCACTTTTAAGTGGTTCCTTTTCAAGGCATAGGAACGCTCCCCATCATCTTTCTTACAATAGCCATTACCTCTTTCCTTTTCTTCTCAGAAAAATTGCAGTTCCATATTTCATATTTTGTATTTCTAAATACCTGTTTAGTTTTCCTTGGTAAATTAGTCATACTGTTCTCCCTGCAGGTGGTCTCTAACACTTAGCCGTTCAGGTTTCTGGAAAGATTCGGGAAACTGGGTTATTTGGCCTTCCAAGTAGCTTTCAAGGTTGTAGTTTTATTGCTATGTGTTATGCTCTTCAAATTCTACAACTTCCATCTTGAGACATTTTTTCTTTGTTTCAATAATGCACCATGGCATCTTCAAAGTGGATTGAGATTCAGAGATTTCTTTATTTGGATTTTCTTCAGTAGTTTGCTAACACAAAATCACTTGCCAGAGAATCACTTTTGTTGGTTGTTATGACTTTACTGGCAACAACAAGATGTGATCTTTTTATGTATCTTTAGTCAAGCTAAACCATAATTTCCTGGGTTAATGACAGAGATAGTAATTCCTTCCCTTCGATACATTTCAGTTTCCAGTGCCATTGTCTCAGTTTTAGTAATTAGTTTTTACTGAAATTTGTACCCTAACACATTTCTTAGAATTCATTATTATTATGTCAGCACTGTCCACACCACTGTGGTTATTTCAGCAGTAATTTTAGTGTTTTACTGAGCAGTAGTTAACATTTTTCAGAATTACATCATAGAATACGTTAATACAATATAAAATGATACCGTATCTACTGTGTGGTCTTAAAGAGTAATAGGAGACATGAACCCCAATTAAATAATCTACTGAAATAACACGATCTTTCCTCTGCAGTCTACTTAAGCTTATACAGACAACATTACTTTCTAATGATATTGAATCGATGGTTGTAGAATTATTTTACTGTGAAAAATGATAGATGCTTCAGAATGCTGTAAATAAATGGATCTGAAGTCAGCAGCAGAATAATCTTGGTGGAGGCAGAGCCCCTATGTGTGAGGTTCAGCAGAGGAGGTGGGCAAGAGAAAAACTCAATGACATCTTGAAAAAGATTCCATAACTCAGAATATAGTACTGGATAACAGGTACATCAGGCATAGATGTATTGATATGCTTTGTGAGCGGGAAAAATGCATGTGTTTAATTTTTTCTGCGTATTTCTGAGTCAGTAATCAGATCTCCTGTCAAAGTCATTTTTATTTGGCTTTCTATATACTGTTGATTATTTCTAAGCCCATATATGGGATTTTCAGCCAGAGTTAACTTGGATATTCCTAGCAGTGTAGTCCACAAATAACAGAGTTTTTGATTTTTTTTTGTTATCGATGTCCTTTAAAGCCTGAAATCAACTTTAAAGATAGGCAAAATATGCTTACTATGTATTTTCACTAGAAAATGGAATCATAAACCAAAAGCTGGTCTGCTTAATTTATCCACTATTGGGAGAATATACGTTGAAATTCTGTGTCTTTTCTTATAGCTTTTCTATTTGACACTACTTATGCACTGAAAATTGGAAATAGTTTTTATTTCGTGATTTAGAAATCTGTTATTCTTGTGCAGAGTACAGAATTGGAATTTTTTTCTACCTTCAGCACTTATGTAAAGTTTTTTTACATTCACTATGTGCGAAGTAAATGACTATGATATCTGCAGGCCATGGATAATAAAGCTCTTTTGTGTTTTCAAATTTTACCGTTAAGCCAGGTTGTGAGCCACTTACTTTCTATGAATCAGAAGGACCACTCGTATGAATCAACTGCTCATTGGTTTGAGTACAGAGGTCTTTTTCTGCCAAAATAAATAGTTGAGATAAATACATGAAAATAAGATTCAAGACTAGAAACAAAAAAGAGATTAGTCCCATATGGAAGACGAATTTAGTCACTAATTTCTTCAGGAGAGGTTGGTTTTTAACATATTTTTTTCTTATTTTTGTTTCATACAAGAATTAATTAAATTCCCAGGAGTAATGGTTCAGTTATCAAGCTAATTTCATGTTTAGCAGTTGCAGAGCTTTCATAGTCAATAGCCCAGTTGTGTTGTGGGTTGTTTTATTTTAAATAAGAAGCTTCTATTATTTCCTGTCACAAAAATGATATTTCTTTTTCTTTTCTGTCATTTGACAGTAAACTTTGTTAGTTATGAAACAAGATTATTCTGTGTATTATGTGAGTCACTTACTATTAGTCTCACTTTTTATGGGTTTGAATTTGCCTATTTTCTTCACTGGTGGGAATATGAGTTTATTGTTTTGGACTCCTGCTCAAAGAGGAGAGGGGGATGCTAGTGGCATAACTGGAGGGAATATTTTTTTACCCTTTTCCACTCTATCTTTGTGGGCTTGTTGCAGGACAGAAGATTTTTTTTTGTCCCCCAGTGAAACATGCTTATTCATTTTTTTTCCTTCCCCAACAGAGGAAATCTCACACTTCTGGCACATTGACACATCACTGACTGTTAAGAGAACATGGAACCCCTGTTTACTGCTGATTCTTGAGCCTTAAACAGCCCTCAACTGCTTTTATTATACCATTAATTGCACTTAATGCAGCTGCATTTCTAGTACGCTTGGCTAAGCTCTGAAAATTAAGTAGAGGGTACTTTGTTATAAAATTCACTGTAATGAGCTCTGGTGGGACAGGGTCTGTTAAATTTGAAATTACCTCAGGCCATTTCCAAAGGACTTCTTAAAATGTTTCGCATCTATAAAAATTTGAAACCAGATAAATAGCCGAAGATATGGTTGAGAGGAAAAAAAACTGCAGCCACGCAGTATGCACTGGATGAAATATGAAGGTTTTTAGTACCAAATTGTTACATTTATTTTAAACATTTATTATTTCAATTTGTTAAACAGAAAGTTTTCAAGCTGGCAGCATGTAAATTTTAGGTGTTTGGTTGACACAGTGGTTTTTATGCATACACTTTTTGCTTTTGGTTTCTTAATCCAGACCATGAATTCATGAAACTGGAATAAATTTAGGACTCCCTCTGGGTTTACATAAATTGGTTCAAGACGGGGTCACACCTCTCAGTACAAAAACCTTATAAGAACTGCTGCGACTATTAGCCAATTAGCTTAATGTTACAACTAACAACCTGCACTGAGTACTGATCTCTGGTATCTGCCTAAATAAATGACTAATACACCTTCAATTCCCTCAGTGTTCTTCAGCTATATGACCGCTGTAATGCTTTGCAGCTAATAAAATTTCAGATTGACTAATTTATTGGGTAGCTTTACCAAAACATCCAAGTAATCCTTTATATTCTCATTAGAAATGGATCCAAAACGAATTCTCTGAGGACTAAGTGGAAAAGTATCCCTGGGATCAGCATCACTGAGCTTTAGATACATTGGCACAAATCAGGTGGAAGATCTTCTGTCGTTTTAGTGCAGCAATTTATCTACATTTTGTAGTTAAACTTTAAGCACGAGGTAATTAGAGGCCCTCAAGCTTGAATTTCACGCACCTTTTTTTTTTTCTTCCTTTAATAGACTCTATACAAGCTTGCCAAGCTAAGTATTTGACAGATGTGAGTTGTATGTGGCAGCTCTGTACCAAACTGCCAGATAGGTTAAAATCTTAAAACTGTTTTCTTTTGTTTTGAGGCATGTAGAAATGGATAGGAAGTCTGTTTGTTACTGAGGGTCAGTCTGCAGCCTAGTGTGTCATGCAGAAATATTCACTAGTCAATAATCAAATACACTGTGGTCATTAAGTACTGCACCTGTTGGCCAGATGGGCTAACAATAAACATGACACAGTCAATCATACTTGCAGAATAGGGTGGACAGAAGGCTTTGGGGGATACTTCCAGGGTCTTCCTCTGTTTATCTGGACCTTCACATCCATACTATTATGTGGTTGGGAGTATCCGGGTTAGTGCATTTCAATCCTGGAATTACTCTGGCAAGTTATTCCAAGGGGCTCCATGGAGTTTTGTATTTCTTTTGAGTTTTAAACTCAAATGGCAGCTCTCTATTTATTAACTAAGAAGAATATTATTTGACAAAGAATGGAGCAATAAATCTCTCTGCATGTTGAGAAACATTAAATACCATCAAAATTGTTCTAACTTGAAATGCAAATAAAGCATGTTCTCTCTGCTAAACTTCATCCATAACAGAATATTTTTAGAGCTATGAATCATTTATTAGTTTAGGTAATTTTATGTTATGACAAGTTATTGAACACATAATTATGTGCAGTACTGCAATATAAAACATAGACTCAAAACCCACCATTATTGAATAACTCCTTTATAAAAGGCTTTTGGACCAAAAGTACTTCAAATGTTGTAAAAGCCCATATTCCATTTCTTGCCTAGGAACATCCTTTATTGGATGAACAATTTGGAGAAATTAGAGATCTAGAGATTTTGCTTGAACTTGAACAGGCATCTACCCTGCACATTGTTTAAAATATACTCCCTGGCCTATTAGCTTCAATATTTAAAATATTGTCATAAGTTTACCAATGTGCTTAAATTTAAAATGAAACATCTAAGTATTTTTTTGATCAAGGCATTACATACTGGGGGCATTGCCAAAGATCCACTTCACTCACAGTTTTGGAATATAGTTACTTATTATTTATTTACTTCGCGGAAGTAAGTGACTAGAGAAAATTTATTGTGTTAAGTCAGCTCCAAACATCCTCTTAAGTTTGTCAAACTCATAAACCTAAATAATTTTATTTCAGTAAACTGAAGGACAAAATTCAGAAACAATTAATAAATCAATTTAATTTTTTCCAGGAGTTGCCAAAAAGGCTTAATGCCAGACACGGTAGTTTTCAGTAAATTTAATGCAATATAATATGAACTGGAGGTGTTGTACAGGAGCTAGTGTGAAATGAGCTAGGAGTAAGAAAACCATCTCAAACTGGATAGTCAACAGATGCAAAAGCATATGATCAGCAAGAGCTAGTATTTGGTCTCTTGCCTGTTGATATTACTGGTAAGAATGTCCAAATTAAGCATGTTGCCTCTGCAGTGTTACTTGAAGTGGTGCTTTTATGCCACTCCTCATCGTTCACGTGGTTCCAGAGGAATAAATAAGGATGAATACAGATGAACAGGCCCATGTGAACCTCAGGAAGTTCAACAAGGCCAAATGCAAGGTGCTGCACCTGAGTCAGGGAGATCCCAAATATCAGTACAGGCTGGGGGATTGGGAACAGCCCTGCAGAGAAGGACTTGGGGGATGCTGGTGGGTGAAAAACTGGATATGAGCCAGCAATGTACACCTGCAGACCAGAAAGCCAATTGTATCCTGGGCTGCATAAAAAGGAGTATGGCCAGCAGATCAACAGAGATGATTTTCCTCCTCTAGTCTGGCTGTCAGAGTAGAGGGGCTCAGACCCCAACTGGAGTAACGCATTCAGCTTTGGGATCCCCAGTACAAGAAACACATGGACCTGTTAGATTGGGTCCAGAGGATGGCCACGGAAATGAGTGGAGGGCTGGAACACCTCTTCTATGAAGAAAGGCGGAGGGATTTGAGGTTGTTCAGTCTGGAGGAAGAGAAAGCTCTGGGGAAACCTTATTGTGGCCTTTCAATATATCAAGGGGACCTATAAGAAAGTCAGAGGAAGATTTTTTTTTTGTTTGTTTGTTACTGGGGCCTGTAGTGACAAGAATGCTATAGAGTAAGTTTGATTAACTGTATTCTTCTCTCTGAATAGTCCTGTTTAGCGCCCGGCTCAAGCTGTAACCTGAGAACTAATAAAAAAGGAATTGGAAACCTTTACTTGGACTTTATTTTGTGGCATCCTAGGGTCAGACCTTGTTATGGTGGCTGGTGTGCATAAATCCATAACAGGACAAGGGGCAATGGTTTTAAACTGGAAAAGGATAGATTTAGATGGGACATAAAGAAGAAATCTTTTACAATACAGGTGGTGGCCCAGAGAAGTTGTGGATGACGCATTATTGGAAGTGTTCAAAGTTAAGTTGGACAGGGCTTTAAGCTACCTGATCTAGTGAAGGATGGTCCTACCTAGGGTAGAAGGTTTGGGCTAAACGATCTTTGATGGTCCCTTCCAACCCAAACCATTCTATGATTCTATGAAAAAGTTGGTGGATGATTTTGTCCACAAGCTAGTGTTATGTATCATTTGTGAATTCAGTATCAGACTTTGAAGAGAGCTGGAGCTCATAAGATGACATGTTGCCCTTTTGCCATAAGGATATGGTGATGTTTGAACTTTTTGCTGCTATAGGCATAGTAAAAACACCTGGTTCTATTTTCTGATTAATAAAATTAAATTATTTTAGACTTCCCTAGGAATTTTATGAGGTGTTTGCCAAAGGACAAAGATAGACTCTTATATTGAGCCCAAGCAGTAATTATTGTCAATATAATACAATGCAATATAGTAAGCAAAGGCAAAAATTGCTGGGAGAAATTGCACCTTCATTAATTTCTATACATTCCTTATATTTGTAGTGTGGATTCTAAGGAAATACAATTTAAAAGCTGACATTGTTAATTGTATTGTAACACTTGATTTGCAGCGCTCTGATGATGCATGGAATAGTATAACTTCACTTTATTTTCTAGCCAACACTGTTTGAGGAAGAGCTTAAATATATCACTTTCCCCAGTGCAGAGAAATTATTATTTTTTAGGTGATTAACCTCAAAACAAGGGTAGGTCGCAACCCTTTGGAATTCCACTATCAATAACAAAATGAGGCAAGAGGCTACCTCCCCTTTGATAATGAGTTCTTGAAACTTTGGTGGTGTGAATAGTAGCTTCTCTGCTGTGTGATTTTAATGAAAGCTATGGTGTTTTTTAAAATTCCCTCCAGAACAAGGCTTTTTGGAGTAGCATCTGAGGGTTTTGGGATGGGGGTGTGTATGTACCTGTTTCGTGAGTAGATTTAAATTCTTCAGCCATTTCAACTTACTAAAAATCTGGTGCAATATTTTCATTCCCAGCCACATTGCCTACTGGAGCTTCACATGCCTGAGAAAGTGATCCATTTCACCTCCCGTGACACAGCTTTAGGTCCTCTGATCATAATGAACTTCTTTCTCCTAAGGGATTTATGTGTGGTTGAAAGTGCCAATTCAAATAAGCTGGTGTGAAATAGGAAAATTAAGGGAAAGAAGAAGAAAAAAGTGGAAAGAAAAGATGAGGTAGTGTAAAAGAGGAAAATATGAGACAGAAAAAGGGTCTGCTCGGTCTTTTCCAGGATTTTTTGTACAATGAGTTTTCCTTCATTAACTTTTAACAAATTAATTAAGAATTAATTAACAATTCTTCTTTAGACAGAATATGTTTACACAGCAGTATAAACTAGTTCAGGGACTGGAAGCAACCCGGCCCTGGTAACGCAGAGATGAAAAAGTTATTTTGTCTTGCTTCTTGGGAAAGTTTCACAGCCTTTTTTAGCACAGCTAGGCCTTTATAAGCGGCCACATTGACCTGTTTACAGCTAGTTCACGTTTGCTACACTGGGACTGCACCCTTAGCCCAGCTCAAGGTATTACATGCCAATGCTTCAAAAGGGTGTTTGAACCCCACAGAACAAATGGATTAGCAACACAAATGTGTTGTGTATGCAGCTCAGAGTGCAGTTGAGTCCCTACTGCTTTTTTAGCTCCAGTGTCAGAATACTCAAGCAGCCATCTGAAGTGTCAACAAACTAGTGAACTTAAAACATCATCTCAGCAGAGCTAGGTGTTGCTCTTTGAGAACATGGGTGAGGTACAAGCCAACATGGGAGCTGTACCTTGAGCTAACATTGCAGGGGAGAAGGCTTCTTTGCTGTATGCAGCTTTTGGGAGGGTTGTGAACAAAACAGCTTCACTGTTTAGATTATCCCCAATTCTTCCTTTCTGTTTACATTCTTCCATTCTTTTTTGTTACAGGTGTTTTGATTTTCAGTCTATTCTTTCTGCCATCCACTTTTCCTTTTATCTATAAAGTAACTTTTTTTTTTTTCTGAAGTCATCACTCACCAAAATAAGCCTTTCTCTTCAGAAGACATCTGTCCATGAGCAATGTCTGTCTTTTCCTCTTCCAGCCATGTAGATGCCTCTTCATTCCTCAGATTCCTCCTCTCCTGGAGAAGGAGGAGTCACTATTATGTGAGAATTATTCTCAGATAAGTTTGAAACAGAATTTTTCAGTGATACTTTTGAAAAGTTGGGGTACTTTTGCTCAATAGTTAATTTTTCTAGTGCATTCTCCATTTTATTTGTGGACAGAAGCAGAATATACTTTGCAGTAATGCTGCATTTGTAAGGCAAAGCCTTCGCATTGAAAGATTTGTTTGTCAGTATTCACAGAAAATAACTTACTGTATTTCTAACTTGTCCTCCTACAACATTGTTGAGTGGAAATGTATTTTTTACAAGTAAATTTCTCAGATTTTCAGGTACTATTAACAAAATAAGATGTTGTTTGATGTGTACAGCACACAATTTTAAAAAATCCAAAACGCCCTTAAGCTAGCGCATTCATAATGAAAAATGTCAGAATACAAACTGTCTTCCAGGAGGTTGCTAAAAGAAATAAGAACAATAGATAAACAGTCAGGCATTACGCATTAATTTTAGTGCAGGATGTATAAAGGTTATGGGTGACAAGAGAGAGGGGAGGAAAAAAGGTGTTCTATGGTGAGTTTCAGCAGTCTTAATTCAACTCTCTTTATATTTCAGTTTAAGTATCATATTGTATTACAATCTGGAAAAAAGGTATTTTCTGTTTAGATGAATGAGCTTCAGTTACAAATTACATAGTTGTGAAAATTTAGTTCTTCAACTGGACTGAGGCAGCATGAGAAATAGTATGTTTAAGAATTAAAAGGCGATGCTGGAATGCAACAAAATATGAACAGAATTTCAAGGACATTATTTCACTAAAATCTCAGCTCAGAGACTACTGAGCTGTTACATCAAGCAAATTATTTCTCTTTATAGCAAATGCATACATGTATTAACTTAGGTTTGGTGGGTGTATAATAAAATGTAATTGTTGATAAACTATCTAAATGCAATACTTTATCAGTATAATTGTAAAGCTCTTAAGAAAAAAGGAGATATATTTATCAGTGCTCGTAGAAAGTGAGAAAGAGCTGATTTAAAGACATAGAGCGTTACGTTGCGAAATGAAACTTTGCCCCCAAAGTCGAGGTAACCATCTGTGTCCATGTCTGATTCAAGTACTGTGTGGGGAATGAATTCTGATGCCTTTAAGTTCATTTGCTGAAGAATGCCAAAATATCTGGCTAGAATAACCCACAGAACTTTGATGGTTAAGGTGCTCAAGGTATGTTTTGAATATATTTGAATATATTTGTCTTACAGCAGGATAGGCTTCACTTTTTCAGGTAGCAAGTGTGAATCTTAGCTATGACATAATCAAATAAAAGGAATAGTTTCCATCACTGTAGAAAGAGTCTTGAGCTAAATTAATTCCTGATGCTAATGAGTGCAACTCAGCTGAAGTGAATGTTGTGCCTACACACAATGTTCTCTTTGGCTGCAGAGAATTTCCTTCCTGTTTTCTCAGTACTGATCTCTCACTTCCATAACTCTTCTGGCTGTCTTCTGATCAAACTTTTCTGTAGGTCCCTGGTAGGCAGTCTCCAAAGGTGAAGGAAACGACTTTTCTCACATGACTATTTGGAAAGATCCTACTGCATATAAAAGAGGAAACACCAGTCTTGTGCAGGAGGCAATAATAATAATAATAATAACAACAATAACAGAAAATGTGTTAACTTCTTATTTCTAATTTATTTTCAAGTTCATTCGTAACAAACAGTATGGATTTTTTAACCTTAGCAAAGATTTAAAGACAGTATCCCTGTTTCCGGCAAAGATTTAACTATTAACTGATTTCTAACTTATTTAACTATTTAACTAACTAGTCATTGGGATTTCCAAGAGATTCTGTTTTCATAAAGACTGCTGAAACAGACTCTTACAAAAGGAAGCACACTTTTTAACATTAAGAGCCTGATCCAAAGTTCTGGAAAGCCTTTCCCTTTACTACAGGGGCTTTAGATCAACCCCTCTTTTTTTTTTTTTTTTTGTTAATAAGCAGCAGTGCTTTTTAAAAAACGCGGTTCCATCTCATAGTTGTAAGGTCTTGACTTAACCAGTATTCTGATGTGTATCACATGACCACTTTCCTTGAAGACTGCTTCATTAGGACTTGGGGATTTCCGGTGTAGCTTATGCATGTTCGTTTTTCAGTCCTCAGCAGTTTTGCAATACTGTTTTAGCTCTTATAAAGCTTCTTGATGAAAATTTCTTTTTTTTTTCCTGATGAGAAATTAAAAAGCAGTTCCAGTAGATTTTAAGCATTTGTTACAGTTCTACTACACTAGTCTTGGTAATCTCCTTAAATTTCTTCAGTTATTTTTTGAAATCACCAAATTCTCAATAGTTGCATTTTCTTACAATCTCCCATATAAACGGAGAGAAGCAGCAGCTGGAAGACAAGCAAAAATAATTGACTAGTGGCACAGTTGGTTCTTACCAGAATCCTCAGTTAATTACATGATTCAGTTTTGGCAACTTACGCAGATTTCTCCCCTGAAAATGTGGATTGATTGCAGACTTGTACTCAGTCTCACTTCAGTTATGAATCTTCATTATATCTTTTTCTCACTGCATCACAAAAAGGAAGAAAAGGCATGTAGCAGTAAAGCCCTACATTCACCTTAGAACCAGAAACAATTCTAGTTGTGCACTTGGATTCATTTCAGCATGTTGCCTACTTTGGTAGGATAATTATGCATTAGTCAGAAATTGTGTGGTTATATCATAGCTGGAGTTTGTATTCCAGAGGTGAACGTGACTCCTACATTTGCCAATAGCAATGTTTGATGTATTTTTAAATTATTAGTGTTCACTTAATATAAGGGCCTCTGTTCTTTTCCAGTGTTGTTCTTAGCTGGGGGGCTTCCTTTTACTTAGCCTGGGATAGTATGACAGAAAAAAGTAAGTATGCTAGAAGTGCAGGTGACCAAAACTTACAACTGCTTACATCATCAGGTGCAGGATTTTCTTTCTCCTTTGCTACCGTGCAGTGTTCCATAGCCCTTGTTATGAATTTAAATGACCATATCAAATGTGGAATTTGCTTCTTTTTTGGTGTCTGATACTAAATGTTGAACATTTTACCTAGTTTGGTAACATCTAAAGCTGTTAGTTTCTAAAGTTACATTCCACTTGCTGTCAGAAGACGTTATATGTATTTCTTAAGAAAATTCAGTGACCAGTCCTAGCCACATAGCGAATGGTTGGCTTTGTGTGCAGACAGTTGTGAAATGCCTAGCCTTAGCATCACACTTGGCAGTGACAGCATAGCCCTCCTATCATACAGTTACTTAGGCCATTAACAGTTAAGTATTTAAATCTTCAAATACTGCGGATGCAGCGATAAAAGTTCACATCTGTTACTCCAACAATAGTAATGAGAAGATAATGGAAAGAATACTAGTCATAAAGCATCTTATTTTTTGTTTTCCTTAGTCATTTACTTTTTTGTGACCACAGATGAAATAAGTAATTTTTGTCTGTCAGGAGTTGCATTTTTCCACTGAGCACTAAAAAAAGTTAAGTTTGCCCATAAAATGATGCAGTGAGCCCACCAAAACAGAGGAAGAAGTAAGGAAGGAAAAGAGAGCTATGTAAGAAAGCAGACCTCTGTATAGGAAAGGCTACTTAGGGGAAGCTGGATATGTTTCAGTGTTAGTAAAAACAGGGAGGATGTGAATCACAGCTTGCACGTTTGCAACACACCACTGTCTAAGGCATAAAAAGGCAATTGTATTGGCTCTGAGGAGGAGCAGCTTGCCTGTTTTGTTCACAGAAGATTCTGAAATAACACTGCCAAGTTTTAAGGCAACAAAAAAAAAGGGGAGACATAACAAAGCAAGATTTCTCCTCCTTGACTTTCAGAAATATATTATACCTTGCTTCATGTAGATCGAACAGCTTTTGGTCCCCTTGACATACTAGTGGCATATGAAAGCCCTGTGGATGGATGGAGCGTTAGATTGGAAGTAATAAGGTTGTGCCTGACTTACCTCCGCATTTGTAGCAGATGTTACAAATGTCATAACATGAACCTTTGGGATCAGACTGGAAAAAAAAAAGCAAGACAACAGATGTAGGCCTCTTAGTTTTACCAGCAAGTATAGTCTGACACTATATAACACTGTTCTGACTTGATGTTAATACCCTGTCCTCCTCCTGAGAACAGAATCAGTGACACTAACCATTTCTGTAGCACTGAAGCTGGAAAGGGGTGACAGCAGTTTTCTTCCCAGAGGAATTTTAATACTAGTTTAAAAATAAGGCAATAGAACTATTACTCTATTGCTATATCTGAGTAAGTAAATCCATACTCATCAGCCATTTGGAAGGGGAAACTGAATTCTAAGGAATTCCTTCATGCTATCGTAATGTTTATGCATTTTTCTGCGGGTAGAGCCAGATCTTGCAGAGTGGACATTTATCTAAAACACTGCTAAATTCCTAGGTTTTTAAGCCCTCAATTCACCCTACCTTTGGGTGTCCTTGTCCATCGCCTCACACATCTGTCTCTACTTTGCCTCTTTCTCTTCCATACTTCTGTAGACTTTTTTTCCATCTCTTTACAGCAATTGGATTTCTAGGAAAGCTCCAATCTCACTTTAATTATTGAACCCAATTCCAGTAAAGCTACAGTAATATCTAAAGCATCTCTTACTTGCAGCTGTCTCCACCAGCACTTTCTCAACTATGCCATCTAATTTTTTGACAGTTTTCAAAATATTTTTGAGCTTCTTTTCACATTGCCCCTTATTTGTGACTCATTCTCTCTGGACTGAAATGTAAAGCCATTTTTCTCTCTTCTTTAAGACTGCTGCCATCTAAGAATAGAGACGTATGCTTGAGGAATAGGTGGAGTTATCTCCTTCTTACTGTATCTATTTGTGAGAGTACCATGTAAGTGAACAGTCTTTATTAGGATCACAGTTGTTATTCTTACATTCTGTATAAATTCTTCTGCCTCCTAGATTTTGGGGAGCAAAAGGCAATGTTGTAAATATTTGTAAAACAACAGTATAAGGTGAGTTTGATTCTGGGAGGTAGCTCTAATTCAGTTGTATCAGAGACAATGGTCCCTCCCCTCCATTTCAAAGTGCATTTTGCTGCCTGACGGGGAAGCTAATGGCCAGAGTGAACGTTAATATTTACCCTTAATTGTTTTATGTGTAGTGTAGTTCTTTTGCTTCTCCTGCTATTGATTTTAATTGAAATGATGTGTTCTTTACTTTCTGCATTGTGCTTTACATGGTGGAGGCTGCGTGAAGTTATTTCTTCTCCTATTTCTCGGTTTTGGCCAATGTTCCTGTATTTCATTGGAGGGGGAGAAAATTAATGCAGGAGTGCAGGCCCTTGTATTTTTCCCCTGCGCTTCAATTTAAAGCAGTGGTGATTCTCTCTGCCACATCAGTCCCTCAGGTGCTGCTATTCTTGAACTGGAGGCTTAGCCCTCTCCCTGAAGAATTTCATTGTCAAGGAGAAGAGTGGGGGTTCTCCCATGAAGAATTTTAATCACCCTGTCTGTAGCCCTTTTGAAGGAGGCACAATAGTTCCTATAGTAACTACTACAGTGTGGGAGAAAGGCCAGTGCTCCCTCCCCCAGCCACAGATGGAGAACTCTCTTTGCTTAGATGACTGAAAATTCTTGCACAGCAAAGACTTCATCGTTCACAGTGAAAAGAAAAATCTCTGAAATAAACCCTTAAAATGTACAAGTCCTAGTTAAGAAACAGTGCTAGTTGAATTATCAAGTAGAGAACATAAAAATCTCAAATATACTGATTTTTAAGGTGTGCTTAACTTTCATTGTTGGGGTTTTTAATTTTAAGAAGTTCAGAAAAGACTAGAGACATTTAGGACCTAAGAAATCTTGTCTCCTCCTCCCACCCACCCTACCCCCACCCCCAAAGAACAAATCCTGTGGGAAGGAGAAGACCTGTAAACCATATGAAAATAATTGGAAAAGGTACAGGCTCGTAAAAGGAAAACTTAAACTATGACAGTCACTTATCTAGTTTCTCATTTTCATTCACTTAGAATCTTTTTTAAGGGGACGGCACATTAGGTGTCTTCAAATCCATTGACTTCAGTTGAACTAACAAGTGATATAGTACTTTCTGCTTTTTTGGCAATATTTTAATTTGATCAGTTTTAAGTTATTGAAACTAAAAAAAGCTATTAAAAAAAGTTTAGAAGTATTGAGCAACTTGAATTTGAAAAGCAACTTTACTAAAAATTCTTTTAACTCCTGGAGCTTCTGATGAAGCGTCATACTACTGGAACTATTAAAACACACCTGTAACTCTGTTATGTAACATTTTCTATAGTTAACCAGTACATTCTGGATAACTACTGAGTTATTCCATGGAAGGCTTTTGTTTATTTTCTCAACCATGAGTTCCCTAGTAATGAACGCATGCTCTGTACCAGTGACCGGAAGGTGGACGTCTAGAATAATAAGCATTAGTGTACACAAAAAATAGATTTGAAATGCCATTGTTAGCTTTGTAAGTTGATTATCATATATTGCATTAGGCATTTTACTTGTAGTCCTTTGTGACAAATTTGTTCTGATACTTTATTGCTGTGATACTTAGTTGGTAATGGCACAGCATTAATGATTCCCATAGCTTTACTAAACCAAGATAAAATACCTTTCCACATATGTTGCAACCCCATCTGAGATTTATGTCTTCTTCCCATCTGTGAAGGTGGATGAGAGACCTGAATTTTGGATCATATGATAGCTGATGGTGAGGTAGACTGATGATGTAATTTATTTCCTTTGAATACCCTTTCTGAATCAGAGGACTTCATCTCTGCTTACATCATGCTGATTGCCTATCATTCATCTCCCCATAGATCAGGATCTGAATACATATTGTCTATGTCTTATGTCCTCTATGTCCGTGCATGTTAGGCTGCGGAGTTCACTCAAATCTTAGAATCGGTCATAAATGGGATAGCAGAAAGCAGTCAATGGAAAAGGAACATATTCATGACAAGGTATTAAATATGAAGTAGAAGAATTAATTAAAAAGAAAAACTTTTGTGGAATTTAGCAAACATAAATACTGGACTTTCTTTCTGAGCCTAATGTTGGTTACACTTTGTCCTGCCTGGACATTGCATCTTCTGTCGTTCAGTTAAGCCTCACAGTCAGTGTCCCTGTCTTTTCTAAAACACAGCTTTTAAGCATTTCCAAATTACTTGTTATGTCTGATAGGAAAGCCCCAAGATTTTAAAATGGCACCTCACCTCTCCCTGTAAAACCCCCCTGATTATCACATTCACCTGCATTATTCTTTCATGAACATTTCGGGTTGTTCCTAGAAGTAATGAAAGATAAATTTTCATGTAGAATCTGCTTTACACCAAGGCAAGCGTATTAGAAATTGTATTGTAATTTCTATAAACCATTTTTCTACTTTGGAACAAAAAATGTTAAACTCTGTAAAAGAATGCTTGAAAGATTATAGCCACACTCATGCTGTGAGCTGCTTTGCACCTACAGTCGTCCGACGACTCAGACTACTCTACTTCTTATGCTCTCTTGTCTGAAATGATCATGTATTTTGTTGATACCTATGGGGAGAAATATTAACCAACCCTGTGTAAAGCTTCTAGGCAATTAAGCTTGGTATAGTTACATATTTTGTGAATAAAACAGATAATGTTCTTTTTGGTGGGGGGTTTATGAACTTTCATGTTTATGTAGATGTGCTCAGGCTTTGCTAATTAAAGTCTGACTTCATTGGCAGTCATAATTAGAGCTCTTCACGATCAAAAAAGTGAAACAAGGCCTCTGTTTTTTTAAAATTCTGTGGACAGCATATTACCTAAAAGGGTGTAGCGGGATGGCCCTACGTCCAGCTCTGCTTCCAAGCATGCAGAATAGTGCTGCTCAGAAAAGACAACAAAATGAAATACAAAAATAAGGATTTTGAGGCTACTTGAGAAAAAACTTTTATAAGCAAATAATAGTTCAGGGGAATTAATTAAAAAGCTCAGTATAGTTTTTAAAACTAGTTTTAAAACTATTATCAAAGCAACAGAAGTGAAAAACTCTTGGTCTCAATTTTACCAAACTTTCCACAAAACAAATTTATGTTGAAAGGTGGCATGCAAAGTCTCGCAAAAGTATTTTAGGGGGAACTGATTATGGTCCTGGTGATATGTGCTTTCACTCCCAGTGATCAAGGAATACTGCTTCTGCATAATTAGAACTCTGTCTTCACTAGTAGAAGGTCACAGTGAACCTTAGTCTTTGGTCATTCTGTGCTCCGATAGCTTAGAAATGAGTTTAAGAGGAAATCCTCTCTCTTCGGGAAGCATGGAAATCTTTGTTAGGCAGTCTACATTTTTCTTTTCCGTAGTTTCGCACTCGTCCTAGCACAATTCTGAATGCTCTTGAGATTGCATTAAGCATGCTTAGACTGCCCCCAAGACACACTGAAAGGGATGTGGTTCTTCCTTCAGCTCATGCATAGCCAGATTAGTCATTGAGGGAGGAAAGTTAAAGAGGAATTAGTGAGCAGTTAGAATTTTTCCCTTGTTAATAGCTTGTTATGGAATAATCCTATGCCAGGAATAGAAATGTCAGTCTGGATAGTAAATGTCATGGTCCAGTGCCATGGAAAGTAAAAGATTGTAGTAGACAGATTCCTCTGCTCCAGCACTGCAAAGTGCATGTGTGAAAACAGTCTTTCTATCTTCTTGTCACTCTTTAACAGTCAATATTTAATACAAATATTGGTTCAGTCAACTTTTTGATTAACCACAATTGGTCATTCAAACTTCAAACTTTGTCAATTAAATGTAGATAGTTCAAAATACGACCACATGTGAAAAAGCCTATTTAGAGAATTTTGTTCATACTACTGAAAAAGGAGAAGCTTGGAAGAAGAATTTAACCTGGGATTGGAACTTGTTTCAACTTGTGACTCCTGTTGCAGTTTGGTACACAAGCTTCAGCCTTCTCCAAATCCTAATTTCCCCTAGTTCTTGTTACTCAAAAGGAGAAATTTATTTCATGCATACAGTACTTTGTTTCCGTAAAGAGCCTGCATTTAAAATGCAATCCATATTTTTAAAAAATGTGCATCCAGATCTTTAGATCTGTGAAGGTTGTTGAGCTACTTTGATTTACAGATGTTGTGAGAAAAATCCTAAATCCCTTGCTTTCCAAGATTTCTGTGAGCAGCTGAGCTGTGGCTGCTGATGGTTCCATCCATGGGCTGAGAGATTTAGACATGACTGGCTGTGGCTTGTGTGATGGAAGCCAGTTCAGTCTTTATGTTTTGAAATTTTAGAATAAAATAACATCGTGGCCTGCTTTTTAATACAACTGTTTCAATCTATGTCTTCTTTTCATTTATTGTCAGGCCAACAATCCATTCAGTACAAATAAGGGGCTTTGTGCAGTGATTGGACTGTGAGATTGACGTGTTTTTGAAAGGTATCAATGCGATACGCATTTGTATACCCAAAATGGTATATTTGTTCTGATGCAGATAGGTATCAAGAAATCCTGAAAGCTTGAGTAAGTATAATAATGAGGCAATGAAGTCAGAAGATCAAATAAAATAAGTTTGCTTCCCTTATTCTAGATTTATCTAAATATTCTTGTCTTATTCCTCAAAATGTGGAGAATGATAGTTAGGGAAATGAATGAAATTCAGAAAGTGCATATTTAACACCTATTCAGTTACTAAAAAATGAGCCACAGTATGGCTACCAGAAGCATAATGGTTTTCCATGTAACCTATTTATTCTGGTTGTAAAGTTAGGAACTGTCAAGTCAACCCCACATAGCCCGAATAAGTGCAAGACACATAAATTAAAGAGTTCTACTACTATAAAAATGTCAATGAACTGAATGACATGAAAGAACTGCAAGGTATTTGTCTATGTGTATACCAGCCACTAGGATGCAGGCATCAATTTAATTGACAAATTTTAAAGCTAAGATCTGGCCCTCCCATCTTTTCTAGTTAACTCACTGACCTTGAAGTGTTTCCTTTTTGAACTATAGAACTGAGAGTGTCCCAAGTACAAGGAACTGATAGTTTAAACTGTAAATATAATTTGAAGTTTGAGATACTGTTTTAAAAAGCGTTGCAATCTCTTCATGCATTTTATTCAAGTTATGATACTCACATGCTAAAGGACCTGCAATTAACAGCATCATAGAACTGGAAGCGATATTCAATATGTAATGGATACACTTTAAAATGCTAGGGGATGGTAAAGCAAGGATATGGGGCAGGAAACAGAAAATTAATTGGAAGGCAAACTCCAAACGGGGATGTGTTCGGACAACGTGTGGAAAATGTAACACAGTCTAGATGGAAGAATAAAAGGACCTAAAGGATTTCGGGGCGGGGGGGAGGGGGGGGGGGTTTTATCAGGGTTTTTTGCTTTTTGCAATTCTCTTATGGAGACTATTATGAAGCAATGCCTAGCAGGCCAAAACTGTGAATTTCCTTTTTGTTTCTGGTAGATTATAAATGAAATTACCATACAAAGCACAGTGCTAACTGGTAGGAATCATAATGGGAATACTGGTAATCTTTACAGTGCTATATATTTTGTCTGGTCCCACAACTAAAGCTCAAATTTCTTTCAGAAATATAGGTACAACTCCAGTTTAAGCAAATGTTTGGTAACGTATCTGGAGGCAGAGTAAGGGCAAAAGAATGATCATCCTTAACTTTCCTTTTTGCAGGCAGATTTAAAGGAGTCTAAGTTGCTAGAAAATTTAATGTGCTTTTATTTTCTTTTTTCAGGAAATAGGCGTTGCTGTTTATAGTAGGCATCACAACAGCTATAGAAAAGATGAGACAATGCAAAGAGAAGTAAAATTATTTAGAATCAGAAAACTGATGCAGAAAAATATAAGACTGATAAAGTACTTACAACTTGTGAAAGAGTAATATTAGACTGACTTGTCTGGTCAGTGACTATGTTAACTGAAGTTAAAAAAAAGAACCAAGTACAGCAGTTGGTCTGTTACCGACTTCAGTTGCAGAGTAACGTAGAAATCTTGAAGAAGACTTCTCTTGAGTTGTGAGCATCTATGTCTTTGAATACCTTCAGAGAAAAGAGGAGAACTTAGAAAATACTGGCTCTACAGCAGTCACCATTTGTAATTATGAGCTATTGCCTGAATGTATTAGCAATGAAGCCACCTGTTTGCACAGTATAAATAACTTAGAATTTCCTGTGAGGAAATTATGTGAAGCATCAGCAAGGAATGATATTACATTTTTAGGTCAATAGGGCTATCATTACTTGGCATTTATCTTTTCTTACTGATATCATGTTTGGCAGCCAGTGTCATAGAAGACTAAGAAATTGTTGCTCTGTATTTTGTTTTCATTGGTGTTAAATTAGCCTGTTCGGTAATGGCAGTCATCTATTCTGCTTGCTTTAGCAGATCCTTGATGTTTCATTTTTCTTACTGTGTGTTGTAAAGAGAACAATACATAAAGATGCACTAGTGCTGTGATGGTTCCAGGGGCATTAGACCTTCAGGGCCTTTGGATGTAAATGTTATAAAATAAATATATAAATCGTACACACTTTAAAAGGATGCTCAATGAACTTCACGTCTTCTCTCTGCTATGGGTACACCTAGCTTTCGCACTAAGACAGGAAAGAAAGGGAAGGTTCCGGCAGCCCTCTGCCCTCTTCTCCATGCTCTAGCTTCATTGGTTGTGTGGCAAAGGCAGCCTAGACCTAAAAAGAAACCTCAGCTTGCAGTAGATGCCTACTTTTGGTTATACTCAGACTTGATTGCTGACTTTATGCTGCTGGCATAGAGAGTGTAATGAAATATTCGTTTTGTGATTTCTCAGCCTTTTTTGTAGTCACTGCTGCCTTTGAAACATAACTGCCTGTTACTCATTTTGTACGTTTGAACTATATAATTTAAATGTGGAAATTGAAGTTTGAAGTACCTGTTCCAGCAACTAAGATGGATATCTGGGATACTACAGTACTTTCCTGTGCTTACCAATAACTTTGATATCTCAGATGTGCTTACAAATGTTGACTTTTAAATGTTATGTTTACTTCATTTCCATTTCAAATAAGATAAATAATATGTTCAGATAAATCTCTCATATCTTCCTTAGTAATATTTAGTTCTCATCCCCACATTTCAAAACATTTACATTACGTGTAGCCTCTTTTTCAGTAGTATTTTTCACTAAATTCTGCATTCTGTCATCCCTGTGTACAAAAAATCCTTCTACAGGGACTTGGGATATATTTGAATAAATGATTCAATCATTTGCAGAATTCTTGGACATTTAAATGCTTTTTAAAAGAAATATTATTTTTATGCTTCAAATTTGAGTCACTGAATATTACATACCAATTTTATTTACTACATGCAAGGCAAATTTGAAATTAACACCGGTGTATAAAATGTGGAACATATTTAAATAGTGAATGTCAAACAGTATGATCAGGGGTGCATTAGAAATGAATGTGCAGACCTTGCAACATAACTGTTTTTTATTCAGTTATAGGTGCCCAGCGCAGGAGAAGTCCCAGTGCCCTTGCCATTGAAGTATTTGAATCACATTTGGGAAGTCATATTTTACAGGTAAAAAAAATGGCTTTTCCAAGAAAAATCAAAATAACTAGCTAGTCATATTTCTGCCAATAATTTGAACAGTATTGTTGTCAGCAGTTATATTAATGAGGGTTTTTTTTTGAAAGCTCATATTTCCTTTTTAGAAAGCCTGTGATTGGGAGAATGTTGATGAGAGGGAGCGCGAGTATTATTTAGCTGAATCACAATATTTTGTTGGTTAGAACTGTGCAGTAGGTGTTTGCTCACAGAATGCCTTTATGTATTTGTATGTATGTATGCACAAAACAGTATTTTATGTTGGTGATTTGATTTGCCTTATGTGTCATGTATAGATTTAGGGGTTTTTTTCCATCACTTTGGTTTATGAGCACTACTTTCCTCCCTGATATCCTAGTTGTCACAATTATATATCACAAATCTGCAACAATTTGCAAAGAGAAAAAAATGAACAGCAGCATGCTTCTTAGGTCTCCTTAGCTATGAGATAAAAACTAATGTGATATTTGTCAAAGAATTTAGTCACACTGTACAAGTCGTTATATTCCAGGAAGATTAAACTGAAAAACAGTGACCTGATGGAAACATTCTTATGCATGCTTTGTTTTGTCAGGGCCGCTACAACCATTCTTAGGTTGCAGTAATCAAATGTGGAGCAGAAGCAGTTAAGAACAAAATGTGATATGTTTTGTCACCAAGGCAAAAACCCAGCACTATGGAAATAAACCCCAAGTCTTTTCTAAGTGCAGCGCTGAGTAACTGCTCTTATTTAGCAATGCATGCAGCTTCTCAATGCAAATACATTGTTTGGTGTATTATCTTTTGAGAGTTATGAAAGAGGTAAATTAGGATATTATCATGAGAAATATTCCACTTAATTTGAAATGATTGAGAGCTCTCTCTCTGTACTAACTCAGCTGTGGCATTCAAAAGCACTACGGAAAATGTCAGATTTTTCACATCTTTATAAAGTAACTAAGTGCAGAATAGCAAGAAAGATAATTTAGGAAAACATGAAAACATGAAATTAACTAGTAGAATGAATTTCTCTTTGGAACAAAAGTCATGAATGAAGTGATTTACTTTGTTGTACACCCTTGGCAGAGGTCTAGGTCAAGTTTTTGATTCTGTAAGCAAATACTTGTGTTATAGTTACCGTATCAAAGATATCTGCACCAGTAACTGCAGTACTGTGTTTGCATATCAGACAGAAACACTGTTATGCTGTCTCGTAAGTCTAGAAAAAATGAAGAAATAACAGTTTGTGATACTTCAGTTTATGTAATTTGTCAGTGCATTGTTTTGAGTATGCAAACATGTGCTATATATCCTAAAGGTATGTTTTTTTCAGTGTGAATTATAACAAGTATCTAGAGAAAACCTCATTGAGGCTGATTTATATACATACCTTAAGTATTAGGTATGACCCTTTATGAATGAAAGTGAAAAACCTAGGATGGCCACTTTGAAAACTACTTGGCATTTGAGTTTTTCAGTTATTTGCGTATTAAAACAATTAGTGATTTTATTAGTTATTTAAGCAGATTCCCCTTTTGGTTTTTATTTTTTAGACTTATATGTGATAAATTAAGGTGTTTTCAGGATATAGCTTTATCACAGTACTAGTAAAAAAAAAAATGCACTTGTACCTGTTAACTGAGGATTTTCAGTCAAAATTACCATCAGCATCGTATTGAATATCTGTTGAGGTGGCTTTTCAGAGAGGGTGGTGCTTTTACCAAATTACTCCCATTAATCTCTCAATTGATAATAGAAAGTTCCACTCTGACATTTAGAAGAGAATAGACTGTTGATGATGGATAAAGGACAAAATGAATTAATAATGGTGGCAAGTTTATCATGACATGTTAAAATCTTGTCTTATTTTAGCAGAGTGATCAACACTTGGAAGGAAAGTCTAGGTCATGCATTCAAATGCACCACTTTTAACAGATCTGAATGAACTTCAAAGTACTGCCTTGTGGTCTTATAGGTAGAAAGATAATCTCCGGAAGACAAAATGATTTTTAAAACAACAATCGGACAGATTCTGTCGTGGAATACTTTTCTAATGAGTTCTCGTTTAGTCTGTTGCTCCTATAAATTATTTTCAAAGCAGTATTGTGATACATATTGTTTGCAAGTGAAGTAAACAACCTTGATTATACCTTGGGAATACCTGTGTTTGATTTCAGACTCTGCTATCTGAGGAAGCTGAATTAATGGTTAGTTTGTTTAATCCCTTTTGCTATTAATATTTTGAAGACTGGGTTAAGTGTAAGCTCAGAAATTAAGGAGCCTCTCTGATCCTTCTAATATTTTGATACTTCAAATTTATTGACAGACACATGACAAGCATAATGCAGTATGTTTTTAAAAAGTGGATATAGTTTTTTATAGTGATGTCATAAAAACAGAAATGTAGGTGCATCTTGTGGTATTTTACATCTTGATTCTACAAGCAAGTAGTGTCAGTTAGTCATGTAACAAAATTTCCAAGCCACAGCCAATTGCTGTATATCATGATGAGATTCCCACAGTAGGTTTGAAGCCAATGACACTATCCACTGTGTGCTTGTGGGGAAAAAAGGGCACTACAAAACATGAATGCCCATACACTATTGTATCAGAATCTTCATGTCAGGGCAAAAAGTCCTTTAAATGTTTTCCAAGTAAAATCATCTGAATGATGAACAGTAGAAATGCTTGTAATAGAGGAGAAAAATAGATAATGGCAATACATTAATTAATTTTTGACAAGATTTTTGATTTGCCAAATTGTGCGTTTTGTTGTCTTCCACATTCTTCTGAAAAGCGATGTTATAATGAAAATAGACTTCAGTAAAGACATCTTCCATTTATGTTTCTGTATACGTATTTTATACTTGTTTGTTAAATAAAGTAAAAAAGTAAAAAAAAAAAATTACTTCTGGTACCTGCTATTCAAAAATTTGGCTGCAACTGGTTGTAAGAATTAACAAGAATTTTATCACTTATTTCAGGGCCCCTGGATTTTTTCTGTAACTTCATTGCTATTGAGAAGGTGTGGAAAAGGGTCAGTAACCCCATATTCTTCATATAATCAGGAATGATCAGGAAATGTAGAACTAAATATAGAGAAAAGGGAAAGTTACTGAATATATTTGCATATGCAAATTAGCTTAATTGATACTGCTTGCCTCTACAGGGATTTTTCATTACAAACTGGAGTGCTACATTGTTCAGCTCATATTGAGTAATTTAGTAACTAATGAGACCAGTTTGCACTAATTTGCATATGATAAATGAGCTTAATTGCAGTAAATAACTTGGAGGCATAATTACTTAATTTTCCTGTGTTGCATGGCTTTTAAGTTCACGTATGAACAACTCAAGATAATTTTGCATATTTAAATTAGTTGCTTTTAAAATTCTTGAACAAAAAAGAACACACCTTACAATTTAAACTGTAAAACAATTAGAAGTAAAATGTACAGTATTTTTAAATAAAATCTAGTATTTCAAAGAAATATATATTTCTTCCTTTAAAAATGCCAGTGCCGCCTTAAAGAATAAATATTTGGAATTGAACACAATGGAATAATTTTTAAAGTCAGAATAGGATAGGAAGATGGGATTAATAATAATAATAGGACTGTGGATCTGAACTGTAGTGAGTGGTACACATTTTGTATTCCTGCATACAAGAGTGATAACTTTCATAATTTCATTCTTTGCTTCAGCAGTGCCTATTGAACTGTTAAGGAAGTGTAACACTTTCATATAGTTACATTACCATACACAATAACTTAGACACTAGTTGTCTTAAATTGTCTATACTTTCCTACCTTTACGTAGTTTTGTGTGATAAAGTCCTTAAATAGGAGAGATACTGAAGTGTCACTGCAACAAAGACGTCTCTTTTTTCCCCTCTTTTTTTTTTTTTTTTTTTATGTTTGGTCAATGGTGGGCACTGTCCTGAATAACCATTGTGATGGAGATTTCTACCATGAGTTTCAAAAAAACCCAAATCAAAACCAAACCCCAAACAAAACCCAAAATCAAAATAGGTGAAAGATCTCGTTTCATTTCTGCTGTGTCCCTGAAGTCGTTATCCGTTACTTACTTTTGATAGAATTGATAGAATTGAACTACTGAACTGGACAGGAAAAAAACTCAAACACCCAACTACCAACCTCACGAACAGTTCAGTCCCATAGCAAGTTCTGTTGTGCACCCATGATTTACAAGTGGATGTCAATCACTGAATTCTCCCATCTGTGCCATAAAAGGACCCATCTACTTTCCTAGAAGCTTTTCCTAAGCCTTAATAAACGTTGTCTTGGAAATTTTATGAGACTCCATTTCCCTTTGTATTGTACCTTTTTCTCCCATTAAGAAAGTATTTTGTGATGAACAAGGATATTTGTAATTGCAGTATCAGGTTCAATGAGGGAAAAAAGTCAGGTTGCTATTAAGATCAAAGAAAAGACAGTCTCAGCACAAACATTCTGACCGTGTAGTCTGTATTCTTCATCATCGAGTCAAGAGCCACAAGATACAAACCACTTAGCTTAGGTGGAATGGTTCACAATTCAGAGAGGATACCTGTAGTGCATGTGCAGTTGTGTCCTCAATGACCCAGCTGAGTCATCTGTAGTAGGCACAAGGGCAGTAAGCCCCTGTTTACATCCTAATGGCCTCTGTATCAACACTTGATCATTTAATGTAGTCCTAGAATGGGAGCGGAATTTGAACTACTTGGAAGCTACGTATGGCTCAAATGCTGCGATTTGGCTTTACTCCATGCAGTGGTCCCAAGCTTTCCATGAATGAAAGGCAATCTGATATTTTGTAAACATACTTCACTTCCTTTTCACTCCACTGGAAGCCTCAGCTTCTGGATGGAACTTCATGGAAATTTAATTGCGTCTTTACCTCCATCCTGTAGAGAAGCCATAGGTTATTAGATCCATTGATGTTATTTCAGCTTTTCTGTATTTAAAGTCAACAAGCAAACAAACCACCCACACCCTATGGACATAAAAAGCCTGATGAATTGCTAGCATTGTGAGCAATTGGAAGGTTTTCCTCATTCAATAGTTTTATATTATTTTTTAAATTACTTTTTTTTAATTAATGCATCCAGCACTGTAATATTAGGAGTAACATGAAACTGTACAATATATCCTGTGTCAATGTATACTATGTATATACCTGTACAAATATATACTATATCAGCATAGTATATTACTGTTCCTCAGAGTGGGTCCCTTATTAATTGTGAGGTAAATGTGCAGGATGAATGAAACATCTCTGGTTTCTAGTGAAGCGTTCCAGGTGATGCCACTACCATACAGAGTAGCTTAGACTGTATCTGGGTCACCGGGTTATTTTCTGTAGCATGTCGGATGAGCTTAAGTTTGCTCAGGAAAAAGGAAAATTAATAACAGTCTCTCGACTCCATGTGAGCACTCTGACAGTAGTCTTGTGATTGCAGGTAGCCACTACCCCATCCACTTGCACTCCTTAAGGACTGAAAGGAGCGCTAAGAGGAAGCTGTGTCTATACTTGTGTTCTAGAGCCAGATCCTATCCCACCGTCTGAGCTGTGTAGTAGCTACAAGTAACCCATTGAATCATACATGTGATACTCTTGGAAGTACTCATGGTCACAAGTGATCAACCGAATGCCAACAAATATTGTTAATATCTCAATAGTTACAAAACAAAAGGCTTTTTCCCATATTCAACCAGAAAAATCGGAAGTTGTTATTGGGAAAATGTTTCCACCTTCTCCTCAAGTTAACGTGGTTTTGTCATCCAGTTTGTAAGTGAGTGTTATCAAATACAGAAGGTGTAGAAACAAATACCCAATTTGAAGGAAACTTTTATATCAGAGTTTTCTCTGTTGTCCAAATGGATCTTGTCCTCCATTTCTGTTATTATTTTTGCAGCATAGTTGATGTTCTCTGTAGGACAACGGTATTCTGTCAAGCTTGGCATAGCCAAAAGTGGAGATAATTCACTATACATTTTTACTACAATATTTAGTCATCTTTGGAAGATGTTGCTGTTTATAATAACTAGATGAGAATATAACAGGAGAATGACACTATTCACTTTTTATAAAAACATCTTTGTGGGGAGCATGCAGTTGAAGTTTTTCATACATTGTAAATATGCGTGTTCAGTTCAATTTAGATTGTGCAAAAACTGTGAATCTTTTTTGTGAAGGCAAAGTAGAGATTAGTGAACAGAGCAAATTATTCCCATTTTTGCAGTAATGAGCGATTGTGGATGAAGGTATGAGTTGCACACAATTAACAGAGTCATGGAGAAACAGAAGTTTCTCCTGTAGTGAAAACAAGTACTAATACTTTGACCTGTAAGCACACTGTTAGGAATTAAAAATGGCCAAACAGTATGGATAGCCATAATTGAACAAGAAAATACATAGTTCTAAAATGTGTCTTCCCCAAAAATGTTTGAGTATTGTAAAACTTTGTTGTGCTTTAATTAGATATAACCAGTAGATAAACAAGTTGACATTAAGTTTAGAGGTAATTCTGTGGCTGGCTGGCTAGGCTATAGCTGAGCGGAAATCTCATTTCTTCCTATATTTGAATTATTACAGGGAGCCCCATCTAACAAGAAAATGAAAAAAAGTGGGAAAACAGACAGAAAAGTGTTGGAGTGCTATAAAATATTAGGAAGATTTATCTTCTCATTTGCTATTTTCAGTCGCTTTGAGTATTACATAATGAGGTTATCTCTGTATAACACTAGTCAACACAGAAATAGTGACACGAGACTAAAGGTGAGGAAGCAGCAGATGGTAGTGCTGAGGGAGGATTTTTCCAGGCTGCAAAAGGTGTTAGCAGAAAAGACTTCTACTGGCTTGGAGATTCGTGAAGGGCAGTTGCTAATGATGATGTCAGTGGTACACTCTGTGAGGATGAAGAAGACCATTCAGCTCTTTGCAGTCTGTATGGGGCTAAAGGGGTAGACTACCAACGGACCTCTGTTAGCATGTGTCAAAGGCAGGCAAAAAGAGGAAAATGTGAAAAAGCCGACAAAACTTAGGATATGTTAGAGGGCATAGATCTATGCTGTCTGAAAGTAAGGATTTTTGGGATGAAGTAGAAGTTAAGTTATGCATCCCTCAGTAGCCAAAAATAAAGTGCAAGTTAAGAGATGAATTAAGAGGAAATAGTTGTTACAGATCAGACCACGCAGCAAAGTGATACTAAACCTTCTCATGGTAGTGAAGAGCTGTGCATAATGCAACGAGACAAAATGAGCACATAGCAAGTCGGAACGGAAGGTTTGGAGATCGCATAAGCCTCTATGAGGGAATGATTTCTGTAAAGCACACATGTAGTCTACTTTGTATACTTAAATTTTGAATCTGAACCTCCGGTACAGCCTATTTTTATCAGTTTTCTTCCCGAGATCAATGGCATACAGCAAATTCCAGTACAAACCCAAAGGGGACACGAATTGCTCTCAACAAAGTGCAGTCCAGAAGATGAACACAGTAAGTGAGAAAAATAGACACTTAATCTACGTGTCTGTCTGAAATCAAAAGCATTCAGTATGCAACCATGTTTTATCCAGAAAAGCTGACGATGTATGAAGTTCAATTAATCATTCAGAAACAGTGAGATAGCAACAATAAATTGGATGCTGTAATGCCTTAGTATAAACTGAACAAAAATGATGGATTTTGATGTAAGAGATGGTGATATATACACAGAAGGAAGTACAACCTTCTAAGAAAAAAAAAAAATTTCCAGGTACACAGGACTAAAGAAAATAATCTGGATTATTTTAAGAACATGAAATTAGGAATAAAATCTTTTAAAAAATTGAACAAGGCCGGAGAATGTCAGGATACTGTTAAAGTGTTATCTTGAGAAAAAGATAGACACACAATCTACTTGAAAACAATAATTTGGGGTGACAGGAAGTGTCTGAAACTGCTGAAACACCTCACCCAAACACAGTTTACAGGCAGGAAAATAGTGAAAATGCTGATATGTTGTGAAAAGAGCCATAGGACTCTGGTAAGAAAACGTTAATATCTCGCTTTGCAGTGTGCCTTTCCAGGGATAAGGCATCTCCACTACCAGTTTCCTCTTCGGGATTTAAGGGTAGGTGCTATTTCCTCCTTCTGCAGCTAAATATATAATCTACATAGGAATCTGTTCAGATTTGATCACTAGTCTCTCCTCAAGCACTTTGTGGATTGGTAGTATTCTCAGAAGATCATCCTCTTGTCATAAAAGGGTAAACTCTGATACCTGATGTTAATTTATTTTGAACTTTAGAAATCTAATTGTGCATTTTATACTAGTGGAAGTGATTCAGACTAATGATAAGTATTTGAAGCTGAGAAGAGGCAGAAAAACCTCTCAGAAATTTTAATGTGGCGGGCCTCTCTTCACTGTTGGATGCTCTTTTGCACTTTTAAACACCTGTAAATGCCACTGAATGCGATGATATGGCACTGGTTTTACACTGGTTTAATTAGAAGAGGTTAGCCTGATACGTTGCACGTTTCTAAGAAGGGCTAGTAAAAAAGGCTAGATCAGAATCTGAAAAGGTTAAAGGAGTTGCACAGACAGCACTGCTACAAGGGACATCTCAGGTCCGTTAGGTGGAACGTGTAGCAAGAGGATTTCCTGGGTTCAGGAGATGCGAAAGGTGATAGTTTGCATACTCCAATTTGTCCCAGTCACAGTAAGTGCATCACATTGACTCCATAAGGGCGGTGCTTTCAATCTGGAGTTATGGCAAAGGTACAGCACCCTAGCAGTTGCTGCCCAAGGTGTTGTATGCTAAAAGGAAACTGGCGGAGGGGTGGGAAATGGCAAATTGTTTTGCAATTGGAGCTTGAAGCAGTACACTTAAACCTGCATTTTATATGGCAACTATATATAAAAGCGTGCAGTTTCATTTAATAAAGAAATATTTGATCTGAGCAGGACACAGCATACAGTAGTGTGTCATTTAATTCCTGAGAAGGTATTTGAAGAAAATGACATATCTCAGCACTGTTTGTTGACCACTTTGTTGTCACCTGCTGAGTATTGTCGTTTCCATAGCCAGTGGGCTGTATTGAATCAGACAGAGGGAACAGGTCATTAAAAGAAATGGACGACTTTCTGCAGCCTGTAGATGCTGATGGAGGAATTTTTCTTCAGATACATCAACAAAGCTCTATTTAATGGAGTCTGCTTTCAGGTGTGATTTGGGGGTTAGTCCTATTTTGCTCTGAAGTAGGGTGGCTTGGAAAGTATAGACAGCATAAACTAATGTGTGGTTTCACCGGAAAGAATTATACCTTCTATGGTGTTTGTAAAGATATAAGGTGAGGGCAATAAGTGTCCTTCTGGTTTCAGAATGCCTTGTTTCTTTTTTTTTCCAATCACAACGTTCATCAAGAAAAGAAAAGGGTGTTGATTTTATAGAAATACATAAAAATGGAGAAAAGTATTTTTCATGGGCATGCTGTGCAAGTTACCAGTGATATTTTTCTTCACTTTCTTGAAAACATTGATGACAGTTTCAAAGATGACTGTATTCCTCATTTCAGGTCTTATGAAAGCAAAGAGCTCTAGAAATAGACTTTAAATATCCTTTGTCCTCCTCTGCAATAGAAGTGAAGGGCAGCATTATGTGCCCTCTTTTTCCATGGGAGCTGGCAAAGGACTTGCATGTTGGGGTTTGCATACAGAGAACCCTTAAATGGAGCACGAACAGTTGAGGTTCATGTGAATGCTATTGTTTAAGGCTGCTTTTAACTCTGAGTTATTTCATCATATCAGCTATCTGCTAGTCCTTTTTTTCATACTTTTTTTTTTCAACTGTGAAATTGAAATAAATATAAAAAATATTTACATGGAAGCTGTGTGTTCAGCCTTCCCCACTGTTACAGAAACTGGAGCTGCAGACGCAGTTCTGTATCCGTTGGATTTTACTTGGGAAGTGCAAGTACCTTTACGTAGACTTTAAAACATGTACCGTTTAAGGGAATGCAAATATTATTGAGATAAATGAGTCAGGCTTGTAGAGCATAGTCTCTGTTCTGAAGTATATTATCTCAAAAGTTGTTTAAAAGTGTTTGTTTCCATTAGTTGCTGCTAAAATGTCACTGTATTAGAATTTCTACCTGTACAGAAAAGAAAAAAGGGAGTATGGAAACAAGTGATAACATTTCCAGAAGTGAGGTAATTGTGTGTAATTACATTGTGTCACATTTTCTTTGGGGGACGTTTAATAAGGTCACACAAGATGCAAATCGATGCTGAGTTCTGTTCGTTAGTTATGCACAGCACTTTAGCCAATGAATAGTTTTCTTCCTTCACATTTTTTCCATTTTAAGGAGAATATTATTTAGATGTACTATTTTACATTACTGTGAGACTAGACCTCTTTGATAGTGCCTGACTGAATTCAGGTTTGATTTAATGAATTGTAAATTCTTTTCTGTATATTATAGAGATCTAAAGTGTGTATCGTTGGCTTGCTTTGCACTTAGTATTTGTTATTCTGTTCTTCCCTTCAGTTGTACCTTCTGCTCAACATAAGTTTTTAATTTTTATGATTTTGTTCATGGTTTTTCTAGCACAGAGGTGATGGGTTATCTGCCTTTAATGCACACTTTATGGAGAAAAAAAAACATCTCTGATGGATGTGTGTCTGTGTCCAAGTTCAGAAGTCGTCCTCACATTTCAAGAGAGGCCTAAAGCAGAGAACAGGAATTACTTCTCCCAGTCACCATTATGGAGGACACCTTCCTTCCTATAGCGGCTGTCTCCTAGCCCATTGATAAAACCACTTTGTTGTTTGCTTTCAAAAAAATGTTAGCTGAAAGTCTTTTTTTCTTTTTCTGCGTTTTTTTCCCTGTCTCTTACTGTATGTGGTTTAGGAAGTGGGAAGAAGGAGGTGCTAACAGTAGAGGACTGGTCAGATTTCTTCAGGCAAATGCTTCGTAGTCTACAGTATGAAAAACAGCGTTAGTTTTATTGAAAATGAATGAAAGAAAGAATGAAAGAGTTTGAGTTGAGGCCTAATATGTGACAGATCTGTAGAGACTCTCAGATTTCTTCTGTACAGTCTCAAAGAAGGTCACTTATAGTTGAGATTTAAATTGAAAGGTTGTACACAGTGTTTCAGTATTCAAAGCAACAAAAATTTTACACAAAAATTTATTTCTATTGTGCTTTAGAATTGCCAGATTTATTTTTATGAAGTATTCTGTCAGCAGACAATTCTGCAAATAAAAAGTAAGCACTCTGTTAACTCCAGGAATGAAAAGTTTGAGACTTTAAATAATCTCATTGAAGACTGTCCGGCTAAGCTCGTGTCGCTCTTTTTGTTCTCTCTCTTGTTTTTCTTTGCCTTTTTTTTTTTATTTTTTACATTTATGTGTCTGAAACAATAATGATCAAGGCAGGATTTTTCATCCTGTACAAAGTATGTAGTCAAGCAAAACCAAAGACAGAATGTGATTCTCCTTTTGAAGAAAATGGGCTAGATATTATTCCAAACATAAATAATAGTTATCCAAGTGAATATTAGAAGGTAGGAAACAATTCAAATTTTCAAGGATACAATGTTGTATTGGTCTGTCAAAAAAAGAAAACATACTTGGTTTTGTGTATTACCCAAGCTTATTGTGATGAAAATGAAAGTAATTTTCCATATTTTTATGTGGCTAATTTCTTGCAAGTAGCCTTTTTTATGTGTTGCACTTGGCACACAAAAATGGATATTTTCAATTGAACATCTAGTTGTAGGCTCCTAAAGCTATGCCTGTGAAAGAACAAACCTATATGTCAACTGGCCAGCAGAAGGTACTACGCCTTCCTGTAGAATTGCCTGCTCTTGTCACTGGCTTTGGCACTGGGGGCATTGCAGGGATTCTTCTTTGTGTATACTTGGGCCCCCGCACATTTGCATTTTAGGATGCAGTAGTCCACATTACATTGGGCACATGTTGTGGGAGAGGAAGGGGCTTGCTTCATGTCTAGTCCTTGCACGTTTAGGCTACTGACTTTGTACTGCCCCCCACATTTCCAGTGTTTGCCAACGGCTAATTAGCAGCATTTGGCATTCATTCTACAAAAGTTTCCCCAACTCCCAAACAGATTACTCCTGATGAGGGTATGAATTATCTACGTGTAGGAGACTTGGCAGAAAGTGACTGTAGCTGCTACTGCTGATTTTAGGAGCGTGTATACCCTTAAGCCTTGCTCTAGACTGACATTCAGTGACCTCCCTCATGGAGAGGGCGGTATTTTTCAGTGGTATTTTTCAATGGGGTGGCTTTCCCCGTTCCTCACCTGAGGACATGGTTACCATTTCTTAATTTATGGGTATCATCAAGCTTTGCTCCCAAGTATCAAGGTATTGTTGCATTTTCAAGTCAAAGGGAAAAAGCCTTATACTTTTTCAAACAACTAAGGAAGAACAGTCGCAACAGCGGAGCACAGCATTTTAGTAAAAGGGCATTTTATTTTCTTTAGTATCACGAACGTGCCTGTCAAGGGTGGCACATGCAAATTTCTAAGTAGGTGTCAATGATATATCAGCAAATTTTTACATAGATTTTTTGTGNTCCTCACCTGAGGAGATGGTTACCATTTCTTAATTTATGGGTATCATCAAGCTTTGCTCCCAAGTATCAAGGTATTGTTGCATTTTCAAGTCAAAGGGAAAAAGCCTTATACTTTTTCAAACAACTAAGGAAGAACAGTCGCAACAGCGGAGCACAGCATTTTAGTAAAAGGGCATTTTATTTTCTTTAGTATCACGAACGTGCCTGTCAAGGGTGGCACATGCAAATTTCTAAGTAGGTGTCAATGATATATCAGCAAATTTTTACATAGATTTTTTGTGGTTTACCATATAGAGCATTTTAATGTGGTGTGTTTTCCTCTTTATAAAAATGTCTTTGTGATGACATCCAAATCTTACACTTGCGATTCCTGACAGTATATCTAGCAGTAAAAAATTGTTTAGGATTAAAAACCAATGGATGGTATCAGCAGAGCTCACCAGCCACTAGACAGGGAATGAACATTTACACATGTTATAGATTCGCTGCACCTGCAAGATTTGTTCATCTGTACCTAAATCACCAGGAAGAGTAGAAATACTGGGATTAGATGTGTAGTGGCATGTGAAAGCATTAAGGGATGCATACTATGCTCAGATAGTACTTCTTTACAGAGAGGAACCACCCACTAATCCAAGAAACATGACTACAGGGCAGCAGCAGACTGAACCGCAGCAGATAGACAATCAGGTTTATCAGCAAAGCCAGCAGTCGAGCCAGAAAAGGAAAGCTGACATCCAGATGCCAGTGATACATGCATCCTACCCAGACTTGGGCATATGGGTCCTGCATCTGTCAGTGTTACACCAGCAGTTGGCTCCCAACCTGGTGCAGATTCTGTATTCCCAACGAGTTAGAGATCCCAGCCAGCACAGGCAGTGAATGGATAAGCCAAGTCTTCCGAAGCAGTGCTGTTACATTTTAAAGGCCAATTTAGGTCGAAAGCTGTCCCGTGAGACTGTAGGAGGGCTCTTCCCATTCATTGCAAGATTGTGATGCATAAAGTTTTCTTCTGCTTATGCAGGCATATAAGAGACACAGTGGGGAAATGACAGTATTTTTTAAAGGCCAAAAGAAAAAGAATCCATCTGAAAGGACTGGAACTTACGAATGTTTTTTCTGCCGTGGAGAAGAAACTTTGTTAATATTTAGGTGTTCATTCTCCTGGGACAACCACTGTGGGTTCTTAAGTCAGCCTTGATCTCTAGAAACCCTCTAGAAATCTCTAGAAACACTAAAAATAACTTCTCTTGATAGAGAAGTTCTCTTCCTATACTGTCCCAGTTTCAAAAGCTTGTGAAGGCCAAATCCATACATGCCTCTCGGAGAGTGAGAAAACCCTGTGACAAACATGAGGGCTTTTGCCTCCCCTCTCCCGCAATATTTTCTCCTTCAGCCAAGTTCTTTATCCTTTATCTACTTTTCACTTGTATAATCTAATGGGATGGCTGTCTTCCAAAGATTTTGAAATAGAAGTATTCATTTAAGAATGAACACTTGACACCAAGAAGCATCAAAGACACTTTAGGACCGAGAAACTCAGTACATTGGCCTCCTTTACAGGATGAAGGTGTAAAAGGACTTGGACAGGAAGCTTAAACCGTCTCCTTTAATTACCTTTAATCTCCTTCAGAGGTAGCTGTACACATCAGTGGAGCATTTACTTCTTGCCTGACTTGGGTCCTTAAACTAAATTCATTGTAAGCATTGAGTGGTCAAAATGCCAGAGCTGAATTTACCCCTGAATAGACTAGATAGGTATTTCTTCACAGAGATGAATGGACTTTGAACATGAACACATGCTACTTTTATCAGCTCTCCCCTACAGCTTTGCTTGTATGTTTTTATTTTGAAAACTTCAGCTCAACTCTTTCTAATATAGAATTTGTATGGTATGGTATGGTAGGGATTATTGGGAACTGATTGTGGAAGGCTGGTGGGCTGCAGAAGTCTCCTCTGTTCTAAAAGAGAGTGGTACCGGAAGGATTACTGACAGTACAGCATGTACTTCATAGCTCTTTAAATAAAAAAATGCTAATCCTTGAAAATAAGTAGCCAATAATTATTAATTCATTTAGCTAGTACTATAAAAATGTTAGTCATTTGGAACTAATATGGCTTAACATGCTTCTACCTTGGAGATTTCATTGTATTTTAGCAATTACGTACTTTTATTTTAAAGTGTTGTTAATAACAACAACAGTAATACCTCTCTTAAAGGTGTGATTTTATGAAGCGTGTTTTTAATTTTAACTGGTGCTTGTATTAATTGGCAGAAGGGAGGTTGTGGTTTTGCTTTAAAAGGGAAATGCTTCAAAATTTAAAAATCAGAAATATAAACAGAAGAGAAGATACAATGTCCACCTCTTGCTGTTTTAGCCTACTAAGACACAGGTAAGTTATGTCTTTGTAAACTTCGCTTGAGATAAAAAAGAACATAAAATTAAAAATAGAAACAAAAATGTCCTCTGCTCGGTTTGCTTTTTCTGTACAATAATAAAGTTCCTTTGTATTTCATTTAGTTTGTCATTAATATATCTAGTACTTTGAATATTAGTTATTTAATTATCCGGCTGTGATTTGTGAGGTACAATTTTAGAGATGTCACAGGTGTTTGTCACCATCATCTTATTTCTTGTAAAGCATTTTATGCACTACGCGGGGAATAAGCACTTCATAACATAAAAAAGGAAAATAAAACCATGAAGGTAATTCCCCAGAAAATCTTTTGCTGGAAAGTATTGAAACCTTTAAAAAATGTTCTGTATTATTATTTTTCTGGTTGTGCTTTTCATTAAAGTGTATTCATTCCTGATTTTTCTTAATACAGACAAACAGTATCTTTTTTGGCAAAAAAATTTCATTTAAACCAAACCACCTGTGTGATGTCTGGGGCATGCAGAAGGCTAGCTTTAGAAATAGAAGGCATTTCACAACTATGAAATAAAGGGGGTTTTGTGAATTACCCACTAGAGTAAGTTTTCTCTCTTTCATGACTGTAGCAGAGGCATAGATATTAACCCCAATTGTCTAGAACTAGATTTTGTGAGTGTCCCTGACATATTAGCATATCAAAAGAGCTCGAACTAACATGAATTTCATGAGAATAATGTAAGGGAAGGTGGGAATATTTTTTCCTGCTTAATGTGGCAGCTGATACATTGATAAATTACTATTTTCATTTAAAAATTAAGTGATGTTATTTAATGATTATTCAAGTACCCTGTGTTTTATTTATTTTAACCGATGTGGTCTACGGGCACCGCAAGGAAAGGCCAGACCTGAATGCCTGTGTGTTTCACTCTGTCCTGTCAGGCTGAAGGTTCAGATGTTAATCTTCTTGATTGTCACTGTTTAAGATAGGAATATTAAGAGAAAAGCAGTAGTGAGCAACAGTGCAGACTGTATTAACGGTAGACTAAAAGAACTGGCAGGAATGAAGACATTTCTATTTAGCCATCCTGTCCACTGGAAAAAAAATATGGCTGTGGAATTCAGCAGTCATTAAAGATGGCTGCATAAAGATACAAGCATTCCTTTAAGACCAAAATTGTAGGTTTGTGATCCATTTGTGTAACCTCCTCAGCACCATTCATACTGCAAAAGATCCTGAAGTGGAATAATAATTAAGCCATATGGCAGTGTTCTGATTTTGCTCTCCTTTTCCCTAAATACTGTGTATTTTGAAATATTGCTGCAGTGCTAGACATTTACGTCACATTTGATAAATTTCTAGCTAAACATCTGAGTCAGATTCCTGAATTCAACAATTCCTCGAATTCAACAATTCAATTGTTTGGAATTGTGTTCTGTGCTTCAGTTGAACCCTACAATTAAGTTTATGCTTAATTTAAAAGGTGCTTAAATGATTCTCTTAATAGGTGTGTCTAAGCAGAAACAAAAAGATTATGGTAAGAATTATTAAAGAAATAGTATCCAGGACTGAATGCCATGAGCTGCTGAAGGAAAATGACTTAATATATTCTGGTGTCGTAAAGGCTGTTGCAGAAGAGCATAACAGCTTTCATTATAGGTAGAAAGATTTCCTCCTTCAAATGAAGTACCTCTTTTAAGAACAAGATTATTAATAGTACCCTGTCAATATAACGAAATAATTCATTATGATTCGTTTATTTCAAGATAATTTCCTTGTTTTATTTTGTGCAAGCATATATTACCCTGATTTCTGCTTTCAAGGAGAGTTATTTGCTGTTCAACACCTTTTTTTTTTCCTTTACAGTTTTTGTTGATGTTGTATTTTGGCTTCTGGTCAGGTGACAATCTTATCTTATACAACAATGGAGGCATTTGAGATAGGACGTTTTCTAATTACATCAGCTAAACACTTCTAGACTGATTTGACTTGAAAAATACCTGCCTGGTGTCTTCACTAGTTTTTTTGTTGTTGTTGTTGTTATTGATAAAGAAGCAATATCAGTACCTAGTGAGGTTGTCACACAACTTTCTGACACCGTTCACCTCATATTGCTTTCTTCAGATAGTTTGTAAATCTAGAAAATATCTTCAGCAAAGAAAATTCCCTTGACAGTGGAATTATTTTGCGGTGTTTGCATTTGTTTCTTACTGAATTAATAATTTTTCCTGGTTGGTGTGATTTGAAACCTGGAATATTTGAACCTGGGGCACTGGAATAATGATGCCACTGAAAAAGATTATTAAAGCGTTCAAGTTTGGTTACCATCTTTCTCGAAGAACTTTAGCTGGTCATGTATTTCTTACGTCACCAACCTATAAAAAAACTGAAATACATTCTTAAGTCAGTACTCAGTTGCTTTAAAGTCCTTTTCTGGAATGTGGCCTTACCTTTTAGAAGATAACTATGAAAAGAATGAAATCCTGTAAGTGTCCTGTAATGTAGAATTTCCCCAGGAAATCATTCATCTACTGAAAATACCGTGACTGCTGGTATCAAGGGGAGAAGGAACATAATGTATTCATTGAGAACAATTGTGTCTATATTGCCTAGACTGTCAGGTCAAGATCTCTTGTAAGAACTTTAATACTTGTTTTCTTCCAGTGGAGCTTCAGGGTTAAGTTCTGGGGCCAAATACCACCACCCTTCTCCAAAATCTTCCCTTAATCAAAAGTGGCTTATGTCCTATTAAAAACTTCCTAAACGTAATTTCTAAAAGTAATGTTTCATTTATGTATTGGCAGCTTCCTTTCTGAGAAAGAGACCTAGCTGAGGCTGCCTATTTTTGTTGAAACTAAGAAACTTCTACAGTTCCATTGGTTTGTTGCCATGGCATTCTACTTTGTGTAACTGCCTGCAACCAAACTATGATGCATTGATGGATTATTTTAATTCAGACTGTCCATGGTGTAAATGATTGCTTTAGTAAAGGAAGGGATATTATTAAACACAGCCTAATACTTTAGAGAGTCATTCTTCACAAAACATTTTAAAACTATTTTTTATGTATTTTAGAATTTTTAAAACACAATATGTTTTCCTAGGGGAAAGGAGGTATCTTTCTAACAACCCTGAGATATTTATCCATAGGACTTAAAATAATGTAAAAATATATTATGATTCAGGGAATATAAACTTTAAGCCTCTTTTACAATGCTAGTAGTACAAAAAAGTAATTCCTATGGGTAAGAAAAGGTAACTCTCAATAAATCATGGTGTTAAACTTGCAAAATAAAACAAGTAAAAGATTGGCAAAAGCTTCCTGGTGAAATGCATAGATGAAAGTTCTTCATGTTTGGGAAGAGAATCAATGCTTGTTTTATAACAACCAGTTACGAAGTTACTGTGTGTACAATTTTAACAGTGGTTGCTAAAGACTTCTTATATAGGGACACCTGTAGTTAGAATAATTTTAGTGCGGTTGTTGGTTGTATCCGTTTTCTCTAGAAACTCAGATATTTCCATGACCCAGAATCACGACTGTAAATCTGAATTACACGCATCTCTCTCCCATCGAAATATACAGCTGTGGTCAAGTTATCCAGATCTAAACGATAGTTAACCTTTTCAATGAAACTAAAGAAAAATTTTGGTAATGTTGAACTGTATTGTTTATTTAGGTTAACAGTGGCTTGACTCCAGTCAGATCTAGATTGACTTCTATTGACATAAATACGTTATATTCTATCAGACATCCATTAGTGGCGAATTTAGGGTGTCACAGTCACCTTTGCGAGCTGATAACAAATACTGACCAGGTATTCCTGAGGCTCAAAACCTGAACCTCTGGGACCTGAACTAAAAGATTCAGTTCTAGGAGCTGTAAGCCATTACTGCAATCTTAATGTTTCTGTTGTCTGGTTACTAGCATAAGAAATCAAGCCATTCCGTCTTACCTACCGAGAAGAAATTCTGAGTGAGATTTTGTAGCACAGTTTGTGAAAATGTGATCCCTTGTATTCATTACCAATTATGTGTTCCAGGGGGAAAATTGCAGTAGAGTTCTGCAATGTCTGTTTAGTCTTCATGACCAAGCTTGGTGAAAATCGGTTGTACTCTTTGAGGGTAATTAAAATCAGTATGTGGGGAGGAGGGAGGCTGAAGGGGAAGAGTTTTCCGCTAATTTTTTAGTCCAGGAGGAAGGTTGCATGGGACTAATTAGACATCACTTCTTTTTTTTGCTGAACCAAGATCAAATATAATGATAGTCCTTATCTCTCTGGATCATAAGCTTTTTCCATTTTTCCTTTTAAAACCTTGCTTTTTGGAATCCCATTGAGATCAGTCCAGTTTCCTTCTTTAAACATCTGTGAAAGATCATTAAGAGCTAATAAAGATTTGAAAAAATGATTGAGCTAATATGAGACCATAAGTGAGCTAGTTTGGGCTCATTCAGACACAACGGATGTGAAGGACAGCCCCAGAAACACAGCTGGCAGTTAAAGATTTTGCAAACATAGATTGGCTTATTTTGTTTGCCAGAAAAAACTACTGAGATTCTGAAGTACAAAACCACTTTTTGCTCCATACTGTTTGCCAGACCAGTCCCAAGGACATCATATGGGTGAGAAGTGTGAGACTTGTAGTCTTAGTGATACACTTTCAGGTGAAAAAAACCCCAGAATTAACGTGCTAACAGCAATCTGGTGTAGATGTGGTAATGAGGGGAGTTGTTTTTGCCATTGTCTCTCTCTCTCTCAATAGCCATCCTTATGTGCTTTGCAAAAAAATCTCGCTCTTATTTTGTGGTGTACACCTACCTGGCTATTGGCTTCACAGTGTATCTGGTGTCAACCCTAATTCCCTTTACTCAGAGGAAATCCTTCCCCGGTATTTCTTAGTGGGAGAAAAGACATCTCTCTGACCGGAGGTAGTGTGCACATACCATCTTTGTGTGCTTTTTTTTTTTTTTTGCCTCAAAGAGGTCTCACTTTATTAGAACCTGGGAAAAAGATTCTTACTAGCTCTGCCGTGTCAGGCTTAAGCAGAAAAGATAATTTTCTGCTTTTTCTGATTAATGAAACTAATACTGTCATTAACATTTGGGGCAGGTAGTTACTTATGATTATACTTAATGAGATGTAGTCATGATAGTGAAAATGGAGCAGCAGACTCATGGTGATTTACGTCACCCGTGATTCTGGTCTTTAAACTGTGACTTTTGTTAGCCTGTTGGAGACATCAGGATGACAAAGTGAGTACATTCCAACAGACTGTATTCTGCACACCATATATTTCATAACAGTAGCAGATGCATACTTTTCAGACTCAGTTTACAGATGTTTATTTACTCATATAAGAGACTCAAATGGAGTTAATTTTTGGAATTGCAGTTGAATTGTGGATTAGACTGTTATACAAGGCAACAGAAGGGACCTTTGCCTGTGCAGTAACGTTGTTGGAGCCCTGAGGCTGTTGGCTCAGCTCATGATGTATTGTACTGCTAGTGTTTCAGCTCTCTCAAGGGATTGCTGGTCCTACTATAAGGTCAGGAGTTAACTACTTGTATTTTAGCAGTGTACTGATATCAATACGGCTCCTATGGAAACCTTACTTGACGTCATTTTTGGATCTTTGCTACTGTAGCCAAGCTTTAGTAAAAGTCAATAAGAACATTAGATTGTTGTCTGTATTATTACTTGCCACTTCCTGCCAGCAATCTACCAATTCATTAGCAGAGAGTTTTGGAAATCTGACTTGATTATTTATGCAGTCAATAGCAAGGCTTGTCTGCATTCATAATTGTTTGATTTTATGGCCTCTTCTTTAAACAAACATTGTCTATGGTAATGCGATGCCCTGATGGATGGAAAAGGTTTTGTCTGTGAATATCATTTAGATAATTAAAAATGACAGATGAAATCGCCTGCTGTCTTGACCTGTACTTTGTTCCCTCAGTGATGCTGAAGAGATGCTGATTGCTGTCAATCAAAACCCATTGGAGGTTTGTAAATTCTGGCTGCTGTGAACTCTGACCTCCAGTGTTGATCTGAAATAGATAATAACCTTGAAATTCTATTAGAATTTAAAAACTGTTTCACCAAAGGGGCATACTATATATTTTTTTTCTCTAGAACATGACTACTGAATGTCATTGTTTACTCCACACAATCTAGGAAACAAAAGTAAACGTGTTGTGTTTAACAAAACTTAATAGTACAAATCAGAACTAAAATCTTATAAAATAAAATCACCTCTCCGTGTTGTTTCTGTTCCAAGACTACAAATCCTCTTTAGAAAAAATTCCATTTCATACTGTGTAATAGCATCCAAATAATGTTTTGGTTCTGGTTATTGATTCTAAAGCTTATGATGTTGTCCTGACTTAATGACGTATTCTGGCTGTCCATCTATCTCATTTTCTCATTTCCACTATTACTAGTCTTTGAGAAACTTTTTTCTTTTTTTTTTTTTTTTTTCTTAAACAACAGTTCTTTTCTCACGGACCAGTGGGAAAAACACCAGCTAGAATATTTAAGATGCGGAAGGCCCAGGCAGAAATGCACAAAGTTCTCAACCAACAACCGCTTTGAAACCTGGGTCAAGAGATCAGGTGCATAAAGGGCAGTCATCATGAGAAATTTTTTTTTTCATTGCCTAGAAACTCTAGGATAATAACAAGTGGCATTGTTTGTTTTGAAATTTGGGGTTAGATTTGTTGGAACAAGGGGTTAAAAGCATATTGAGATTATATTTTGGTGTAATCAGTGTTATATTTTTAATTTTAAAATTACGGGGGATACTAATTGCCAAACTGTCAAATTAATCACTCAGGTTTTACACATTCGTCTTAGTAAGAAACACCAAATAAACATAGCATAAGTGCTTTAGTATTTAGTCATTTTTATTTTGCAAGAAGAAGTCATAATTAGGGGATCCACCTAGTTCTCACGTACATGTTCTTAGTGGGATAGATGTACTTACTCGGTTTGACACAGTAAGAAAAGCAACTAAACATGATCTCTGAAAAGGTCATTGACAAAACTGGTTTCTTCTTCTTTGGAATTTAATGTGAAATTCCAGTAGGGCTGGCTAAATAACTAGGATGTTCCATAATACTCTTGGATTGGTGCAGATGAAATAATTTAGACATTTTCTCATAGGTGGAGCGAAAAAAACCCCAAACATCTAAACGTTGTGTACAGAGTCCAGAATGAATTGTAAAGGACACAGTTTGCATCCTGCAAACACATTTAGGAACAATTCTAATTTTGTTTTCAGTGTGCATATCATTTCTTCCCTGAACGGACGCCACTGAATATATGGCTGTTTAAATTTTCTGACTAACTCCGATTTGTTAAAAAAGGACAGGGGAAAGTCAATGTCTATCTATGTAAGAGACCAAATACTTCCAACTCAGCTGGAGTAGATGTGTTTTGCAAGCTTTTCACATGTGTCTAATAATGCAACTGAGTTACAGTGCCTGACAACTCTTCTATGCTAGTCCCAGGCCTCTTTTAATGTAAAGTCCCATCAAAGTGGCAAATGGGTTTATTATCTGGACAATTGTGAACAGCAATAGAAGCCTTGGGGATTTCTTTTGCAACTTTCATTTTCTGAAGGTTTGAAGGTGCTGCTCTACTTAGTTATCTTTTTTTAAACTCTTGTGTAGAAGGTTCTGTTTTTAACTTTAAATGGATTGTTTGAATATGTTTATGTTTTTCTTTGTAAAAATGTTGGTAGTATTGTAGGATTAGTTGAAAATAAATTAAGAAAAACATGGAGAAAGTGAGATTGAGTGAATGGAAAATAGTTTATTTTGAAAAGTCACAAGCATTGTTGTACCCTGAATTTAGATAAGTTGGAAGTTAGATTTGGATTTATTAGCATAGCCCTAGAAGAGAAACCTCTTTGCAAGTAAGTTTATTTTACCATTTGGATCCTAGCTATGATTTACAATATCTGCTAGTGTATAAACACACTTGTGGTTTAAGTAAGTGCTGATTTTGTAAGATTTGTAGTAAAGGTGTAGTGAAGTAAATCTGTAAAATATTACAAGTAATTTGCCACTGAATGTAACCCATCTGTTTTTTGGAAATGGGGTTTTATTGCTGAAGTGTCATTCCTAGACATAGCAAGAAAATGTTGGCTGTTTATTTTGAGGAGATTAAGGTGGTCTAAAATTACTGAATCTGATTTAAAGTGCATAGACTGAGCATCTATGAGTATAAAGTGAGATTTCTTTTAATTCAAAAGGGCTCCTGAGGTTATTATTTTGCTACAACATGAAAATGAATTGTGACAATACAGGCCTGATTACAAGCTTCCCAGGCTGTCCCACTGTGACAATTAGCTCCCAATTGTTAAACCATTTGTTTATTAGAACATTAAGGGCTGGTGCTGTCTTGACTTGCAACTGGAAATGGATTGCTACCAAGGTTGGTTATGAACACAAAGGACTCTCAATAAAGGGTTTTATTGGACAAGAATAACCACACATTTCAAGCTAATTTAATTGAGTCACCTCTAGTATACTCCAAGAGAGTTATTAAAAAGTGATCTGTAACAGGTGGTTCTCTTAGTCTAACAGAAATCTGTTTTGAATGTTCATAAAACTTTAAGCTATTCCCCAGGGACCATGAAGTAGTAGGCAACATAATAAAATGATCCAGGAATTAAAAAGGTGTTTGCTAACTCACTGTGACTTTTAGTGCATGCACAAGTTAAATCACACTCTGCCCCACCGAGAAAGAAATACACGTGTTCTGTGCATAAGTGTCCATATCCATATCTGCTTGGTTAAGAAGCTGCAGCTAGAGTTTGATGGGAGTTTTTTTAATATAAAATATTCCCTGGGAAAATCGGTCGCATAGACACTTCCCATGGAAACACACTACCTTCTACAAGACAGTGTTTTACTGGGAAACAATTATCAGTCTCAGGGTGGAAATTCTATTCAGAAAAAAGGAATCATCCCTTTTTCTGGACACTGATGTGAAGCTTCTACTTCAAATCATGGTTGGCTGTTGTGTGCCTATGGTGCCCAGAAACCAAGCATTGCCCTTGGAAGAGACAGCTGTTCTATAGTGTGAGATGTATGATGCTGAGATCCTTGGAGTATGCAAAGCCCTGCAAAAAGAGGTGCACACAAGCACTAGTCATGCATTTGGAAGGGGGCCTTAGCCTTAGTAAATTCTGAAAGAAGCTACCATCCTCCATCTGACAGTAATGAGAAAACAGGTAGAATAGTCACATAGACCACCAAGACCATATGTATCTCTCCATACCCTTCTATTCCAACCCTTGCTCTCTAGCCCCATGGCAGCTGTGGAACAATATTCCTGCTGCAGTGGAGTCCATGCATATAGAGAGGGGGATGTGAGGAGGCATTTTTAAAGAAGACAGCAGAAAATATTTGCACAAAATCATCATTTTTGTCTCTGGATTGAAACTAGATGTGGTCAGACAGTCCAGAAGGTGGGTGGCAGAGGATTAAGAGGGGAGGTGAGTGTAGTTTTTCATCTTTCTGTCTATGAGAAAGGCAAAGGTGGGATTTTTATCTGCTTTCTTTAAATTGTCCACAGAAAATTGTCCTTTTTTTTGAAAAAAAACATTGCTTAATCAAAAAGCTACCCTTATTTTCAGAAAGGTTTCCATAGGGTAATTTGGGCATGTGTTGCCAAATTTCTTCATAGTTACTCAACACTTGCAACACCCTTACCACCAGCAAAATTGAAGGTCTTGCAACACCCTCATTTGTGAAAAGACAACAGTGGCTCATTGGTCGTGCACATGGTGGGGAACATTTTGACTCTTGTGCTGGTTTTAGCTGTGAATAGAGTTAATTTTCTTCATAGTAGTTAGTATGGGGCTATGTTTTGGATTTGTGCTGGAAAAAGGGTTGATAACGCAGAGATGTTTTCGTTATTGCTGGGCAGTGCGCACACAGAGCCCAGGCCTTTTCTCCCTCTCACACCGCCCCACCAGCGAGGAGGCTGGGGGTGCACACAAAGCTGGCAGGGGGCACAGCTGGGACAGCTGACCCCAGCTGACCACAGGGATATTCCATACCGTATGACGCCATGCTCAGGATATGAAACTGGGCGAAGAAGAAGGAAGTGGGTGATGTTCGGAGTGGTGGCATTAGTCTTCCCAAGTAACCATTACATGTGATGGAGCCCTGCTGTCCTGGAGATGGCTGAACACCTGCCTGCCGATGGGAAGCAGTGAATGAATTCCCTGTTTTGGTTTGCTTGTGGGCACTGCTTTTGCTTTCCCTATTAAACTGTCTTTATCTCAACCCACGAGTTTTCTCACTTTTTTCTGATTTTCTCCTCCATGCCACTGTGGGGGGGAGTGAAGGAGTGGCTGTGTGGGGCTTAGTTGCCGGCTGAGTTTAAACCATGACAGTCCTTTTTGGCGTCCAATGTGGAACCCGAAGGGTTTGAGATAACGACAGGTGTGATAGGAGTGTGCTAGATGAAATTTATAGCTGTTATTTCTGTTCAGCTATTAATTGGCAGGCTCCTGTGCTTGCCATGGAACTTGCTTGCCTTACTGTTTATTAGAGTTTAGTGCTTGTTAGTGGCTCCTTTTTGCTTTCATTGCTTGCTGTACTGCTTATCACCTTGTAGAGCTATAGCGCACTCTTCTTACGAGCTTCTTATAAATCAGAGACTTGGGTTTTAATTCTTGCTTGCTCTGTAATGCCTTTTAGTGTCAAACAGTGTCATACAAGACTAAGAAGCAGTAAAAGGAGGCAGCATTTTTGATGCTATGAACAATAACAGTAGAGTCAACAGTAGCAAATAAAAATTAAGTGCAAATATAGTGAAGTAGTAAATAACCAGGTATATTAGCTATGATGAGCAAAGACTGGAAGGATGACAAGAGAACGTAGAACATATTTAGTTTAGTAAGCAGACATACAGGCCACAGTAGTGATCACTGTACAGAATGCACTTTTGGAAGGTAAAGTTTGAATTATGAGCTTAAAGTCAGCATTCTCCTCTTAGAAGAAAGTATTTTTTGTTGGTTGAGCTTGGAGATTATCTAGAAGACGACACTAATTCACCACACAAATGGGAATCAGAATCTGACAAAAATCTGACAGCCATTCATTTCCAAATCTGCTCTAAATGATCTGAACTCCAGCTGATAGGGTATACAAGTTTAGCCCCACTTTCAACTTTACTGTTTGTTGCATTATGACCTAATTTTACTTTACTCATTCTGTCTTTTTCCATAAATACTCCTATTGGCTTGTTTTCTTTTCTAGCTGTGGAAAATTGAATTAATCAGATCTGGTAATTTTATTTTACTTTCTATGAATATGTACATTTTCCATTGCTCCTGAAGTATGTCTGTATATCTGTGATTTCACAGGCGTAAGAGATAGCAATGTATAGAAGTATCCCACTTTGTTGATGAACTGCTAATGACTAGAAAGGTTTCCAAGTCATGGTAACATTAAAGAAGTTATTTTAATGTTTTGATAATTTTCTTGAAACAATTGTGTGTTGCTAAATTACAGGTTGAGGAATAAAACGCAAAAAAAAAGTTTATAAGGTACTTTACTATGAACTACAGTTTTTTGAAGGAAATAGCCTTTAGTACGGAAAAGGATGATGGGTAAAAATAGTGAGATCATCTTTGCTCTTTCTATCCGTAGTAATGCTGCTTTTAAGGGATAGATCTGAAACTTTATGAAGCTAAAAATCCTTGTGTATGTGTGTCATTACCAATGATGATGATCAATGCATCAAAACGATAGGTATATATAATATTTCAGCATATATTAAATAAATGCTTACTTTATGTCCACAGGTTTTTTAATCAAAAAAAGTAAGCATGTACTAGAAGTGTTCCTAAATATGTTTATATTTTGCACATTCTTCTTTCTCTTCTGCTTGAAGTCCGTGAGAAAATAGTAATTGTTAAAATTGTTATTTTTGTTCATGGTTTATGTACAGACAGCGTGCTAGACACGGTACATAAAAATTTAAAAGAAAATACACTGTCTCTTTGGAGGAACTGAATTCATTTTCCCTAAATGGAGAATTAACAGGTTACAGTACCTGAGATATAAACATTGCTGGTTGATTCTAGGCTGGTGTATTGTGAATTTATTTCATAACTTAGGCCCTGGAAAATACAACACCACAATGCATCACTGATACAAGAGCGATAGATTTAGAAAATGTTTAGTGAGAGTATTCCGCCTAGACCAGTAGGAACACCTGCTTCTATTATTCAATCACTGATAAAATGGTAAATAGCTTATGTCAGTCATGCAGCTTGCATATAACTACATAGTTTGCCTGTAGGTTTGGCCTTTTTTTTTTTACTTCTGCATGTTTTGTATTCAACTTCTTTGTTAACTGACGCCTGAGAATTATAAGATCATAAATGGACACTGACACTATTTTTATCTTTGTTCATGTTATCTGGTCTTGCAAATGCAGCTCTGCATGTCATACCTGGGAAAAAAACCCCTGATGTTAAAGCTATAAACTGTTGCTTTTAAATAATAGGGTAGAATCCACATGGTCGATGGGTCCCAGGGGTTTTTTAACTAATAAGCTGCTGAGCTTCCCCTCAAATCTGTGAGAATGGGAACTTCAGTGTTTACAACCCACATACTTCTTGCTCCCAATTTCATTAACCAATATGCACACAGGACAAATAATGACATTGCAACTTTATTTATATTGTATGATGTAATGGTAATCATGTTTGTTTCAGTGTACTACCCAAAATAATACTCACCTGGGGAAAGATGACTTCATTTCCACTTGGAGAATAACCTATTTTCAGTGATAGATTTTAGACAAGACAGTTGTACAGACTGGAGCTTCTAAATAATGTGAACACTTTCCACAGAACGATTTGTTCCTGGGTTTTGTAGGTCTTTGCTGGGCCCATTGTAATACTTCTCTCTCAGAATGGCAAGGGTATTTCATTTCAGCTTAGTGGTATTAAATAATTAAATGATCCCTGGGTGATATTAGATAATCCCTGTGATGGCTGGCTGCCATCATGTGTGTGCCATGGAGTCCAGTCTAGCAATATCATATTACACTGAATTTTTTTAAGGAAACAGTGGGAGCAGCATTTCAAAGGTAGACCCTGACTCGATTGCTTTCGAAATCTGCTTCTAATAGCTAGGTAGTAAATACCTACTGCTACCTATACTTAGGAGAGCCAATACTTTCTGTTATAGGACTGGCTTCTGATTTATTTATCCTTTTTTTAAGAGCTCTTCATGCTTATCTTGTTTGAAAAAGGGATTGAATATATTACAGGGCTAAAACCCCATGGCTGAAGAAGTGTCGGGTTTTTTTCTACCAAAGTTCCATTCACTTTGTCCAAAATATATACTTTTGGTGGAAAAAAGGTCCATTACCTTCTGTTACCTGTGCTGCTGGCAATTATGTGGCAAAATACTGATTGAACAGATATCTAAATTCTGAGTAGAGCTGGTGAAGTACCCAAATTTCATCAAGTCTTTGTCACTATTCTGTTCCAGTACAATCCAAAATATTTATCAGTGTCCAAATTTTTCATTTTAATAGAGAAAACACTTCAGAGTCTTCAAGGCATGGGTGGTACTGACCAAGCACACTGTTGTTAATTCCACAAACTGTCTGATTTAGTTTATAGGGATGGAAAAATCAAACACAAACAGGCAAAGTTGTTCTGTGCCGGCAGAGTACAAGAGTGAAATGCGGAAGAGAAAGTGGCAATTTCAAAATTGCTTTCACCTTCAAAATGTTTAGATATGGGTGAATTCCTACCAGCAACTTGGGACTCTTTTTCTAGTGTACAAGTTGGACTGGAAGCTTCAGTATTTAATACTACATCTTCATAAACGGTGGTTAGAATTGACAAAGTACTGCTAAAAGAGTACTATGTCTTCCTGGAGTAGACAGGGAATGACTGGAGAGAGTCCAGTGGAGGCCAACAAAGATGCTGAGGGATCCAGAGCATCTCTGCTGTGAGGAGAGGCCGAGAGACCTGGGTCTGTTCAGCCTGGAGGTGAGAAGACTGAGAGGGGATCTCATCAATGCTTATCAATACCTAAAGGGCGGGTGTCAAGAGGATGGGGCCAGACTCTTTTCGGTGGTGCCCAGCGACAGGACAAGAGTCAATGGGCACAAACTGGAGCACAGGCAGTTCCACCTGAACATGAGGAAGAACTTCTTTACTGTGAGGGTGACAGAGCACTGGCACAGGCTTCCCAGGGAGGCTGTGGAGTCTCCTTCTCTGGAGATATTCAAAAGCTGCCTGGACGCGTTCCTGTGCAACCTGCTCTAGGGGCACCTGCTTTGGCAGGGGGGTTGGACTGGGTGATCTCCAGAGGGCCCTTCTAACCCCTACCATTCTGTCATTCTGTGATTACCAATAAAAGACTAAGGCTGTAACACTATTAAGGTGACAGCAGCAACTGAACACACTACACTGGGAACCCGTCAGGGTTTAAAGTTGGGCTGGCTATTAAACTGATGACACGCTCTTTGCTAACCATCTCCCTCCCCAAAAGCAGGGGCAGGGGGAGAGAAAAGGAAAAGAGGATTATGGGTTGGAAAAGTTAAACCAGCTTTAATATAGAAATAATAATAAGGTATTATAACAATAGGAAAAATAATAATAAATTTTATACAAATATATACAAAACCAATATTGAGCTCTAACATCCCCCCACCCCCTCCCTTCCCTGACAATTATATCACCCCAGGAAAGTCTCGGCCTGTACTCAGCAGCAGGCAGGAACTGGATTCAGGAACGCACAGACTGGGATTTAAGGCAGAAGAATTGGACAGAGACCTCCTTGGATTCTGGCTGTAGAAGAAGAGAGCGAGATCCTCGTGATCCCTCAGCTTTATACCGAGTATGACACGTATGGGATGGAATACCCCCTTTGGTCAGTTCTGGGTCNACCCTGACAACAAATAGTCTGTCTGGGTGAGGGACAAAGAGAAGTGTGAGTAGAAGTAGACCATAGCCAACAGCTTTCCTTCTCCTCTTCCCTAGAGCAGCCAGCTGTCTCCCATTGTCAGCAATGCAGTTAATCTTTCAGCACAAGACATGCTCCCAAGTTCAAGTGTCAGGATTTCAGCCCTTCTGGTATACAAGTTTGACTTGGATGTTATTACTTGCAGCTGAATTTGCTTTACGTTTTTCCTACTGAAAAAAGGCCAGCAACCCAAAAAGCTGCTGTTACAAGAATAGTAACTGAGTTAGAGAGTCAATTACCAGAAGCTGAAGTAATACTGGATTAATGGTTTTTCTGCACAACATTAACTTGTTCCTCTTTCGTTTATGTTTTATGATAAAGTTTTCAACCACATGATCACATACTGTTTTGTACTTGAGTTCTCTGCATTATTCAATGTGCACAAAAGACAAGTCCTGAAGAGGAGTTGTGGCTGTGTAGAAGATAATACACTTAGAGGATTTTTAAAGTATTATTATTTTCTCTAGTAATGGAATTACATGAGGAAAAAAAGATGGAGTTTCAGGAAGGAAAAATTGGTCTCATGAATACAAAAGTTCACATCGCACCAGAGACCTTAGTATGATCCATGTTTCTGCCAGATTTTTGTACAATGCTGAGTTATTTAAACTAAAATGTTGGCAGGAGGCCACTAATTGTATATCCCTTAATTCTTTGACATCAGTGTAAGGTCACAGAGACAGGTATGGAAAAGATCAGAGTATACACAGCTGCATTATATGAGAGTTCATGCTAGGAAGTGCTAGTAGTAGGACACTGCACTCAACTCTGTAGACCAGACACTTAGAAGTAATGCAGTTCTGTGTTCCAGTGCTGGCTGTGCTACCTATTAACTTTTTGACCTCTGGGAAGTCTCTTTGTCTTGATTTCCCCACCTGTAAAATGGAGATAATAACACTCTCATCTCATAGTGGAGATGAATTTATTAATGTTTACGAGGCATGAAGATTCTGTGGTGATGAGCACTCTAGAAACACCATGAGGAAATAAACAATTCTGCATTCACTGCAGGCATTTGATGGTGTGCAGTAAATAAAACAGGGACCAGTAACAGCGTGTTAAGGATAGAAATATTGAAGAGCTGTCTCTTTCTCTGAGCAGTATTTATCTTGGGCTTCAAGCAAGGCAGGGGGCTGCTATGGGAAAGTTGTTATATAGTCCTGTAATTAAAATTTGTGTCATTATGATTATGCATGGGGGAAGGGGAAAGGTCAGCTTTTCCCAAGCGACGTTAACTCTGGCATTTTATAGCTTTTGGGGACTTGAATTTCTCAGTTGTCTTTAATTCTTTTGTTGAATCTAGTGACTCTCATTGTATACAGGAGAGAAGGAAACAGACTAGCTCTATTCCTAAAAAACGTTAGTAGGATCCATTCTTGACAAGGAAGAACAACCAGGTCTGAAAGTGGCTGTAGCTAGAGATTAGTTATACCACAGAGGTAGACACGTGGAAGCACAGCTACTCAGTTTTGCAGGGTTTTTTTTTAACCCCCCGTTAAGACTCTTTGTTTCTTACAGTCCATATGAAAGTCAGCAGACAGCCAACACCCTCAACTTTTTCCTCCCAGCCTTTTCTTGCAGTTGCATTCCATCCTTCTCTCTTTAAATCAATACCAGACTATATTTAATTCTCTCAAGCCATAGCTCCTTCCTGTATTTGCTGTAGCCTAGTCTTCAGAGGCTGATTGGAAATCTGCTCAATCTGAAATCAGGAAGGGTTGAGTCATAGTTCACTTGGTTCCAGCTCCAAATGTCACTCAGCGATCACTTTTCCCGTCTCAGTGGTAGAAAATGAAATATGTAGAGACTCACCTCACTTCCACATGCTTGTAGAGATGAGATAGGGAAAAAAAAAATGCTGTCACTGTTTCCTGCCTGCCTCTGGCAGAGATTCACACTTCAAAATGTAATTGCAATCAACTACAGCTTTAGTTTTTCTAAAACATTTAATTCAGGGAGTTTGGGTCAGCAATATGTTTGCGTTCTTTTGTGTATCTGCAATGATTTTCAGCATACAAAAAGATACATCTGCTAATCGTGACAAATAGTGGCTGATATTGAACATTTGGTTATTAAGCATTTAGCTGATGAGGAAGAGTTGCCTAGTCTTCAATCAGTAGTGGTTGCCAGAATCACAAGTGAGTAAATCCCAAAGTCGTGGAGGAAACACATAATCTGTGAAGGTCCACATAATCTGCATTCCAGGTCCTTTCTGTGAAAAATGTGTTTGGTATACATTGGCCCAAACCCCATGATTATAACTGTCCAAATCAGAACAAGTAACTGTATTTTGTCACTCTTTTATCTCTTTGTCAGTATTTCATAATTTTGGTCATCATACTCTAACTACTGAAACACCTGGAACGAATAGGAAGTTTTTGTGGTGATATCTAGTAACAGAACTATATTCCTGTCTGAACTTCTGCAAATCAAATGTCAATCATTTTGATGACGCTTTTAATACTTTTACTTGCTAATGGCTATTGTGTGAACAGGGAGCAGGGATGTCTTGTTAAATGCTCTCCTGAAAAGGGTAGTTACAAAAGCCCTTCTAGCCTTCTACAGTTGTCATAGCCACCCTCATGTCAGCCTAGTAGAAGTGATACGGATAAGGATGTGAGAATACTGCTCTGTTCTTTCTTATTACTATAGAGGCTGTCAGCAGAAATGTGATTGTAGTTAGGTACTAAGGAATACCGGCGTTCTAGGTTTCGAACTTATACAAGTGCATATTGAATATTTTAAAAATTATTTTCAGTTAAGCTTTCTAATAGAGACATAGCTCTTGTATTACCTGCCATACTTGGAGTAACCTGATACTGCCAAATTGTCAGTTGCTTTTTCTGAAGTGGTTTTTCAACTCTTAACACAACCTAGACCTTAGATTGGATAGACAATTTTTCTGGTAGTCTTTGAGTGAAACTCTACCCCCTGCTGCTTTTGAAGCTAGTGGCGAAGACTAAAGCAACTTCTGAAAATAATCATGGAAACAAAATGATGTTTTGCACTGAGACTAGCTATCTTTTCAACCATTTGTGTTGCTGTTCCCAAGTTTCTTAAATTGGTTTTAATGACTGATGATCCCATATTGTTGGCAGCATTGGTTACTGTCTGCAGAAGCCAGAATACTGAAGCCAAAACACTGAAAGTAAGTGAGTGCGAACATCAGCCACTTGATTACAAATCCTAGGCACGTGCTTAGTCCTGAAAGATATATTGAGGATCAAACACCTTAGGACAAAAACTCTTTATAATTTAATCACTGTTCCTGATTCTGCTGTCTGCCTGTTAATTGCCGCACACCTCTTATATTGTCTGACCAAAAGGCCACCCTGTGCTCCTTTAACAGTCTCACCCTATAGAACAAAATCAGAATGATTAGACAATCTTCTAAAAATACGATTCATTTCATTATATGTGAAAGACACGCTTGTGTTCTCTGGCAAACCATAAGCAATGAAAGTAGTCTCCAAAATGTGTCCCCCTTGATAAGAACATCATGTGTTGTAGAATTTTATGAGCTGTGCCTTACCTTTGGCCTGTGGAATGCATGCAAAATGCTCCAGAAAGAATATCCAAACTGATGTGTCTGTTCCTCTTAAAAGCTTGTAACTCACAAAATGACACAATCCCTTACCCTTAGCTGCGGAAGCCTCTAAATTGCAAGCAAATAGAATCCATTGAAAAATGTCCTAAACCCAAACGTAAATAGGTTGACACTAACTGCATCTGTGGTTCCTTGAACTCACTTATTTCTGTCGACTCCTCTCTGATATTTAGAAGTCTATTTGAAATCAGATGGGACTTCATTCTTAGAGTCCAGATCATCAGTTAAAGAGCACATTTGAATCCTTTGTTTTATCCTGTGCCAAGATCATTTCAATTTCCCTGAGGCATGCATCAAATGTAGTTATCTAAGTAATGGGAGATGAGATCATGTCATTCCTGATCTCAGGTTTCTAGAGAACGCCCACACTCTGGGACAGCAAAAGCTCACTATAGTGAAACCTTCAACCAAATATTTACACAGAATGTTTACATACGCATGGGAGCTTTGATGCTGTGCGGGTATTCTCCTATCCAGGGAATCACCTTGTTTTTATAAGCTGACACTATTTACATGACTCGCAAGTCGCTCAAATTCCTGATACTTCAGTGTTTGCTTGAAACATTTCACAAAGGTTTGTGATTCTCCCCGTCTTTACATTACTTCACTTACTACTCTCTGACACGATGCACAGAGAGAGTTTACACACAGAGAAATCATTACCTTCGCTTCTGTAAATTTCTTGGATCAGACTGTCTATTCATCAAATGCTACAGTGACAGTTGTCTCTGAGTTATGATAACTTGATGCTCTCAGATGACTGTAGGAGAGCATCCCTTCTCTACGTACTTAGCTGAATTTAGATGAGCACACTATTCCACATATGCATTATGTAAATAAAGAGAACACGTACAGGCTCAAAACCGGAACTGAGTAATGATCCTACACTGTTAGAAATAAATCTAGGGGATTTATTTGGCAATAGCTCTTAATAAGTCCATATAAGCTGATGTCCAAGTGTGCTTGTCACTGTTGGTACTATCTTTAATCTGTTTTCTGATTCAAAGTGACCTCTATGTTCATCTGTTCTAAAACAATCCCCCCAAATCAGTAGCAAAGTCTCATCTATTTCTTCATTAAATCATTGTCTCAGTTTTGTACTTGGGAAGTCTGTTTTCAATGCATGCCAAAAATAAGAACCTTCAGGATGAGATATCTTGTAGTTCTTATGCAGGAATGAGGGGGTGGTTTTTGTTGTGCTTGCTGTTGCCTGTGAGTTTTGTGATTGATGGCATTTCAGCTCATATGTACTTGTTTCTGTTACATTTCAAGTTTGGATATAGACTTTTTCTAAAAAGTGAAAAAGATGGAGGGAAAGGTTTATGTGCCTGTTTGGTCATATGCGTTTGGTACTTGGAAGGTTTCATCACATCAGAATGAGACTTCCCATGTCCTCAGCTCTGTGTCGTTCACAAAACTCAATTGCCCACAGCTTTGCTTGTTGTGTTTTGTGGCAAGGTACATAATTCACTATAGGTCTTTCTGAATTTATGCTTTGTACTTTTTTGAACTCTGACTTGAGTGTCTGTCTCTGCTTATGTAGACTTTGGTTTAATCAGAGAATAAGTTGACATTTGTGCGACTGAAAAATAGCTTGTGGTAATTCCTGTAGGGAGATTTCCAGCCTTTGTGAGTCTTTTTCATTTGCCACATTGCTGGCACATATGGGATTTTGTTGTTTGCATTCACACCTCTGTAAAACGATCAGCCAATGTCAATTCCAAGGCATTGGGAACTGTGCTCTCCCCACCTACAGCTTCTTCCCAGAGTCCTAGGAGCCTTCCAGCGTAGAGCTGCTCTTCTGGGGCCTCTCAGCTGAGCATGTGTCCAAGTGAATAAGGCTTATTCTTCAAATGATGATTTGTCACTCAAAGCTGACATAGCTCTCTGAAACTTTCCTGTACTCTAAATGTTGCCTTACTAGCTCCTGTGGCTCTGGATGAAAGGTGAATGTTAGAAAACTTTTAAGTGGCTGATCCTCGCATTTTGCAGTTTCAAACACTGGAGTGTCTTAGCTACCTTTAATGCTCAGCAATTTGTCTGATACAGGACTTAGCCCTGAATTTCTTCCTTTTCTCCTCCAACATATCTGAGTGGCCTTTACCCAGTGCTGTGATGTGGTGTTGACGTAATGAGAGCCTGACAGAATGTTTGGCCCAGATGCCGTTGGAGGCCTTTTGGCTTGGATTTTCTGTCCCCATCCAGACCTCTGCCTTCAGAAATACCTAGTCAATAGACAGTACTAGGAGCAAGTAGACCATCTGAATGTTGTTCTGTATGCTCAGCCTAATGATAAAATCCAAAGATCTGGGTGATTTTTAACAGTTGTGAAGAAAAGTGAAGGCACAATGTTGAAAGTGTGAAGACAGAAGAGAATTTCTGTAACTATTTAAAAATTGTACAGATTATAATGGAAAGTGATTTGTGCTGAATCCATGTGAAAACAGTATAAACTGCAGAAGAAGTATATGTAGTTACTCCGAAGGAAGCTGATCTGTACATTTTTGAAAGGATGTAGAAAATTTTAAAAAAACTGGAGATGAAAGGAAGAGTAGAGGGAAGGACAGGAGACCGATGGGAAAGAACTTAAGAATATCTGTAAATTAGTAATTAATGTAAAAGTGCCTTAAATTTTTCAATGCTCATTGCCCTTCTCAGTGAGTAAAATAAATCATGCAGATGAAAAAAAAAATCCAAAGACTCTTACAGGATTACATTATTGAGATTTCTTTCCAGCTCTTCACAAGAAGAGTGTAAGATTCTAATATGCAATACTTAACTGATTGAGGAGTTTGAGAAGTATTGTACTCTGTCAGACAGTAAGTGCAACCTCTCCTGCAGTATGGAAGAATGAAATATTAGAGCTGCTCTCTGGCTTAGCTTGAAATGCTGAACGCTCCCTTCAGAAAAGAACATATTTGACGTTGATACAAGAGTCCATCGCAAGGCCTCATGGAAATGGGGAGGATGCAGGGGGTTGAAGAATGTAGCCTCTTGGAGTGCACTGAAAGATGAAGCTGCATGCTTCTGCACCCTGTAGATCTGAGAGAGATGCAATACAAAATCCACCGCTGCTAGAAAAAAAAAAAAAAAACCAGAACAAAATAGCTTGGATAGTATCACATAGTTTGAAGTGCTTTGTTATGTAGGTCTTACAATAATTAGCTGGAGAATAGATCAAGTTGTGAGGAGCAAGTCCCTTTTCTGCTACTGTTGCAGGCAAACATCAACACAGAGAAACAAAGTTTAAAAAGAGGCGGTAACATGTTCATGCATATTCATGAAGTTATTAACCCATTACTGCTTATAGTTGTTTCAGAAGCCTCTGCAAGTGTAAGCAATTACAAAATTATAATAAGACATACATTCCTGTGAACTATTTTCTGTTATTGAAATATAACAAATGTTACCAGACTCATGCAGGTTTCCCATCTGTACTTGCTATGGAGCAGCTAAGTATTGTGATGTGGCCCTAAATGTTGCATTAACAGCTTTCTTTTTATACTGTGATATTACATTGCTTGTCTACACGTGGACATGTTCCATATTAATTGCTCCTGATTGTCTCCATGTGTGAATGTTTTTATTCTAGAACAAGAGTGAGTGAATCCCAACTTTGAAACCTTACAGGAATGAAACCCCCTTGATGAGAAGTAACAGTGCCTAAGCATGCCTTTAATTGTGAACAGCTACTGAATTATCGAGGAATGAACTAAGTCTGAAAAGCGCATAAACTCACATTAAAACTGTATGGAAGGGTGCAGAACAAAACTGTTTATGTCCTGAAGAATAAGAGCACGGGCCATTTAATTGACAAAAGTGTACCAGTTATGCCACATGTGGCCAAGGAAAAGCTAGATCCATTTGATTCATCCAAACATATTCCAGAAGGAACTGGAACAAGAGATTGCCTGACATAGGAGAAACCCAGAAGAGCCTCTGTGCTGTCCAGTGTTTAGGAAGTTGAAATGCAGTTTGAGTCTTGATATCTTATGCTGCATGGCCAACATGATGGAAACGGGGTTCTTAGCGAGGGTATTCTTAGTTTCACTTTAATTTTAATCAAGAGTGCTGTACATGATACAAACACAGGGAGTTCTTAATCGTTAGGTGGAGAATAATTATTTTTTACTTCTTTCCACTTTTTCAGCTTTTCTTTCAGTTTAAATGTAGTTTTTCCTTTTAACCATCCTTGCCCAAAAATGACAAACCACTGACGTCTTAATTTTTAACCCTGTTTTAGTGTTTGTCTTGAGTGCGGTACACTAGTCACTTGTGTTCTATAAGGAAGGGAAAACAAGGAATGCAACGACATTTCTGTAAATAGGAAATATGAAAGTGATTGTTTCTGTCTCCTGTATATGACACAAAGAGGCTGCTTCTGTTAAAGATTGGATGCAGTTTTATGGCTCTGTGTAGTATAATCTTGTGCAATTACCTCAGTGTGGTTCAGAAAAATAACTCTGTAAGTATGGCCACGTAGGGTTCCATGGCTGTTTCTGATTTATTTCATTGAAACTTTTTTCCTTCTTTAAGTTAAATAAAAGTTTTATGAACACAACTAAAACACAGAATATGTGGGTCAAGGTATTATCAGTGTCAGTTCTCTATCAACAGCAATAATACGTATTTTACTTTTGGAAATAATGTCATCATTCTGCTAAAAATAGACTGAAGTGCTACCCAGCCCAACCCTTTGCCTTTCGCTTTTCTCCTGCCCCAGCTTTGGGATTTGCAGTGCTAATAGCAGAAAAAGCTGTGACAATGTGCTCACAGTTCCTGCTTCACAAAGTTAAGCTTATGCCTAACTGTTCAGCGTGTGTGATCTCCCACCAATTTGTGCTTAGAAAACTGGATCAGGATCCAGGAGTTTGGGCTGTGCTTTTTGGCTTTGTGTCAGACTTCTTGTGTTTCCTAAGCAAACCATTCAGTCTCTGGCTGCATCAGTTTTGCAGTGTATTTCTATTTAGTATATGTACTTTGTGAAGGTGAACGGCTTTTGTGACATGCGTGAGTGAAGGGCAGTGAGTTGCTATCGCTTTGAACTTTGTATAAAATCTGATCAAGATTAGAAAATCCAGTGATTGAACCACTGATGGAAAAACTGTAAGCTAGAGCTCCCCTTTCAAGTCATACCTCTGGATCTGCTAGAGTGTGAAATTTGAAAGGAGAAAAATAGTGGAAGGCTTCCAAATGCAAAAAGCTAAAAGTGAAGGTTAATTTTGGAAATTGGAACTTGGTAGTTATCCACAGACCTAGAATAAAAACAGACAATCAGGAGCAGCAGTGAGTGCTAAGTATCTTTTCCTAGCTGATATGAATGGTGATCTGCCACCAGATCTTTTAGTTACTGGCAAAATTCCTAATAGCTGTGTGTGTCATTGAAGGCTGCTCATGGGAAACTGTTGTCAGTACCTTCTGCTGCACATTATTTCCTTTTTATTCCCGATATACCTGGTTTGCTTGCTTTCTTGCAATAGAAATAGTTCCATTGAAGTAAATGGAAATGTTACCTTTGACCACAGCAGGACCCACGTTTCACCACTGACTTGTTTCGGGGAGTTTTGGGGATGTTTTATTATTGCTGAACGCAAAATGTTCTTTGTAATGGCTCATTTGATTATTAATCCTTAAGTGAAAAAAGTTGAACTAAAGAAGTTATTATGAAATAATGTAATTATGAAGTAAGTTTCATTGGAAATCAGTTTGTTGTGGGACGCCACAGATGAATTTTATATCGACTGTCTTTATAAAAAAGACGGTCTGCAAACCTTTCTGTGGACATATTTTCAAAATGTATGTACTCCTAGAGAAATAATTTATCACTCCAAAGCTAAGAATGTAATAAACTTATATCTGCTTTTTAACAGTCTGTACATATCTGAGGTTGAAAGCCTATGCTTTCTCCTTCTTACAGTGTAAATTTCTGGATGTACTTTTTTATGCTGTATAAAAGATGTTGTTTAGCACTATTGCTTACTGTATTTTGCAACTGAAAAATTTATAATAAAGAAAGTTCATTGCAAGCACCTCAGAATCAGAGACAATGTTTTGTGCATTGGGCTTTAAAAGTGCTTAATACATTTCAGTGTGAACTTCTGCATGATAAGGAACTCATCTTTAAAATGTTCCTATTTATCAACGTTATCAGAAAAACATGACTGGATATGAATGTTCCAACATATTTGTTTTCCTGCTATTAAACTAAACTGACATTTTGAAAGGACATTCTCCAAGCAACTTCTTCAGATGCTGCTAAGTTGTATTTATAATTAGTTCCTAATTTAGCCATGCAAGCAGAAGGGAGGAGGGATGCTTATGTTTTGCCAGATATGTGGGTTTTTTCCTTTTAAATGTAATTATAGGAGGGTTTTTGCATTTAGACCATCTTAACAGACATTCTCTCCTCAGCTACCAATGTGTAGTTATTGCATTTATGCATTCAACTTCTTAGTCAAGTGATGCTATTTTTTTTTCTGCTGCTGCCTGACAGCCACTAATAATAACACATGAGGACAGTCAGACAAAATGAAGACAAATGCTGCTTGTCGCAGCAGAATCATAATGTCTCCAGACTCAGTAAAGACAGGCTAACTGTATGTGGATGCTCCTTATAGCTTATTTAGGCCTGTGGTTTTTCCCTGTGGTTTTTTTTTTTTTCTTTTCCAAAAGCACAAACATTGTGCAGAAATACATTAAGACAACATATGGGCCTGTTAGTTAGCCAAAACAATGTGGAGCCATGGAGAATAGAGATTGCAATGCGCAGATGGATATTGTAAAAAATTCATGAGTGGCATAACAGATCTTAAAGGTAAATTTTAGTCAAAATTCGAGTGGAAAGCATAGAAAATTGTTAAGAATAGGGCTTTACAAGATTTTTACATCACCTGATATGAAACATTGCAAATATTGTACAGATGTGTTTATCCCATTATTCAATAATCATGTTTCATCACAGCAATAATTATGTCTATATAGATACATGCCATCAGAAGTAGATTGCTGATAAACAATAGCACTTTTCTTCTACTTGATGTAAACTCTGCAGTATTAAATATCCATATTATTTCCAGTTCAATATTAGAAAATGTCAGTCATTGTGACAAGCCTGGCAAGAGCAGTGCATTGAACAGCCCTCTGTGTAGTGAAGTGCTGGTTTAAATAATCGCACTTCCATGTTACATTACTTTGTTGGTAAAATCAGACTCTATACAGAAAATGAGCAAACAGTGCTTCTCTCCTCTAAATTCACTTCTGCATAACAAACCTAAACAGCTCACTGAAACAGAAGGGAATTGCTTTTGCAGTGGGCAACATGCAGTGCTTCCCCACAACTAAAATCTGGTCTGATTTTGTTTGGATGTAATAGAGAGCAGAGTTTGGTGTTTAAGCTAACATTTATTTTATCTCCAGAACTTGTGGATGTTTCTAGCTCTTATTGTGCTCTTTATTAAAGGATTATATGCTATGGAAATTTTTTAAATCATGCTTTTTTTGTTGTTGTTGTTCCATGTGCTTAATTATCCTAGATATGCTTTGAAAAGCCAATGCACTAGGAGTCCATTTTCTTCTGTATTAAAATATACTTCTAAATTAGACACTGGCACTTTCTTGAATACGCTAATGGGTATGTGTTGATACTGGTATATCCTTTAGCTTCGTTCCTGCACTAGCTGATCTCACTAAAATTATAGCAGTTGCTAGTTTTGATAGGGGCAGCAATGGGAGTGCTAGTGTGGAGAGAGAATCCAAAAAGGCAGGGACGTTATGAGCGCTGCATGATGTGAATCTGCTGTAAGTGACGGTAGTCATCGAGAACTGGGGGAAGGGGACAAGAATATGCCTAGAGTAAATGTCCCATTGCTTTTTGAACTAGAAGCCTCATTGCTTGCCTATAATTACAGATAATGAAGAGAAAACAAGGACAGAAAAGGCAACTGATTCAAAGATGTTTTTCTAGATTTTTTCTTTAGAAGTTTTATGCTATCAGTACAGCCTCGGCTAGAGAAGCCAAATGTGCAGACCTTGTCAGTCAAAAGATGACTTTCAATGAAAAGGTGCAGTTCTTTTATGTGGATACAAGGCTTGAAATCATGGATTGTTCACAACTTTTCTTTCCATGGAACTACGCCAGACAGTAAAAAAACAGATGAGAGGAAAAGGAATGTAGTACCATTGCAAATATATATCTCTTATCAATACAGAATTTGTACAAAGATAAGAAATGTACTGCTTGGAATCATACGCTCATAGCCAACTATTTTATCAGCAGTCCATAGGTTTAACAGGACTACTCCCTAAAATTTCTTGAGAAGGCCATCTCCTCTCAATGATCTTAAGCAGAAATGTTTATTGCAGAAATCGCTTCTCTTTAGATTTCAGTGAAACATTCAGCTTTCCCATCTGTTGTGGATTTTATTGTAACTTCATTAGTAGAAGACACTTTCAAATAGGGATTTGAAGTAAAGATGGAAGATGGCATTGTGGGTGCTTTGGGAAAGCTGTTTTGCATGAATTGCAGCAAGTAAAATTGCATAGAGTTTTACCTGGATAATTTTGATCTATCAAAAGTGCAATGATTTGTGGAACAGCAGCAGAAGAACAATATTCCTACATGAAGTAAGAGAGAGCAAATAGGCAAACTAGTACCTGGAAAAGTATCTTGTGCCCAATTTGATAAGAAAAGGGTAACAGAGAGAAAGTGGCAGGGTACTGACTCAGGAAATGCATGATTTTAATACCATTTTTTTTAATAAATAGGTAAAGCAGGTGTTTGTGGGATTGTAAAAGAAGGGATGACGGAAGTGGAGACACATGGTGGTGGGAGCCTTGACAAAGTTATGCTTGAGTAGATGAAGAAGAAAGGCAAGCTAACAGGAAAGTTATGAAGGGAGAAGTAGCAAAGTTATGCCCAAATTAGAAGGGAGGAAATGATCCAAATATTTCCTTTAGAACCATTTGTTTATCTGCTTCTCATGGAGAAACAATTCTGATGCTGTTAGCCAGCTGTTTGCATCAAGAAGAGATGTCTGTCCCTACCTAAAGCACCGCTTGAATTTCAAGGGACTCTTCCCAAACCAAATGTTAGAAATGTTCTATGCTGCTAGAAAAAAACAGAAAAATAAAAGCACATTTGCATATTCAGGTGAATATTTAAAGGGGAAAAATGCTTTTCGAAATGCTAACAGTAATGTTGCATTTGAAGTATTAAAATAATTATAATCATCCAAATAAAAAAGCTATAAAGCAAAGCGTGCTTCAAATACAGATGTCAGACATAATCCTGCCAAAGTTTAGAACCATAAAAAAATGAGGTGCCTGCAAAATTGACAAGTATGGCTTTATTTTAAGGCCCATGGCTTTATTTATAAGACTGTACATAGTAATGGGCAACTTTTACTATGACAGTAAAATACGGAACTAATGGTTTGCCGACATTCTGATGTCATAACAGTGGCATAACTTTGGAGGTGGGACTAAAACCGGATTGTTTGCTATTTTAAGATGAGACAATTCAGGAGGTGCTAGCAATTCACCTCCCAGCTCTATGTCAAGATTCTCCCTGTAAATTAAATTATTAATTTGCATGTATGTCTGTTTATTTAATGAGGAGCGTGACAGCCTTTACTGGCACATATGTGAGAACAAAAACATCACAGTAGGAGCTTCTAAACTGCCCGGGAAGCCAAGGGGTTAAGCAGTTTGATATGCTGTATTAAAAGTAGCTGTTATTAGCAAATGTTGTCTGGCTAGTTGCAAAATAAATACCAGAATGTGATATTCATATGGAAGAAAATATAGTATGTTTATGCAATTGGTAAGTCTGTAGTAAAGATAAAAGTTTACTTTCAACATTCTTTCATTTTCACTTAATTGTGTGAAGCTCATATTACAATATAGTTGTTTCCTAAGTTTTACAAAATTATATCCCATTTAAAGATCAGTTCCAGCTTTGGCTATGGCTTTGTGGGGCAGCGCTGGCAAGGAGCACAGATGATAGCAGATGGATTCTGAAATGCAGGAATGTGCATGGGTCAAAATCATGCAGGACAGAATACGTAGAGATCAGCAGGGTAGCCAAATTCCCCCCTCCACAACTGGTTTCTCTATAGCCAAGTGGCAACCTCTTCAGTCCTATTAGCCATTCAGCTGCAGCAACATGGGTAAGAGTTTTCCATTTCTAAGTTTCGTGACTCCAGAAAATGCGGATCTGCATGGTATTCACCCACATTCTGTCTGCTTCATGCAGTAAGCTCTGTACAAGGTTGCTCATGGCCCCTATATATGTTATTCTGTAGTAACTTGTGTGTTTAAATGGTACAGAATTTTCTCAAATGGCTTTTTGGAACTATCCACGGAGGGCATTTTTGGGTCCTGAGCCTGCATCGTTGCAGTGTTTTGAATCCTCTTTTGTATTTCTAATGGGTGCAATAGCTGAGTGGAATGAGAGGCATGTTCAGCTGTAGCATGTGTATGGATTCTCTTTAAGGTCTCGCTCATAATCCTGCCCCTATTCATCTGTAGGCGTATATGTGGTGGAACTTCTGAAAAAGTGAAAATGTTATATAATGTAAGAAACAGAAACTGGCTTGTATTTTTAAGGTTCATTGACATTTGACCTTCTTTAACACTTGAATATTCTGATTACCTGTTGGGACTTTGGAAGCATATCTGGTTTCAGAGTAATCTCTTTCCCTTTGTATTTTTTCATGTATCGCTAACAAGTTTGGGAAAAAAATGCAGACATCTAGAAGCTGAGAAAAAATACATGGCGTACATTTGTTGTAGACATTTCAACCATTAATATACTGGTACTTTAGTCTTCTATTAATATGGAAGATCAGATTAATTTACTCTTTCCAATGGCTTCTTGTGCGTCCTTTTTTACTAAAAGTGTTGTAGTATTTCTTGGGAATGCCCAAAGAATAAGTTAAAGTGAGCAAAAATGACAAAACAGAAACTACAAAACAATACACAGACCACTCAATGTCACAGTAGCATTTTATAGTTCTGGAAGGCAAATCAAAAGATTTTTGCAGACTAGCACTGTAAGTAAATTATCACAAAAGGGAAGTTGATTATAAGTGGATTCTGAAATGTGGCTGTGTGGGGCAGAAGCAAATGTGATGGTCTGTGCTGCCTTCCAGTTCTCTGTTCCTATATTTTTCATGAAAGAAAAACAGAAAAAAATTGTTCAATGCCGTTTCTCTCTGGGTTTAGTATTGTGTACATATGTGCCTGATCAATAATTGGATAGTGTTTCTTCAAGTTCTACATGTTGTTTTATACAGATTTTTACTGAAAATAAAAATACAGTTAGACCAATTATTCTTATTAGGCACATAATGCCTCAAGGAAGGAAAATGCAAAGATTAGAGTGGTTTTTAAAGAAAATTCATTTGTTTCCCATGTCTTTACCCAATGGCTTTCACGAAAGCATTTCATTCTTTAAGGACTTAAAATTATTACATCAATGCACCATTCGTGTTGGTGATTTGCTAAAATAATTGATGAGCCTTTGCATACATGCTGCTTGTGTAATCTCCGTATTGTCTATACATTGAACGAGTTTGCCTCCTTTTTCACATGCTGTTTCAAAGGAGCCCTCTGCTGGACAGCCTGGCTTGATATATAGTACTTGTGTGTATGTGCACGCGTGCGCCACAAATAAACTTATATACAAATGTATAGGGTAGGTTTACTGATACTCAGAAGTTTCTTTGTCGTTAAAACATAAGCCCCTTGGAACACAAAATTGCAAAGGATGCTTTGTTTTCTTACCCTTACGTTGTGACTCATTTAAAGTAGAACGTGTTTTGAAGTTCTGAAGAACGCTGGCATATTGTGAAACACCTATTTTTGCTAAATTAGTATTATAGATAATTTAAGAAGTTAATCTTTTCAATGATAAATAATTGATTAAAAAATAGCATGAGAGTTATGCATGAAATACAGTATGGATATTCTGTTCCGTTCTTTTCTGTATTGCATGTACTTTCTAAAATTATTTAAATCTTTGTTATTTCTTTGCTATTCAAAATTAGTTCTTTGTTGCCACATGGTGATATTATTAGTAGGGCTGTAAATTTCATTATAAGCAATGTGCAAATACTGCAGAAAAATAAATAAATACATATAACAGTAGAGTTAAAGAAAATTGAAATTTACCTAGGTAATACATTAGTAGATTTACTAAATCGTTTCTTATTACTTTGGAAACTAGATTTCTCGTTTTCTGTTTGTTTGTTTGCTTTGGAAAATGGTAAATACTTTGAATTTTGGCAAGACTTGCTGATATATCTTTCCAGGAGTGCTGATATATCTTCCCAGGAGTGCTATACTGTATGTTTTAAAACTTTTTTTTTCCTTCTGACCTAGCACAGAGTGTTGTCTTTGTTACACGTTGACAGAGCAGCAAAAGTACTTGAGCTGCTTCTAACATCAGCGGTAAATTGAGCATGTAAAAGGGGAGGAAGTCTCGAGTAGCACTGCAATAGGCTTGTAAGCATGAACTGAACACCCGAATGTTTTGTGTGTAGGCCCCGACTTCTCATTAGGAATGTAAAGTTACTGCAAGATTTCTCTCTCTCTTTTTCTTTCCAGAAGATGTGTATGTTACTGAAATTGTGGCCAGAGGTAGCTAATCGGTAATCATTAAGGGCCAGAAATGACAAGGTTGGAAGAAATATGTAGTGTGGTATTTTTTCAGAGAAGTTGAAATAACTGTCTTCTCTACTTCTGCATGTCCACCAGAAACAAGTTCCCAGTATATCCCTAACATGGCAAATTTAACAAATGCTTCGGACTATGAAGTGATCGTACTTTCAAATTTTACTTTATATAACCTTACATTAAAAATAACAAAAGTCCATGAAGCTACAAATTGTAATCTACTTTCTAAACTTTTCTATTGCACACTCAACCTGGTAACCTAAGCTCCTGCGAAAACCAGTATACTGCCACCTGGAATAACCACTTCCAGTGACAAGAGAATACTAGCCATGTTGTTGGATTTAATGATCTGTGTATCTACCGCAAAGCTGACTGAGATCGCCTGATCACCGAGTCACTGCAGCCAGCTTGCAAAAGGTAACAGTAGCCCCAAAGTATCTCAAATTATAAACATGAAGTGCTTTTCAACAGTGACATTACATAGAATATTTCTTTTTTCATTGAGGTTTGGGTTTGGTTTTTTTCGGTTGATGCCTTTGTGTATTTCAAACACTTGTATCTAAAATTAAAGGAGAATCCTCTTTGCCAAGTTGGTTGGTTAACTGCCAGATGAGTCAAATAACGTACAAATGCACCATTCTTCTTCCGTGATTTTTCAGTAGAAGATGCTCTCACTGCAACTGTTTCTGCTTTTCATTAGCAGTTACAAACACGCACACACACTACTACCACTGCTACTGTCTTTTACCTGCCAACAATATTACAGGCATTACAGTAATTTTTCTTCAGTTAAGAGATGAGAGTGGATTTCATTATGAATTGGCCAGTGTGACTCCTAGAGTGGTCAGAAAGTTGATGCTGAGTGACATTGCAAGCAGTTACTTCACAAGGCTTAAGGGGTCTGATCCAAACCCATTGAAATTAATGAAAATACTCCCATTGACCTCAGCTGGCTTTGGATTAAAGGCTGCAATTGTACTGCTGCTTCTTGGGACTTTTAGTCCAGTAAACCAGGGGCAGAATCCAGAAGTAATATCCGTGTTTCCTACTTTCTAATGCAGAGCACAGGATCTCATGCTGACTTCCTTTTTCTTGTTCTTTCTTCTATTCTTTTCCCTGTGTCATCAGCACTGCACTCTCTCTTCCAGTACACATTTCTTGAGTTCTAGGAGTAGTGAAATGCAGACAATAACTTAATTATTTTGTTCAGATGTGGGCAAACATGAGCTTCAAATAATCTGTGGGTTTGTATAAGCAAAAAATTTAGTATTAAATAAGTTAAAAAGGAATTATCCATCCATCAGAAACTGAACGTGGAGTTAAAGTAGTCAAACAAAACATGTTGTAGCATACTACAGTATAACAGTTTCTGTGTAACAATGTATGCTTGTATAAAGAAAGAAGTTTAAAGGAGCAGTAAGGTACACTGCGTAGGATGTTTCCTTTGATCTTTAAATTAACTTTGGGGAATTATGGCATAAGTTCCCCCACAGGGTTAACAAGTACTCTAATTAAGATCAGTTTCCGATATGTGTGAACTGAATGCATAACCTCTTGTATCCAAACCCAGTCAACTTTGCTACACACAGAGCTACTGAGGATCCAAATTTCTGACAAGGCAGAGAAGTGATCCTACTGGGTAAGACAAAAGAACCACCTACCCTAGTGTTCCATCTTTGGCAGTAGCCATTAGGAAATACATGGGGAAAAATATTAGAGTAAGGCAAGCATGTAATAGCATTTTCCTCCTGGCTTTGTCTGTCTGCGCTTTAAGGATTTTCTGAGCCAAATGGAGTACCCATTCTGTGGATTTCTTAATTTCTCTTTGTTGACTTCAAGAATTGCTTTCAAATTTGTCTAGGACTTTGGCCTCTCCACCTTGCAGGGCAACAACTGATTGTAACCGTGCAGCATGTGAAAAAATACTTCCTTTTGTTTAAATCCGCTTCCATTTGACTTCACTGATTACCTCCAAGAGTTGGGAGGGTAGAGGTGGGGAGGCAGTGAAAAAAAAAACAAGGAACATGCCTGCTTATGCTTTTCTTCCCCGTACCTCTTGTGACTTTGTGCAGTCCTACCTTGTTCTCACTTCAGCATTTTTTTTTGAAGTTCAAGACATATGGTGTATTCAGTCTTATCTCACATAGAAGCTATTCTGTTATTTTGACTATTGCTATTGCAATTTTTATAACATACATGTTCATCACTAGTTGTTTGTTGAATTGGTACATGTATTAGAACATTTTAAAGGGAAAGTAAATATTAGATTGCAGTAAGAAGTGTGCTGTAGTTTGGCGAGGCCTAGGAGAAAGAAATCCCATTCATTTAGACTTAATTGCACTTTTATGCCTCACTGATCACTTTTTTCCCCAAGTCCTGCTTCAAGCACTAGCATATCACAGATTGTTTTGTGGAAATCACAGTGCATGTGATTCTGCTCATAGATCCTTCCTCAGGTAAACGCCGTTGCCAGCCTGTCTCTACAAAGGAAGAAGTCTGTTCTGAATATGATGAGTACTAAGAGAAGGTCAGCGATTAAAATGCTTAAATAAATAAATAAATAAATAAATCAGTGCCGTGACTGCTGTGCTCTGCCTTCCTGAGCGTCTGCTCTCACAAGAAAAGCAAGTGTGATCCATGTTATCCTAGAAGTTCTCACTTATTTATTGGCAGCAGAGAGATTCCAAGTGAAAGACGGTAAATGAGAGAACTAATCTGGATAGTGACCTCACATTACACCAGTCAGGGTGTGTGAGCAAGGAAGCTGGCAGTCCATCTTATTCACAGAGAGAAGGACGAGGAGTTAAAGTTTATTGATTTTGTTGTTGTTCNTTTCAAATTTGTCTAGGACTTTGGCCTCTCCACCTTGCAGGGCAACAACTGATTGTAACCGTGCAGCATGTGAAAAAATACTTCCTTTTGTTTAAATCCGCTTCCATTTGACTTCACTGATTACCTCCAAGAGTTGGGAGGGTAGAGGTGGGGAGGCAGTGAAAAAAAAAACAAGGAACATGCCTGCTTATGCTTTTCTTCCCCGTACCTCTTGTGACTTTGTGCAGTCCTACCTTGTTCTCACTTCAGCATTTTTTTTTGAAGTTCAAGACATATGGTGTATTCAGTCTTATCTCACATAGAAGCTATTCTGTTATTTTGACTATTGCTATTGCAATTTTTATAACATACATGTTCATCACTAGTTGTTTGTTGAATTGGTACATGTATTAGAACATTTTAAAGGGAAAGTAAATATTAGATTGCAGTAAGAAGTGTGCTGTAGTTTGGCGAGGCCTAGGAGAAAGAAATCCCATTCATTTAGACTTAATTGCACTTTTATGCCTCACTGATCACTTTTTTCCCCAAGTCCTGCTTCAAGCACTAGCATATCACAGATTGTTTTGTGGAAATCACAGTGCATGTGATTCTGCTCATAGATCCTTCCTCAGGTAAACGCCGTTGCCAGCCTGTCTCTACAAAGGAAGAAGTCTGTTCTGAATATGATGAGTACTAAGAGAAGGTCAGCGATTAAAATGCTTAAATAAATAAATAAATAAATAAATCAGTGCCGTGACTGCTGTGCTCTGCCTTCCTGAGCGTCTGCTCTCACAAGAAAAGCAAGTGTGATCCATGTTATCCTAGAAGTTCTCACTTATTTATTGGCAGCAGAGAGATTCCAAGTGAAAGACGGTAAATGAGAGAACTAATCTGGATAGTGACCTCACATTACACCAGTCAGGGTGTGTGAGCAAGGAAGCTGGCAGTCCATCTTATTCACAGAGAGAAGGACGAGGAGTTAAAGTTTATTGATTTTGTTGTTGTTCCGTATCCTCCATCCAGAACAGAAGCAAGAAGATTAGATGATTTTTTTTTTTTCTTAAATTTAGTCAACTTCATCAGGAATGTGACTGTTAGTGTAACTGTGATGCAGCCAGGAGCTGGAAAAACTATGATTTAACCATTCCAGCATTGTCACTGCACCAGCTAATTGAGAATTAATGAATTTCGAATACCATTTTCTACATTTTAGCCATTCCTTGCTGATGATGCTGGCCCTTTTCAAAGAGCACCAAAACCATCTCTGACTCAGGAAAAACTTAAGCCACAGATTGTTGGTAGAGTATTCGAAGAATGTGTAACTATGCCATCTTCCCCATGTGTCTGCTTTTCCCCACTGACACGGAAACAATAAATCAGCCTATGGCCTGACTTGGTGGTTATTCTTACATTAGAGTACCTTTCTTATTTATCAGCATAAAAGTTTTAGCAGAATGAAGTAACTTTTTGTAAAAACTCCATTTCCACTGAAGCATCAAAGTAAGTGGATGGATTTTCAGTAGAGCTTGATATGACCTCCTAAGAAAAAAGTGACTTTTAATGAACTGATAAGCGTTGCAGGCAGAGACAAGGAATTTCTCCTGTAATCTAAATATAGGTTCACAGGGTTTGTATATACCTCATCACATTTCATGTGATGTATGTACATTATTTCATTGTGCGCTTTGTTCCCTTCTTGCAACTTAAATCTTGGAAATCTGCCTTAAAAAAGGCCAGATACCTTCTTAAAGTTCCTTCTGATTTTAGGCAACAGTCCCTTCTTTTGTTGTGCCCCTTTGAAGTTTCTGAGCCTAAGTCAGATGCACATATAGCTGCTGAATCTCTCTGTAGCTGGCATCGAAGTAGTCTTAGCAATATCTCTGTGGATTATTTGGTATTGTTGCCTGTCCATCAGAACAGCAGAGATTGTTCAGGGGTTCCCTCGACACTTTTGCTTTACTCTCCAAGGAGAACCAGTCCTGTCATTGCAAATTTCTCTTTCTTCCTAGCATGAAACCAGTGGACTTTCTAAAGGGAGATGGTCAAGGAACCATGTGACTTTGAACATAAACATCATATGTACAGATTATGAGATAAGCTAATCTAAACCAAAACCATAATGATGACAGTGGCCATGATTCCTCATGTGGTTATTTGGCAGAACATAATACCGTGTGTTTCACAGCATGTTTCCAAAGTGTTACTGATTTCTGTAGTCTGTATGCTATTCACTCAGGTGGAAGAAATCTAGAAAAATCTATGCCTGGCGTACACAAGGTGATGCTATTTGTGAGACAGCAATATTTCAACTTGACTGTCACAGTCAGAGCATGCAAGGAAGCTATGAAACAACTTCACTTAAATTACAAGTGTGTGAAATTTAATAGGGAAAAAAGCTCAAACATGTTTTAATTTTGATCTGGGTCCTTCTGCAGACCCCACAGCACCACCTCCGTGAAGGAAAGGTCCTCATTCTGATCCTCTTGAGAGGGGAAGAATTCTAGAACTTTCTGGCTTCCATGACAAAAGAGAAGGTGAAGAAAAGGAAAAAAAAAAAAACAAAACAGGAAGGGAATCAGCCCCAAAGTACATCCCTACTTGGGGCAACCTGGTTTTTACCTTCATAGGAAACTAGTTCTGCTTAGATCCTATGTCCCTGTCATTTCAGCAAATGCTTAGCAATTCATGAGAATGTGCAGCTTGCAATGTGTGATCTGTCCCTTCTCTATCAAGTTCTAGCAACCAAGATGCTGTGATGATGGGTTCCTAAGCACTCCTGAGATAATCAAGAGATCCAGCTAATCTCCCTGTCTAGTTTCATACAAAGATTTCCTTGACCCTTCTGTATCAAAGACATTCATTAGATGGAGGGGCCTGTTCCACTTGGCTCTTCAGTACAAGGGACAGTGAGCACAATTCCTTTTCCCATGTCAACAGCCTTTTCCTGTTTTGTAGTAAAATGCCTAAAAAATGCTGCGGGTTATATGACATCAGACCAGCATGGAGCTGCTTTTTAGGTAATGATTAATGAAAATGCTGTTGTCTATGTTGAAGAGAAGAACTAGTATTTTCCTGATGCAAGGGAAACTTTTAGAACAGTTTCCCATCTCCATCTGTTGCAATAACTGTAGTCTTTGCTATTTCTTGCATTTTTGTAAACTGCTGTAGAGTGCAGTATATTTGACCCTGTGATTACGACTGAGATGCTTGGAGTTAAAAATGTTTTTGTTGAGAGCAGGCTGACATGCTGATAAAGATGAGCTACATTCCAGACCAAATTTCAGTATAGTGCATATTTCAAGGCCACTTGATGCTTTGATATCACAAAAGCAGAGGTCTTTTGTGAGTGCAAGCTTAGTAGCTATAGTTTCTAGGGTTTTTGGTTTTGTTTTGTTTTTTTCAGGAGTTACTGTTCCAAAGACAGAGTTTTATCTAAAAATCTGCTTCTCTTATCTTAATAATAGTGTTGTCCTTTTACCCCCTCTATTTGGCTTAAGGTGTAGTAAAGATCTATATTAGTTTAATGTCTTCTCATTCAATTAAAACTGTTCGATACTTGTGCTGTACAGTGCAGTCAGCAGCATATCCTAGAAAATGTTCCTTTGAATGGTACAAATGTGTAATATTGAGCCGTACAGTTTAATGTATTCTTCTGAAGGAAGATCTGTGCTTTTTAGGACACAACCACCAGCTTTTATTTTAACCACTGAGGCAAACTGAGTTCATTAGTGAGCATAATAGGATTAGACATGAAAAAATGGACCCAAACTTTCTAATCTCATTTGAAAGGAGCCTCTCCGAAAGCAGACAAATGCTTTCTTTTTGCTGCCTTTTTGAAGCACCATTTCGCTGAAGCTGACTCAGATTGATAGAATAAGTAAAAAGACGAGTCACATTCTGCAGAGTGACATTATGTCTGACTAAGGCAGTAAGAAGTACTCGCCTTCAATAAAAGGAAATGTATTCCACTTCCTATTAAGTTTCCTCTCTGCTTCTTATTAAGTTCAGGTAGGCGTAGTTCCTTGATATAAAAATATGTATCCAACATTGACTTTCTCCTGTGGTCGAGGACACTAACTAAACGAAATGATCTTCAGCATTGGTGGTTGCTTGTTATCTTTCAAACACGTAAGTGTAGCCGGTTCCTTTTGAATGAAGTGGTATGTTGCCACAGTACCGCTAACCTTGCCCAGGTGTCTGCCTGTGTGCAAAACTCCTGCTGCTTTCCCAGTTGAAGTGTGCTTGATCTCTTCTCCATCTCCACAGTTAGGGGTCTATTGTTACACTCTCATATGAAAGCTTGCAAATGGCATTTGGGTGTGATCGACTTCTAATGGAAGATTACAACCCTGTGGATCAAAGTGAACCATACATCGGAAAGAGGCTCTTAAGAATTTTAAACGTTTAACATGAAGAAGATCATTACACAGTCTGATTTAGAATTGTTTCTGTACTTGTCACTCATACTTTTATGAGCCAAGCTTGTACTGCAACTGCACATGCCAGGAGTGCTTTCGTATAAGAAATGTAATTGTAGCTTACACAAAATTCTTCTAAGATTTCACTTTTACAGAATTTTGGTACATAGGAGGAAAACCTTTGCTACCGAAAGATTTTCCATATCCATTTTGTTTACGACTTACTTTCTAAAGACTTACTTTCCTTAGGTTTTCACATAATGAGCATTCACTGATACTGTTGTGAGATTTAGGGTCTTTTTGTTTTGTACTTTGATTAATAAATTGCTTTCTTCAGACCAAGGGCTGTAGAGTTCAGAAGTTCAACAGTAAAAGCAATGTAGGGTAGTCTGTGTTTGAACCCTGCCAATAGTGAAACACAGATAACTGGCTACAACTTCAGGTTATTCTGCGTGATTCACAGATGAGATTAAAATACTGCTCTGCAGTTGAGAGTTGTCTCTGAGAAATTACCTTACAAGAAAAGCTAAGGATTCTAAAATAATTCTGCGTTCGTCTGTTAGCAAGGCGATTTGTAATGGTTTCTAAATAGTAGAGAGTAGCTGCAGCCTTGTCTAATGCTGACCTTACCACTTCACATGACTGATTTTGTAAGGATCTGCATGTAGGTGTTTAGATGTTTCACTGCTTCCGTCTGACATAAACTAATGATGTAGACTGGCTAAACATGGTGACATGATTAAACAGTGATGTTAATTAGTGGCTTCTGTGAGAGACTTGATCCCTCTTTTTAGCCGCATTTGTTATGCATGTACGGAAGTTAAAGGGACAGAAGTGGATGTTTTCTTTATAGCATCTGTTAATAGCATTAAGAGTTCAGGAAAAACATTTAAACTATCTGGTAAAACGCATAAGGTCCATCTTCATGCCCCATGGTTGTGCAAAAACAATGCCTTTGTGTGAAGGGAAATGGCAATTTTCTGCAGGCAGTAATCATCTGTACTATTGCTTAGATGTCATGTATTGATGATCCTATTTCGATCAAACATATCTCATTCAGAGAGCTTTTGATGGGAGGAATTTTTGGAAGGGTTTGGGAAGGTTAAATCTGTGAGACATGGCTTCCATCTGCAATGCATTAGCTTTAGATTTATTAGCCAGAGTGCCTCTGCATAATGTTCCATGGAAAGCAAAGCCCTGCATCTAATTTCCAGCGTGATGTCTATATGAGGAGTGATCTTTGAAATATCATAGGTGACAATCAGGTTTGTTATAAAAATAGTAAATGCACAGGATTTTCATGGCGGCTATTTTAAATCCCTCGTGAGGGCTGCTAAGCAGGTAGTTGATTTGTTGACAAATGATAAAACTGTAGGGATAGCAACATGCATGACATTTTTAAACAGGATAGACTCTTTAAGCAGTAAGAGCCACATCAGGAAAATTATCAACATTTAGTGGTTGCTTAACTCTGTGAATGATGGCATTAGGAAATAATAGAGGCAATATGTAACTTTCTGTTTCAGTCTTTTCTGATTAAATCTGTTTCAAGAAGCGCTGCTTCTGATCAGCAAGCAGGAGGGAAAGAGCTTTACAGATTCTAATGCATTAACAAAGCTGATTCCCTGCAACTCTAAACCATAATGTGTATGACGGCAATTAAAAATTACTAACATAAGAACAGTACTGATCTCAGTTTCACAATGAGCCAAATGGGGAAAAAAAGTGAGTTTTTTTTAAGTCTGCAACTACAGAAAATAATTCAGTGATGTGCCTGCTAGAGAACATTTCTACACAAAATTGACAGGGCAGGATTTCAATCAATGAAGAGAGAGAGGTAAAGCTTTGAAAATCTGACCCACTTAAGCAGGACAGTGAATTGCTAAATATTAACTGGTACCTTGATGAAAATACTGTTTCTGAAAGACTGGGAGACAGCAACTTTTTTCTGTAAACTCAGTTGCAATATCTAAAGTGTGAAGTTGCCAGTACTCTCCAAAATTTCCCAATAAAAATAATTTCAAATAAATAATTCATGCATCATGATCTACTCCATTCCTGTCTTCTCCTTGACCTCTGAGTCATGGCTGGTTCTGTGCTTGTAGAATGGATACTGGTAGAAGAATATTATCTATAAAATGCATTTTTAAAGTGGATAGAGGAAAAATAAAACCTGACACTTTTTAAAGGAATATAGATGTAGAAATACAAATGTGAGCAAGGAGTCTTGGATATCTGAGTTGTATTCTCAGCTCTGCTTCATTGAGAAAACTTTTGTGAACCTGAGTGAATCTTTAAGATTTCTGTGTTATGCTCTTTCCATTTGTGAAGGTGAGTGGATGGTGTTAGCTGCCTTTGCATAGGAATCCTGCTTCAATTGTGTAATGATTATTAAACTGTTTATAAAAGAAGAAAAAGAAGTTACAGGTAGATTGCTTTCTGTAGTAGCAGAAAAATCTAGTGCTGAAATACATCAAATATTCCCTCTTACAGTCTTGTTGCTGAGCTAGAGTATCAAAGTTAGTACCTCTTTCAGATGATTTCTAGTTCAAGTTTTCTGCCGTGTGTGTGTTTGTGTGTACGTATTTCTGTACACAAGTATATATCAAAACGTGAGAAAACATGCTGGTTTTAATCTTTTCTTTATAGAATCTATTAACTGAAAAGTACAGATTATCTAATACAGATATTTTTAGAAAATTTGTAATCTCACAGCTTCAGAAGTATTAAATCATGTGTAATACCTGGAACATGCTCATGAGAAAGACCCCAGGAATCTGCTGCTTGCATCCAATGGCACCACTTGTTGATTATTAGTAAGTGTTAAAAACACAAAGATGGCAAATTGTGAAGTACAACAATAACTGTCCAGCTTTGCCATCTGTGTGTTTTGGGGCTGGATCAAGGTTTACAGTTTTTAAATTGCCAATTCCTTTAGCAAAGGGTTGGGGTTAAAAAAAAAACAGTCAATACTTTAGTCTTCTCAGGGAGTTCGGTGAGTTCAGCAAAGGGTGTTCAATCTGTTTATTCCTGTCTGGAGTGAGGAAGGTAAGAAGACTCTAAGACCTTCTACTGCATAAAAAACATTGAAAGAGTGATTCACAGCAGAGAAGAGCACTTCCTCTGCCTCTTTCCCCCTCTCTTTTTCCCATTCAGGTGGGATGTGAGGTCCGGCAGAACTGTTTGCTTCTTAGAACTCCTCCCTCTTCCTTATTTAAAGTTTTCCTGCGCAACAGGATTGAAGAGTTATCAAGACCTTACTGCTTTTAACTGATCCTAGAAGTAAGATGGTACTGAGCTGCATTTCCATTTCAGTATGTTTGACTCACACTTTGTTGTTTAAGAGTTAGTTATAAGTTTATTTCTAAGAAGTTACTTTTCAATACTTGAGCGCTTTACTTCCTGCTATGCGATCCCTGAGAGAGCAAAGCACAAAGCAGGACAAATGGGGGGAATCATGGTCATTACAAAGGTACGGGGTCTTTAAGTGGATAGACCTATTCATGATAAAGAGGTCCGTGTTTAGATAAGAGATAAAGCTGCATTATGTCATCAGGAATGAGTGTTTCAGCATAATGAGTTGTTCATGCCTACTGTGGATGTGCAAGTTTCAAGGCAAACCTGAAAGAGAGAAACTGGGCAGTCTATTGATGAGTTACCCTTTAAGAAGGATAAGCTTTCCCACTTGCTTCGGAAAGATACTATAGTATCCTGATAGGATAAGGGGAGAGGATTGTGAAGAAATGGATTGAGTCCTCCAAGTTAAAAGGAAGACTTGTTAATTGTACGGTGTAAGTTTCTGTTGCAGCCAGTAAAACACTTGAAGGCAAACAACAGTAGTAGGGAGACACTGGCCATCAGACACTTCTTTAAAAGGTATTTGTTGTGTATGTTTCATTGACTTGTTTACTCTGGTGAGTAAATAAGAATGGATATCTTTGGAACAAGTGACTGCTATACAGTTAATACTGTATTTTCAGTTACGTATCCCATTCTCCGTATTTTCTTTCTGAAATAAACTTTTGTTCTGACAAGAGCTAAAAGAACTCATCCTCATTGTGTTGATGTGGTTGTGTCTCTCCTGGGCTGTAAGGAGCAGCTAACAGGAAAGAGAAAACATTATGATCTTTATAAAACATTTATGGGACAGATTTTCAGCTGTGGAGTTTGCGTAGCCATTCAGTCCCATCCACTTCACATTGCATGTCCCGTCCACTTCACGCTGCTGCTTCTTGTTTTCCATGGTATCCGTGCACAGTGGAAAACATAGCAAGGAGCTGATTCACCTTCATTTGTCAGCAGGTTTCAGCTATTGAGCTTTTAGGCTGTCGCTGTTGCAAAGTGGCTACTTCTTTTCCCTCCAGAATCTCCAAGAGAAGGCAGCACTGCATCTCGAAATTATTGAGCTCCTCTTATGATCAAAGGTCAAACTCAGATGCAGGTCTTCAGTATGGAGGGAACCCGTAGCAGAAACTTGCGCTAAGTTAGCCACCATCAGGCTTCTTATAAATGGAAGCTGCTATAGAAGACACAGCTCATGTACTTTGTGGTATATGGGAAGTTTCTTCTACAGCAAGTGGTTTTAAATGTCAAAATGAGTCCTAATATTTCTAGACATCCCATGTGCTATGGACTGGCTTTCGCTGGGTGTACACCATCAGCTGCATTTAGAATTTGATTCAACTGTTTACTAAGCATATTCTCATTTGTAATTCACTCTATGGGAATGTTATACACTGCTAGATTGCTGTCTTGCCTTACAGATATTTTTTGAGCATCTGGGTTTTGATATATTACAAAATCTGTCAAATGCAAAAGCAATTGTTAATTCCTCAAATACCAGAATCTACAGTTCCGTTCATGGTGGCGTGTGGTGTGGAGCTAAAGGGAAATTTGACTCTTTGTGCCTGTTTACACATTCAAAGTATTGAATAACACATATACTGGAGCACAGAAAATGTCCTTTGTAAGTTAGAACAGTGATTGTGTTAATATAAGCAAACCTAAAGCATGTGTTGAATGCTTATCAGGCTTTAGAATCAATAAGTAGTCTTTAGATTTAAAACTAATGATTTTCTGTGTTCTCCAAAAGTCAAAATCTCTCAAAGTTGTCTTTGTGGCCTCTGATTTCTCCCAAGAGAGAAAGCGGGGTGTGATAAATCATCATACCCACAAAATAAACAAAGTGCCTAAAAAAAAGGCTCGAATTAGACTTAAAAGAGGAAATCCCTACTTTAAACATCTTCAATGTTTTGAAACTGTAGTTGTTGAAATGCAGTGTTAAAAGAAGATCCGGTGCATCTCTAACCTAACACTATTGCAGAGATATTAGAAAGAGCTTTAACACTATCTTGACATGGGAATGAGGTCATGTTGTTGGATTAAGTCATCTGAGTGTGTCCCTGCTATTTATTTGATAAGTCTTTTACGGGTTTGCTTGATAATGCCAAGTGATGTAGAAAATTTAAATACATGAAACCATCAGCAGAATAGCTGACTAAGAGCAAAGAGCCTTTACACAATCTTCTGTGAAAAATAGCAGAATACATTTTATTTATGAAAGGCTTAAAAATTGAATTATTAAATAAATAAGCACGTAAATATATATCTGTACATAAAAGAAACATAAGAGAGAAACCTACTATATAAAAATGCAACATTGTAGAGGACATTATTGTGAAGGACAAGCTGACTAAATTAATTTGAATTTATGTAAAAACTATTTAAATACACATAGAAAAATACATTTCAAAATATGAAATATTTGAGATATAAATTCGTAAAAGATGAATTGTTATAGACTAGCAGCAGCAGAATTCTTTTCCTCAAACATCCTTTGTCCAGGTAGCAATGTAGGTGAACGTGAGACCATCTCTGGATAATGCTGCAGGCCTAATGCAGAAGGAAAAATTATGACTGATAAAAAGTGTGTATCATTCTACAATATGCAGTGCAGTGATTGCTATTTTTTATGTAGTGATTCATCCCTGTTCATGTTGCAGTAGAATTTCTATCGTCTTTACTTGCAGTCGGATTTGTAACAAATTTGAAGATTTCTGTCCCATTACTTTCTTTTTGAGTGTGTCAGACTCTTAGAGGTGTTATCCTGTATTTGTGTGAAACCTCTCACTGGCAAGGAGTATGCATTACACTAAAGCATCATTTGGAACTGGAATACAATGTAACCTTTCAGAAAATTCACCCAGGAAAACCTCTGTGGAACAGAACAAATGTCTGCCACTAAGCAGTAAAATTTTGAAGCTACGACCTGTACCTAGTAAGAATAACTGAACAGTGAATTAGCTGTGAGATATGTACACTCTTATTTTAGGAATTTATTGTTGTATCCCCTTAAGAGTAATATGAAACTAAAATCTATCATCAAGAATCTGTAGACACGGAGGAGAAAATCCACCTGTGTGAACTATGAGGTGAACTGTGAGGTTAGAAGATGAGGCGATGAACTGTCTCTTGCCAATCTGAAATAAACATGTCCAGCTCTGAAATGGCAAACTACTACAGGATTCGTAAAGAATGTTTGGACTAAGAGAACATTTCTCCCGAAAGTTAAATTCTTTTGAATAATCTGACAGAACATGCTTTTTTTGAGGCAGTAGTAGCCCTTTTAAGCCATAGAGCAGAAGGTGTTATGCTAAATAAAGCCCTTGGAATGTTTGGATGAACTTTTGCCTTCTCTTAAAGAAAATTTGACATGTTGACACTCCTTCTAAAATTTTGATCTATGATAATCCACGTAAATCCCACCTAGTCAGTTAGTTGGTGTGTGATTTTCTCTCAAGCTTACTACCTGATCACCCTTTCTTTTCAAGTGCTGGTGACCTCTGAACAGGTCAGTTTGCGCCTTGCTAGTCTCATCTTGGCATATCTCCAAAAGGCATATAGGTCAGACTTCTGTTAGTGTGCCAAAAAGGAAAGTTCAGTCTGAATGCTTAACTAGAGAATAGAACATTCTGCAGTAAATGTTATTCTGATGCATAGCAGAAAATGCCAGAATTTAGTTTGGGAACTTCCTGGAGCACAGATAATAAATTTCATTCCACCTGTTCACATTCACCAGTAGTTAATGTGACATCTTTACCAACACCTGTGAGCTCTGAGCAGGTTTCTCAACTCATGAGACAGGTTTGCGAGGTTCTGTTCTGCAGCAGTAACATCCAGATAATTCTGATGGGACATTAATGGGAGCTCCTGGATTATGCTATTGAGCTCGTAAGATGAATGTCATAACCACACATAAGCATCACCACAAGTCTTGACAGAGATTTGGTCTCTTGCTTTATCTGAATCTCAGCTTTTAGTTCTGTGTAGGAATCTATAGTACTCTTTTGGAATATGTGATGAGTGTACAATTTCTGACTGAGTTCATTAAGGGCTCTCCTTTTGGGTTTGCACCAGAACAGCGCCCAGTGGTGCTAGTGTACAGCAGGATTGGGCCTATGGAGACTCAACAGTTTTATTTATTGTAATGATAACTTGAAGATGTATCAAAGTTGATTTTCATTACATTGATAACAGCAATAGAACTCCCTCTAAGAATTAAAAGGCTCATTAGAAAATAATTTCTCAATGGTACAAATAGCTTTTTAAATGCAGCCAAGCCAAAATGCTGTTTGATTATTCAAAGGGGATTTTTGAAGCGAGCTATTAATCGGTGTCAGATTCAAAAGCAGTTCTATGCTGTCTTCACAGACAGAATGTAAAATGTTGTATTTTTCATATTCATACATTTCTTAGGGTCTGTTATCATCATGTGTCTCGAAAATAAGGAGATACTGCATGAAGGAACATTCACAAGATTAGCTATAGTCTGGAGCTTCACAAAATTTATATTTACATATAGAAATCATTTACTGATAAGCTGCTACTGAGAAAAAAACAATGTTAAGGAAATAAATAATTCCAGGAGCAATGAAGTTAATGAAGCTTAATATATTTAATGGCCTACTCCCATGTACAGTCTGCAGATTGTAGTGTCCAAAAACACGGTTGAGTTTTCTTTGCTTTGTGAGCTTTTCCTTCAGTATTTAGATCATTCTCCTGTAGGCTTATTTCATTAAACTCAGTGGAGCTTAATATCTTTATGTCTACGCTAGAGATGTCTACGCTTCTCTCAAATTTGGTTTAAATAGGTCAGTACGTTCAGTGTTATGGTGAGGCAACTATACAGACAAACAGAAAAATACCATAGGACTTGTTTTCTTAGGAAGAAAAATGTATTCTCCTAAATCCGAGTACTTCAAAGTGACTTTTATGAATATGTTATTGTGTTCTCTTTATAGTCTCTGTGAGTTGCATGCTCATCAAACCTTTTTTTTTCCTCTTTCTAACTGTTGAGTAGCTGGCTGTTAGTGATAAAGGGGCAGAAGGTGCTGTGAATCGAAAGACTCCACAAAGAGCACTAGCTTTTTGATGCCTTTCTTCACTGTTTTTTAGAAAGCCAAATGTTGCAAAATGCATATACAATGATTTGGTGAGTTACAAAGATTTGTGGTGATGTGTAGTCATACCAAAAGGGTATTGATGCTGAAACTGAAGTATGAATTAGTTCTTTAAAAGCATATGCTTAAAATGGATTTAGACCAGAAAATGAGGGCAAAGTTGTGTTACTGAGAATGACCATGAAACATGAAGTTTGCACATTACATAAAATTATTTTTGACACATTAAAATACAGTCAAGCTATGCTCATTGTAATTCATTTTATGGTGATTCGCTTAATAGCAGAATATATATCATTTATACTGCTATCCTTCATGCTTTTAAACTGTAATATCCTTTCCTCAATGGCTGCTTGTCAATTTCTCTGATCTAGAGTTGATTTCATAAATTAACTAGGCAAATTAAGTAGAGAGTTATGATTAGAAGAAGAAGAGAAAGCAAATAAATATTAATCTAGCACCCTGAACTTCTTCCTTCCAAGATCCTAGCTCCCAGTATGCTTCAGAGTTGCATGCAATGTCTTTTGTTGATTCATCCTCATTGTCCATAGATTATTTAATCAATGTGGTATTTTATGGCATAAACCGAGGTATTTTTATGTGATATCGTCTGTGTGAGCATTGCCACATAAGCACTGCAGCCAAAACCCCACGTATACTTTGATATTGCCCAGTTATCTCTCTTCTCTTTTCTATTAATTCCTTCGTACTTGCACAAGGTCATTAAGTGTTTTTTCACCTATTTGGTAATGGGAACTGTTCTTAGTTCCTTTCTGTTGCTACTCCTTGGCATTTGTTCATGTGGAATATGCAACCCAGGCAGGGCAGTCTCTTCTCAGGGTTACGTGTATAGGCCATTCATTGGAACCGCCTTGATTACACTTGTGCTTGGAAATTAGCCTGTCCATAATACTATTTTTTTTCTCATTTTGTGTCCTTAGACCAGTACATCATATATTTGGATTAGAAGTTACGTCATGTGTTGCTTCTTTATTGATGTATTTCCAGGAGACTTTTTCTTTAGGTGAATATTTATTCTCCCAGCCCTTTCTTAGTCTTTTTATTGCACACAGCACCACGGGCCAATAAACAATATCAATTATAGATGCAAGGTTATTGCTAGAGAGCCTGGATATTGATCTCACGTAAGTTAGAAATGGTTGAAGGAATGAACTTATTTGTTGGCAGGTGTCCATATCACAAAGCAATCACCATAAATATCTTGAGCCTGGCCTTTTCTTGACTCATTACAAATATTAGGAACTGAAAAATCAGAATGAAGCAGTATTGCATGCACAGTTGGAACACATTAGGTAGCCAGCCTGTGAGGAAAAACATGCTGTCTCTGTATAAACACTGGGGGCTTTAACCTCTAGGGCAGCCAGTTTGGTCCTTTGCAAAAGGAAGATGTTAAGTAACACGGTTCTTTAAAAGAAGAAGACATGCCATCATTAGCATAATCATCTTTCTTACGGTTTCACAATCAAAAGTTAAAGTATTTGCTTGTAAAGATGCTAAGTGTCAAGCAACATATGACAATATATTTGTCATATTTTCTTTAATAAGAAAGGGAAAAACTTCTAGTTTTGCTATAGTTGGGGGTTTTTTTTATTGATTTTTTGGTCTCACAAAATATTAAGAATGGAATCCAAGTGCTACATTACCTAAAGCTTGATGTTACTTTGAGTCTAGTTTTAATGAGGGATTGCAACGGAGCCAATCTCAGCTGCTCAGTTGCAGCTTGGGCAAGTAGAAAAACCCTGATGATTGATCTACGCGGGTTAGTTGGCATCAGTTTGCAAGCCCTCTGGGTAGAGGCAGAACATCCAGCAGGAAGAATTAAAAACAAAAAGGGAGAAGAAACGTTTATCACCCATTTGCTAGCGTTTTATGGCAGGGTTATGGTAAACTGAGAGATGAATGCCTACGTTCATGTATTTTGCACTATTCTGAGGCACTAATAACATTAAATCAGACTTAATACTTCACACCAAATGTTCAGTAAAATAGGAAATGATGTGAATATTTGTTGATGCTATACACTACGGGTACAGCATCAAAAGTAGTGCTTGAAAGATATAAAATGCTGCAAAATAGAGGTCAGAATTATGCTAATATCATGATAATATAAAAATATTAAGTCACCAAATGACAGGATTACAACCCAACTAACTTCAGTCCCTAGGAACCTTTCAGCTAAGCTCATGGTAAATAAAACATCCAGTCCTACACAGGAGTCTGATTACAAATTTAAACATTTGTATTATTAGAACTGCACAAAGCATTCACCTCTGGAGACTGAGGTTAAAATCTGATTTAGGTTACTGGAGAATATTAGTGTAGTTGTCCCAGACTAGTAGACACTTCATTATATAATAAAATCTCCTCTCAATTCTGAAACCAGTCGATATGGTTAACATGTTCTCTATTGAAGAGTCTAGGGTTGGCATAGCCAGAGAGTTACACAGAGCAGGACTAAAGTAAATTGACAGGCCTTTATGAAAAAACGTGCTCATTACTTTAATTACCAGTATACATATATTTAAATTTGCCAGTCTCTCTACAAAAGTAGTGTGCTAGTAATTTGGATCGGGAGGGATGAACAGGTAGAGTGCAGGTGGGCATTCGAAGAAAAGGGCATGAGTGAAGTATATTACAAAGTTAAACCATGCAATGGAGATCTTAGTTCACAATACCCATCAATCTGTATTATCAGACTTTGCTCTTCTTTTTTCTTTTCCGATAGCCAGTACAAGTCAGTATTTGGTGTATTTTTTATGTTTCTCTGCAGGTACAAACACTGTGGAGTTTATTACATTACTGGAGTCAGTGGAGAAAAGTTCATTTTCAGTAACTGCTTTACTTCTGTTATCGATCCTTTTTTACTATTCATTTCATTTTCTATAATTGCATAAAATAGTGTATATTGCAAGAATTTAATGACAATCTATATCTCTCCAAATACTATGGAGATAACAAAGTCTTTGCTTGTCAATATTAAAATTTTTTTTCTCTTATTATATTCCCTTTCCTCTTATTAGATTTTTAGGCAGGCATTTTAAATTCCTGAAGACATAAACTACATAGAGCCAAGCCACTGTAAAGGCCTAACACATCAGTAAATGTCACTAAAGTGTCAGCTCTTTGCATCATAACTGCAGTTCATTTCTCAACATTGACAGTGATGCTTATACTGGATAAGGATTGGAATGGGCATATTTCCAGATCTTAATTACATCAGGCGTAGGGATGAGGAACAGTCTTTTTCCTCATGGGGAAGGGAGACTAGAGCTAAATTTGGCCATCTAGAGCCCTGTGCATCCCCGTTTATCTGGAGATAATGGGATTAAGTTAAGCTATGGGACTTCCTTAGCTAGAACTGCCTTGCTGCCTTCAGCAGGGGTCTAATAAGGATAGATCTAATTGGGTAAATGGTGAATAAGAATTTTTAAAGCACACAATATAAGCAGTATACTTGTGAATAAATTATGGCAAATTGGATTCCATCCAATCTCTGCAAAAATATAGCAATCCATGTGGAATTACGGGGTGAAATGTATATCCTTCTCATTTCCTAACTTTTGCCACTTTGTCTCAAGTCTCGCTCAGAAAGTTTAAGGAGAAGGTGGGGAAGGCCAGTTACAGCATTTGTTTGCTGTTAAGCAGAAGCTTTTCAATGCTGTTCATATAAGGCTAAAGATGCACAAAATGTAAGTGGCTACAAATACATGCTGCACAAATGGGGTTTTGGTTTTCTGACCCATATCCACTTACTGAATTTAGTCTGTTAACAGCTTAGCATTCCTTTTCATTTTTTTCACCTCTCAACGAGAAGAACAAACACAGAGAATGTAGCCCCAATGGAATAATTAATTAGAAGTTTACTGGCAGATATTTCTGTAAATTATTTAAATACAGTTTTTCTTTTTTTATTTTTTTTCTGGTTTGGGGGAGTTTTTAAAATTAGAGTGACTTTGAGAAAAAATCACAGTAGGGAAGTAATAACTAAGGATTGAAACGTCTCTTTGTGTTAATTTTCTGTCTGTCAAAATACACTTAAAAGACATAGTCATTTAATTATAATTTATTTTCATGATTGTGACCTACAATGTGCAATTGTGAATTTGAAATAACCTGTATTGGTGGAGTTCCTCTGCTTCGGTTGCAGATGCAGAACAATCATATCCATGAAATTTGCAAAGACTGCTCCAGAGATGTGGAACAAGGTTCAAAATCCTGTTGTAGATTGAAAGGCTGTGATCCACCTTAATTTGTTCTGGTTTTTGGAGGAATTAAGTCAATCTGATGCTAGCGTACCTAGGAGTGACTTTGGAAACCGTTAGGATGCTGCAGTAGGTAGAGCTAGGTTTAGAAAAGTCTTGTCTCTGCCATTTGCTCCCCTTTCTTTTGTTTCTTGAAGAAGACCCTGGTTTTGAACTGTTGGAGCTAATAGTTAAATCATCAGATTGCTCCATCCATATGCATGTTATTACTTACCTGCCAAAAGGTTTGCATATACTAATGCATCTCTTATAATACTGAGCCTACCTTAAAAAGTCGCAGCACCCAGAGAGCAGCATTAGTATATTTACAAGCAAGGTTACATGTTTATTAATATCAGTGCAGACAGAATGACAGAAACCTGAAGAAATCATAGAAAGCCACAGAAGCCAATCTAGTTAAGTGGGGGATAGCAACACAGAGATTACAATGAGCAATAAACTGAAGACTTCTAAAGAAATATAAGCAGTCTGTTTAGGAGAGAACTGGGAGATCTATGAGCCTAAGCAGGAACAAGTTAAAAGGATAATTAGAAGAGCTGAAAGAAATACCGAATGTTGCATTGTGGAATATATTGGCAAACAGTAAAGAATTCTTCAAATATATTTGCAGGAGACAGAAAGGAAAAGAGAAAATTAGTGCACCAGAAATGCATGTTGGGAATTGGTGACCAAGCCATATGGAAATAGAGCTTTGTTTTGCTTTTGTTTTTACAGGCTTTTTCTCAGAGATTTTAAAGTATGAGTTCTATAACATACGTGGGTAGCAAAGCAAGGAACATGGCCGTGTAAAGGCTGCCTCTGCAAAGTGGGCGAAGTACCAAGTACAAATCCATGTTACTGCAGTTACATATTTAGTGGAAATTAGTTAATGAGGTACATACAGCTGTTTTTATCAAGCAGAAGTAAAAGTTCACAGATTGAAGACTGCAAGAATAAACAAACTGGCTTCTAAAATATATATATGTCTCAGGTCACAGATTTTTTGAGATATAGAATACACCTATAACAACATGACCTTTTTAAAAGGAATTGGGTAAAGAGTACCTACCTGCTAAGGGATTCAAATCAATTATGTATCAAGTATCTTCATTTCAGTCCTGGGGTTACAGTCCTGCACAGGCAGTATTTCTGTATGTACATGTTTCAATTTGAGGGATGTGCCTGCCTAGCTCTACTGAAATTCTCAAGCCTTTGGAGATATTACTGTCACGGGATATAGGAGCTGGCATAATTGTTATGTGTGTATATATATATATATATATATATATATATACATCTGAATTTGCAGATAACTGTGTTGAACAGATCTAAGGAAAGAGTCGGGGAAGGTAACGAGTTTGTCATGTGCATTAGCTCAGTTGCTTTTACTGTAGACGCTTCTGGAAAATTGTTATGAGTGGTTTGCTTAGAAATGTTTAAAAAGTATTTGTATGTGCAGAAAGGAAAATATAACAAAGTAGTAGAGCTTATCACCTAGAAAGCCTTCATTCTTTAGAATTAAATTCTGATTCCATTGAAATCAATAGGAATTCTGCTGCTAACTAAAGTGGAGCCACAATCACATCCATAGTTGGTTTTTTTTTCTTTTTAATTATCAGCAGTAAAATCAAATATTTTATCTTCTTTAATCTGGATCTTAGTGATGAACGTCTAGTATTTTTAGAAAGAATCGTCTTGGAAAACTTAACATGTGAAGTGTTAGGAAATCCCTGTTATCTTTATTCCAGATAGGGCAGTAGTAATTTCAGGATAGTAAATTAAGAAACTCACTTGATTAACAGTAGTGTAGCAACCACCAGAAGAAGAAATACAATAAATACAGTTGAATTCAATGAGTTTATTGTATTAGAATTCTTGTCAACTGATTTGCACCTGCATTCTTCAGATCCGAAATCATCACTGACTCTTATCAGGTCTGTCCCTAAACAACTTAACAAATCACCGTTACAAGAAATCCTGTATCTTCACTATAAATACCTGTATAACAGAATCACATTCACTCTTTCACCAGCCTTTTATTACCTCCTTGGATTAGCTTCAGACTCAAAATTAGCAAAAAGACATTTCATTGGGATCAGTGGAGCTCCTGAGGTATAAACCTTGTGAAGGACATCTGTGTCACTGGGGAAATTCTTGTATTTCATTGAGCTATAGTTGAAATATCATTTACCCAATTTAAAGTGATTTAAATTTATGCTAGCATCAGGGACCGCATTGAAAAACGACTCAACAGTTCGATTCGTAGTTCTCTTCATTGAAATTTTTTACTAGTTTTTCCTTCTTTTAAATTTCCACTGCAGTTCTATAGTAATTAAGAATTTCATATGTTAAAGGGAGTTTAATCCAACTTCACAGTTTTCATCTCCACTCCATCCTTCATGAAAATGACAGACAGCTCTTGAGCAGCAAGCTCATATTTGAGATACATATGTGATTTAAACTGAATTTTTATTTTCTCTAATTCTGGGGTTTCTTAGAAAGGTTTTTCACAACTCCTTCAGCTCACAGGAAAGACCTTGTCTCCATGAATAGTTTCCCAAAAAGTGTAAAATTCATATATATATATATATATATTTCTATATATCTCATATATATCAATAATAGCTTAAGAAACTAAGACAAGACGTCAATATTTCCATCACCTTATTAATACTCAGAAAAAGCTGGAACTTGTATTCAGAAGTGTGAGCTTGGATTATACACAGTTTGTATCTGTGATTATTGTCAGTATTATTATAATAGGGGCACTGAGAGTCGCGATCGTGAATATAGTGCTAGGTGCTGCATGAGTATGGACTTTGCTCTAGACATAGCCCAAAAATCAGCTGATGCCATTGTATGTTACGTAATATCAATTTAACTGCTTTTAGTGGTGCGTCAGTGGCTGAGGAGGCCACTTGACTCTCTAGTAAAGCCTTACCCACATTCAGTTCTGGAACCATCTTTTATCTGGGTTTCAATATTACGTGTTTGGCCATTGTTCCCACTTTGTTCCAGAGTCTCAGTAAGCCAACAGATAAATGTGCCAGGAAGCTAATAAACACTCCTATCATCCAAGCTATCAATGTTATTGTGATGAATTGGAAACGTTTTTGTGGTTTTACCTTACATCACTAGTGGTACTTGGTGCCTATTACCTACAGGCTTGAATGTATACACACAAAGAGAATGACTCTCTGAAAGGTTTAACGATACTTGTGAAGCAGTCAACCATTATTTCCCTCTGTCAGATTCTACTACCTGAAAGACTCACGTTAGCATAATGAATGAGTGCTTCCACTTTATGCCGTACTGCTCTGTATATCACGTTATATTATCCAGCAGTTGTAAAGTGTTTTGCATGTGCACTCTGCTTTATGACCATTAACTAATTAATCCTCACAACGGCTCAATGAGGTAAACAACAAGATGCCATCACCCATTATTATCACATGGTTATGCTGTCATGCTTCGTTTATGAATTTATCTATTTACTTTGTAATGCCATATCTAAAGGTTCAATAAAACCAACTGAAAATAATGAAAGAGAAGGGAAACTTTGGCTTGTAGAAGCACATACATTTTTTTGCTGGCAGTGATCTAATATAATTAGAGAATACAATGAACTCTAAAAGAAAGAATATAAAAAGAGCTTCACCCATTCTACTTAATAGACAAGATTTTCTAAGAGAGAGAGACTAATTGCTGGTTGGGAAAAAAAAGGCTAAGTACAAATACGTCGCAAATAGGGTCAAACCTCATTTTGAAAAAAAACAAGATTTGTTTGCAAGAAACCATACTAGATTCAGAATCTTAAAACAAATATAGTATATACAAATGGTTTGTTTTAAATACAAATATTTAAATAGTGTTTAACATTACATGGGACAATAAATCAAACCTAGCAGAATTTTGTCTTTACTGGAGAAGTTTTCTGAAAAGTTTGTTCACGGAGGTACCCATATCCATGCAGCTGCCAGACAGCGAATCTGCAGCAGTGTTTTACTTCAGATCAAGGGTGCAGTTCCAAAGTGATGCTCATCATCTCCACACACCATGTTTTGCTTCACATCATGGAGCAGTCCTGGAGCACTTGAACTAGCTTCCTTTTGGATGAAACTAAAGCACACGAGTTCCTGGAGTGCCACCTAATGCGCTTCAGCTGCTAATGACTATTATTCAGTCCACAGGACCAGTCTGGGTCTGGTGTGAAGTAAAGCCCTCTGAAATGCTGATAGCATCAATACAAGGTCCTCAGCACCATGTTTCATTCTACAGACCACTGCTATTGGGCTGCACTATTTGGAAATACATAGACAAAATACTCTGCTAAGTGCTGCAAGATGTGACTGTAAGTAGCATTCAGCGCTCTGTGTTCTTCCATTACAATTTTCAGAGGACACCAACAAAGTTTGATGATGAAATCTCATTGTTTTTTAACAGCATTTAGGTTTGTAACTTTGCCTGCCTTCATCTTACACATTCAGCATATTAGCATTGAAAAAAACACCTGAGTTTTTCAGCTTGATATTCAGAGAAATAAACACCTAATTTAGTGCAACCTATCCATATAATATTGTCTGTTTATTTACAACTGCCGTATATCTGCAATGTAAATTCAGCTTGATACAGCTTACATTTAGCATCAAGAAAATCTTCATCAGATTTGGTTGGCTTTTTCTCGTGATTGATCTCTTTAAAGTAGGTACTCTGGAATTAATGTATTTTTTCCTATTGGATGCAAATAATGTATTCAATATTTCCATAATTTTTGGTTGTTGAATTTTACAGGGCTATTGTTCCGCAACATCAAAGCTAGCTTATACCGAATGGCAACTCTGTAAACATGCTCTCAGGAGTAGGAAGAGGCTTGCTGATAGAACCACACTGGCTGATAGTGAAGGCTGTGGGAGTTGGTAGCCGATGACTGTGCTTTTGAAACGACTTTACAGGGGGAAAAATGTAGCAAACAGAGAAAAAACAGCCCAAATTCTGAACATTAATAGTGTTTACACTGTTGCAATTGGGAAAATGTGAGATTTCATGAAGTGTTCCATTGGGGAGGATTGTAGTTTGTATTAATATCATTGTTGTATTGTATTCCTCTGCAACAACAGTGTTCACAGTTGAATATGTCATGATTTTTCACTTTCCAGTTTGGCAGTGGTCGAGTTAAAATAGTATTTTTGCTTAGGGATCTGGCACACATGAAAATGCTACAATTTCAAGCTTGGAAAAGTAACCCCAAGAAGGTATTATAAGTTGGCTAGGTTCAGAATAGGGGCGGATGATTAGATTCCAGTGTTTTCCTGCTGAGTGGTACCTGCTTGTTTTGCAATACGATTTTGAGTCAGAGATTCAAACAGAACGTGCAAATCCTATTCAGTCTCTCAGCATTGTTGATCTGTTTTTTATTGATCTATTGATTTTTCATATGTGCAAATCCATGCTCTCTCTATATATTTTATTTCCTTATAGTAGAATGTTGCAGAATAGGAGTTTTAATTAAAATTACATTCAGGTCATCAGAAGACTTCACTGTTTTGTGGGAGAATGCAGCATTGTGCTGGTTTTACTGTATTCATGCAGTCCCATTTTCCAAGGAAAAGCGTTCTCTTTCCAAAGACAGAGTAATAAGATACTATAGATTTTGTGTCCACCCTTTGCCAAAGACAATGACTTACCCTGTGTACATTTGTTCCACATACAGGTAAACAGCATTCCACTAAAAATAGATGGTTTTTTATCAAGTTTCCATAGTTTCTGTACTTTATAGTATTAAATAATACTAGGATTTTGGCATTTTACTTTTGAGGAAATTTATTAAGTATGTTTATAGGCTTGAAATTGGCTTTAGGAAAAAAACCTGATTTGACTATTTTTGCCTGTTAGCTTTCTCTCTGTTAATTTTTCTCCTAGGTCTGTTGAGTAGTATGCAGTGACATTGTAAGTAGGATGTATTTCCTCACATCAGTGCCTTGTTAATGCTGTTCATTAATCTAGAACCATGAGCTTGTTCAGAGGTGGTTAGATATCCCATATTTCCGTAGGGTTTGAGGGAAGGGTGACAGCTTCCTTTACAGCATCAGAAACCAGATCTCATTGCGTTGTCATGTCATTTTTAATACTGATAAAATAGCAGAGACTGCATGTGAACTCACAGCCTGTAAATGGTACAGCAGCACAATCCGAAATAAGTCATTCGATCAACTTCTAGTAAACTGAAGCTTAGATTGTTTTAAATAGGATTATTACTGAATTACTGCATGAAAAGCCTTTGAATTTTGTTACACAGCAGGTCACGTTAAAGTTATAGGAGCTCATTTTTGTCTTAGTCTGCTTTTTTTTTTATATTCAGTTTTTAAGTACTGCTTTATATTATTTATGTATCACTAGTGCCTTGAGGTCCCTATGAAGATCAGTATCCCATAACGCCCATATGATGCTCTGATCCATTATTCAGGCACCTAACATGCTAGCGTGTCCATCTTCCTGGTCTGTACCAGGGTTTAGTATTAAGCTTCCTTTGCTTTAAGATACCTGCATACTTTTAAAGAGAACTGATCATCATAGATTGATCATTTTATTCACTGTGTTGGAATTTGAAGGTAATTTTAATATTTAAAAATGCTGGTGACATTACTTTACTCACATTTTATAAAGAAATTTACATACCCCAGTGCAAATTTTTTTCAATACATAGTTTTTGAGACATGGTTTTTCCAATATATAGTTTTCAATATAAAAAGCAGTCCAGTCCTTTAATTTTTGTTTATTGTTGATAATTCAAACACAGATATCCTGTTCTTTCATGTCATTAGCTCTTCTACCTCAACCGAGTTGAGAACATTGACAGATAAATACTTGTCATTCTGTTTTCTGGCAGACCCAGGCATAACTTTTTATGATGGACCGGAATTGCTGCAATGTAAAACTACCAGTGAGAACTGCTGTGACTGGACAGACCAGCACTCAGAGCTCCCACTGGCCATAACTGTAATCTTGTCAGGTTTGTAGATATCAAAGGAACCACTAAAATTATAGATCTAGTACTCATTAAACTGCAGATCACATGCAATGTAAAACAATAGTCATAAAAATATTCAAGTGTTTAAAAAGTGGCATTACCACCCCTACTGTTGCAGATGGAGAAGGTGATACAGGACTAGATCTTCGAGGAAAGTGAATCAATAGAAGTCTGTTGTATTCAGTGGCACCACGCTTATTCGTTCCTTCTGCAGCCCAGCCTGCTAGTCCATTGACAAAAACTCTGCACCTCCTACAGATAAATACACGGTCTAAGATGCTTCTGTGCTTTTTGTACTTTTTGAGGGGGGTATATTAACTGCATTTTAAGCAATACATTAGGGAAAAATTAAGCATCTAAAATATCAGAAAGGTTTCTTTTAAAAGGAGCGCAATTTAAATTTTACGGAAACTGGCTCATATTCAAATGGGTATCCTATTCAAATGAGTTAGATTTTTTTGGTAGTGTTATGTACTTCTATAATAAAAGCAATGTGAAAATAGCATTCAGAGAATTTCACAGTAGGGGTTATAATTGTGCTCACTTAGGGACCTGTTCTGCCATTGATACATGTGCATAGCTCCCATTAACAGTAATAGGAGTAACGCATGCTTTTTGATGGCAGAATGGATTCTTACTCTGAGTGCTACCATATTACCATTCCTACTGTGATAATAGCAATATCATATTGCCATGATAATAGATGCATCACTGGAGCTAAATTAAGATTCTCAGAACCAGAACTATCTCAGGAGAAGTAGGAACAACACCTGACTGGTAGTGACTGAGAGCAGTGTGCCTGTACAGGGCAAGAACAGATATAATGATGGGATAACTGGGCAGAAGACTTGCAAGCTAATGGTCTTTTCTATGCATTTTTTGAAGGCGGTGGCTAAGTAGTGTATGGTAAACCCAGCTCTGGTTCACTGCGCAAAGATCCCTGTACTTGCCTTTCTCTGAAGCATGAAAGTCAGTGGAAGGAACGAGGAATCCCGGAACAGTCAACCTGATGTTATGTTTGCCTCCAGTGCAGTTGCTGCGAACATGGACAGGGGCTTTGTCACATTCGACATCCTGACTCTGGCCCATCCATGTGCAGGATAAAGGTGTGCCTTTGACCTTTCCTGTATCTCAGTGGAGCACACCAGGCAGGGAACAGGTTGCTGCCCTGTTTTCATTCTGGCAAGGAGCCCTCTCACAGCACAAAGCCCCAGGTTCGCGCCCTGAGCTGCTCTCCTGGGATTCCATAGCAGTGCTACGGAGATTTTTACAGCTTCAAATGTGTATCTCTCCTTGGCAAATATCACTAGCGGGTGAGGGTCTTGAAATCATCCTAGCTTATTTATCCTTAGAAATACAGCGATTGAAGAAATGAAAAAAGTTTGAAATAACAAAGCAGCTTTTATGCACTTCACCTACCCTGATGGTTAACATTTTCATCCAAGTTTAGACAGTCCCACTGATCTTAGATAACCAAATATCTAGGGATGAGGTTCAGTCTGCTTTCCTGCAGTGGATGCATGTCCCTTGAGCTCAAGAACTCAGATTTTTATCTACTCTTGATTCTTTGTTTCAGTTTTGCCTACCTGAAGCTCTCTTCCCCTGTGTAAAGGCATTGTCTGCCTTCCTGTGAGCTTGCAGAGAGCTCCTGCAGGTTTTAACCCTTTGAACCCCCTAGGAGCCGGCATAATAACAATCCGATACACAAAGAGACATGTAGTATGCATTAAAATATTATTTGCAGCCAAAACACTCTTCATATGCTTGCTGCACCCTATGTATAAAATCCTCAGTACAAGAATACCTGTGATCCATTTCACATTTTAACATGCAGAAGTTGCCACACAATCAAACCTGAGATTTATGCATCTGTGACTGGCACAGGTAAAATAGCATTCCTAATAAAGTCTGTACTACTGTCAGACGTACAAAAATCCTGAAGTCTTTGAATACACCTGTTTAGAACAGGATTTCTTGATGCCTCCTTACTTTAGGTTGTTAGCATGCTCTTATTTACCACAGCATGTGATGGAAGTTGTTTTGGAAAGATATTTGAATGCTGTGTACAGTCTGGAAGCATATTTAAAGCTGTTGCTTTCGATTTTTCTTTTAATTCCTTGATACTACTGCTAATATAAAGGACATGGATTGAAGAGAGGATCTTCTTTTCCTAGGCAATGTGTTATTGATGAGCTGGCATTTGCCCTGTGGCTCTCCCTCAGGATTGCTTACATCTATTACTCACACACATCGATTGGTTAATTTGATAATTCTATCACCAATCAGCTTGTGTCTGACCTTTTGCCATGGCAATGATGGCAGAGTCTTCATTTTTACATCGCAGACCTGCTAGATTGACCTTTCTGAGGAGAATGTCAAGACATCCCTTGATCTTAACCTGTCACTAAATTTGTTAGAATTACACTGTCCCTTAACCTTGATCTATTGTATTTGTAACGTTCAGGGTATGCTGTTTGTGTGGAAATATTCTTAAATAAATTATATCAGTCAAAGAATAACTCTTTCATAATTAAAAATCGGCTTTCTGTTAGGAAAGTATCCATTTTAGGAAGTTCTCGTCTATGTAGTTCTCTCTGCACAGTAGGCTAGCCCCTAACAAGTACCTTCCCTTTCAGTAACCACTGAAATTAGAGGGATTTTTCATCCCCGTCTCTTGGAGGTTGGAGGACTGAACATGACTTGTTCAACTACCCTATTAAGTCAGCGCTGTGCCGTAGGGGATTTAAGGAAATTTTATCGAAGAAAATTTTGCAACCGAGTCGAGGACAAGCATTGACTGCTTTCACTATCCCCCCATAAGGTTCTTTCTGTCTCCAGGTGTGCCTAAAAATACCTGGACCTTAAGCAAATTTTCAGGATTTCTACAGGTCAGTCAAATGACACTAACTTTTGCTTAATGCTGCACAAAGCAGATCACTGTACTATTCTGCCAGCATTCTGGGTATATTCTTCAAGAAGAAAACATAGTCGTGTTTAGTATGTGTCTTTGAATAAATGTACATGTTACGTAGCCAAGCTTCCAAGCACACTTTTGGTAATAATGACAGTATTCTGCGTGCAGTAATGTCAACTCTGTCACTGTGCAAAATCTCAGATGTGTAGTATACCATCTTTGTCACAGAGCACAGAGGATAAAAGTTGCATTTTGCTTTTGTTGAGGTATTTGCAACACCTCTCTGCATTTGAATGTCAAACCCTCCTTCCCCTTCTCCCAACACTGTCCTGTTTTCTCCTTAGTGGACAGTTCAAGGGCACCAGTTTGTGACTCTGCGTGTGTTAGTTTAGCATTCAGCTCAGCTGAAGCAAAAATGCAAAGAAATAGGCCTTGTTTTTTCTCCTTATGTTTTCTGAAAATATATGCACATTTGGAATTCAGTTTTGTATAAGGGAGTTAGTTTGGGCCGTTCTATGGTTAAAGGTTCCCCTTTATCTAAAAAGCAGTTGATAACAGGGGATGCAATTCCTGTTTTTCACGAGGGTGACTTAACACTGAGGAAATCTAATTTCAGTGAAATTTTGTAAAATTTATGATACATTCAGAAGATAGGGACTTTCATACTAAACTTCAGTCTGAAGCAAAATTGAATAGGCAAGTTAGAGGGGGTGGGTTTGTGCTAGAAAAAGAAATCTTCCATTTGGAAATTAAAATTATCTCAGCATATAGTTTTTAACTGAGATTGCTATCTTGTGTTGTACTTATTTCAAGAAACAAATCTCAAATGACTTTAAGGAGTGAAAGCAATGATTCTGCCTGAGCAATAACTGTTACATCATTATGTTTAGCCAAATACTATCTGTGTTGTAGTATAAGTGATCAGCATTCATACTATGTTACAACCCAGCTCTTAGTAGTCACTGGGTCCCACATCAAATAGATTGTTTTGCTCCAGTTAGTGCATAGTAATCACGCTGCACAAAATCAAGTGGCGAGTTTATAAACCAAAGGATTTATGATAATACTGGTCTGGATTCTTTACAGCGTAGGATTCCAGCTAACAAGGGAGGTAGCGCAAGCTAGGGCAGTTCCACTTTTAGGTAGTGACTGTATATTGGTATGTTTTGCATGTTGCCCTTTCAAGTAGGCCTAAAAGATGACGTGACGATCATGCACAGCCTCACTATTTGGGGGTGGTAGTGTGGTTTGTGAGTTTGGGGCGGGGGACTTAAATTACTCAGTCTAACTCTTACAGAAGTGCAAGAAGTTTATAAATTCTGTTGGTTTTTTGGGAGGTATGGTATTCACATGTCGCATGTCATACGTCTGTTTGCATTATCTTGTTGTATGTGCCTTTGTGTTTGCAGTATAGTTTTTGAGTTAATTTGAATTTTGTAGCTGATAGAGTTGAGAAGTGTATATAATTCATTACTGTTAAATATAATTCAACCAGGTACGAATCCTAAGCCAGCTTCTTTACACAGCCCTTCAAATGCAACTCGCTTCTCACCCCCAACACTTCTAACCTAGCACTGCTGCTCCTCTAGGAGAAAGTTGCGATGTTTGCGAAATTAGTGCAGAGCGGTTCTGTAATGAGAACAGGTTTTGCTGAAAGTGAAGATGAGACCACTGAACTCATTTCACTTGTAATCTAAACCAAATTCCAGTCTCAGCCTCCAGAAGTGAAAGGTTACTGCATTAGCCACCTATACCCTTTGTGTTCACAGAAAATTAAACTAAAACTAAGTCTCAATTTCATATGGACCAGAACATACCCCCTGCTAATTAGAAACAACATAGGAAGACTGAACGAAGAATAAGAAAAATTATACTTAAAAATCGAAAGATTAAACAGGTATCTCTCTCTGTGGTTTATAGTAATGGAAACAATCTTCATTGGCTTCAGAGTCATCTTAGCTGAGCGTGTGAAAAAGACATTTGTTAAAAGTATTCTTTTAAATCTGCACAATGGGAGAGCATCCAGACAGTAACATCTTTGAAACTTTAAATTATAAGTTTGTATATAGCTGGATAAGAAAGAAGAGGGCATAGATGGAGCAAGAGTGAGTCACTGGCACACTGAGCACAAACTGTAGTTGAGATGATAGTGGAAAACTACTGCCCTGCTGGTTGAAAAATGGGATTTAGTGCTCAAAGCCACAGGCTGAAACCATTATTCACGACTGGTGCTCGCTTTTTGATCCCAAAGAGTAATAGATTTCTCTATAAACTGGGGACTGTAGTTCATAGAATTCTTGTTCTATATCCATTAGAAAATTGACGGAGAAAAAATTTTCTTTCTTCTCACTTCCCATAAAGCTATGTGCTTCCCTGCTGTTAGATCAGGTTCCTGACTACTTCTCTTCTGCCTTGGTTCCCTCCCTCCCTCCTGCCCCCAGCACAGTAGTCGGGGCTTTCATTGTTTCCTCATCTCCTCTCTGAAGCAGGATTTCATCGATCATGGTGGTGGTAGTCTGCTCTTGTAATCAAGGCCGAGATCCATCAAGTGTCGTGGCTGCAGCAGTTGCTTTCAAGCTCCACAGCAGCTCAGGTTTCTGGGCCTTTTCTCAGGTTCAGTGCCCTTGTAGCGATGGCTCAGGGACTGAAAATATCTTCAGCTCTTACTTACAAGCAGATTTGCAATTCCCATTGAAACATGGTCACAGCAGCCATTGTATGAGAAATCACTTAGCCTCCATACAGTGCCATGATGTCTTATTGATCCATGAGCACTATTGAAAAAAGGATGTAAGAAAGGAGGGAAAGAGGAGAAATTGTCAGTGACACATGTGCATATGAAAAGAGCAAGGGAGGAAGGTGGAAGCATGAGAATTTGCAGCATTCAGAACCTTACTGTGCTGGCAAGCTGCACTCAAAAGTGCAAACGAAATGCTGGTGGCTACCACAAACCCTGTACACGGGCACACACGCGTGCTGCAGAATGTTGTAAGGGGTCTGAGGCTGCTTCTTGGACCACTGTTCTACAGGTTGCTTAAAAAACAGGTGGCCTTGTATAACCAACTGAAAATTACATAAAATGAACAAACTCTTGGATTCTTACTCCTTTTTTTCACTGGGGTTTTTGTCTTCCCTTTCAAACTCCAAGGACATTTCCTTAGAAAATGCTGGAGGAAAGCCCACTGATAACTCAGAAGGTAAAATAACATATGAGTTATTAAAAGGTCTTTTCACAGAAGTGGGATTAATTTCCATATCCCTTAGGAATCCCTGCGCACGCTGTTATCACACAAATGGCGTTTTGGTGGATGGGTTAAAAATTAGTTAATAAAATTAAATTTAAAAATGCTTGGGCTATAGTTCAGGAGAGCTAGCCAACACACTTTAAAAGAATAAAGTCGCCAACAAAGTCAAAGCAAAAACTGCAGTCTGTTTTTCATCTGAAGATTTTATTTAATACATCTTTGTACTGAACATCGATAGCTGAACATACATCAAAATAAATTCTGATTCAGTCTTGACCTCCAGTAATGGTCTGCACCTGAATTGTTCCCATTTAAATAGCCAAGGAAAAAGCACAAGTGAAAATTACATTTTCTGCAGAAAATACCGTGCTGTAGTGAGGTTTTCATTCATTGTTAATTACAGGAAAAGAGTGTGAAAAGCTACTGCAATTCTAACTATATTCTGTCAATGACAGCATAGGACTTTGTTTCAATCCTTTGTCTGTATGTCTTTAATGTAATTTTGGGATCATTTATTTGTAACTATATGTGCATTCTACAGCACCTGGAATATGCTGTGCTAATATAAACATCACCTTTCTTCTTTGGTTATTTTTTTGTATTTATGTAGCTTACTATTAATTCTCCTAAAAGCAGGAATTACCACCAGCTCCTTGAAAAGGAGATAACTCGTACATCTTTCTGAAGCATTGGAGGCTTTTAAGGACTCCATTAGGGCCTATGTTGTTTCTTGGGACGCCATTCTACTGTAATAACAGAACAGTTTACTCAAAATTGTAGGACTGTGGTGCACAAGCGGATATTTTCCAACATCGTGTCGGTTGGGATGTGAGAGAGCATCAACCCATTTGTTCTCTGTGATTTGTTTTCCCCCAGTGGCCCTAGTAAATAAATAAATACTGGTACAACAGCAAACAGAGAAAGATGTTGAGATTGCTATCTTTCATGAGGATTAAAATGACAGTGGGTTGAAGAGAAGGCAAATAAAGCTCGAGGATTTGCTGTCTGTTCTTTTGCGGCTGATGAGGCACGCAAACTTCCTTAACATTTTCAGTCCTTTGATGGTATAAAGTGTCTGTGAACCCTCCCATTTTCTCCTGTCATTACGTTACAGTTCTATTTCTTGTCAAGAGAAACCAGACATTTCTGTCCCTTTTTATTGCATTCTAGGTAGTAACAGGGCCTTTTAGACTTTCCTCTTCATGTGAATTTCTGTTTCAGTTCATGTCATACCAGACTGTTTTCCCATGCTGGTGGAGTGCTTGAAGCATGTTAAGTGTTGTTTCTTTGCAATTTGAGAGGCCTGCAATTGTCCAGTTCGGTTTTGCAGACTTTTTCCCTATCAGTGACCTTCTGTGTCCAGCAAACACCAATAATGCCTCTTCTTTTAGACATTCTGCTCATCACCCACGCTGTTTTGTTTTATTACACTGATAAAACCTTTCCCTCCTGAACACAAACTCAGATACTAGAAATAGGGAATAATATTATATGAATCTGACAACTTAATGCTACAGTATATAATTAAGTTGCATTCCATTTGTTTGTAATGTTCACACCTGCACCCGCGGACTTTCCCGTTTCCACTGACGAGGCTGAACACTGTGTTTTGAGATGGATGACACAGAAATATTACCGAAGGCTGTGCTGATTATCACAGGAGCATCTCTCTTACCACTACCTCTCTTAGATCTTAGTACTGACAAATGAGCAGCAAGCAGAAATTGTGATTTCGGGGTAGTTTCAAATTAGGACTTCCAGTACTAGCACTTGTTACCCCTGATGTATTCTAGCAGTCCCTAGATACCACCTGACTGCTACTAAACCTGAGAACTCCCATCTATACTCTGGGTTTTGGCACTAAAATTTCCTACCAATTTCCTTAGTTGGCTTCTCCCTTTCTCCAGCTCCGTCCATCTATGAACGGGCCTTCAGATACCCCATCTTCCACATGATTAGGGTCATCATCTTTCCAATATCCATTTGATCCATTTCCCCTGGAGAGCAATCACCGATTAGGCAGAACTGCAAAACTGTATCCTAATCTTATCCTGACTGTATCCAACCCTACCATTGAGTTAGAGAGTTTATGGGCATATACAAATTATTTGCAAATATATACATTGTTCAGTATTCAGTTTTAGCATCAAAGATCATATTGAATTTCTCAGTGAAAAGGTGGATGTTCCTCACAGTCCAATCACAGTATCTGGGAACCTCCCTACTGTGGGCTCAGGTGTCCTTGCACTTTCTCCGTGTAGGGCGGCCCTACCATTTGCTGTCATTGAAGTGAAGACACCAGAGGTTACAGAGAGTTTAGGTCAGCCTAAAGACAGACAGCGCTCAGACCAATAGTTCCCACTAATAAAAGTGAAACCTCAATACCTTCTGCTATACGACCAGTATCACACTTAGTCTCAGCGGACTCATTCTTTATGTTTCTAGTGTAGTATTGCTCAAAGAGACTCTGTCAAGTCAGCTGTCCTTTCTCAGATGTCCTGTAAAGCTTCTCTTGCTCTGAATCAGAGGACACTATGTCAAAAAAATTAGTCAAAACGAGAGAAGAAAACTGTCTCTATAAGGTCAAAAATAGTTTCATTTGAGGACAGTGGCAACTTTAAAAAACTTCTTCAGGTTACAGTGGAAGGAAACGCTGTTTATTAAGTATTAGAAAAAATATTTAATTACACTAAGCATCCTGCCCCTTTTCCCATATGCCTTTCTCCTGTCATAGAATCATTTTGGTTGGAAAAGACCTTTAAGATCATCAGGTTCAACCATTAACCTAGCACTGTGAAATCCACCACTAAACCATGTCCCTAAGCACCACAGCTACGCATCTTTTAAATACCTCCAGGGATGGTGACTACACCACTTCCCTGGGCAGCCAACTCCAGTGCTTGGCAACAGCTTTTGTGAAGAAATTTTTCCTGATATCCTATCTAAAGCTCCCCTAGCACTACTTGAGGCCATTTCCTCTTGTCCTATCACTTGTTACTTGGGAAAAGAGACCAACACCCACCTCGCTACAACCTCCTTTCAGGCAGTTGTAGAGAGCAGTGAGGTCTTCCCTCAGTCTCATTTTCTCTGGACTGAACAACTGCAGTTCCCCCAGCCACTCCTCATAAGGCTTGTCCTCTTCACCAGCTTCGTTGCCCTTCTTTGGACACGCTCCAGCACCTCAATGTCTTTCTTGTAGTGAGGGGCCCAAAACCGAACACAGTATTCGAGGCACAGCCTCACCAGTGCCGACTACAGAGGGACAATCACTTCGATAGTTCTGCTGGCCACACTATTTCTGATACGACAAATATTTCTTCCCATAGGGCAGAAAAATGAGGCTGAACTGATTTTCTGTTTCAGCACTTGGTTTATCATGGAAAATTTTACTGAGGTTTCCATTAAGCCTTCTGGCCTGTAATATAAACAGTATTGTTATTGGTTCTGCTGTAAAAGGGAGATTTTTATGCTCAGCTTCGCCATCTGTTTTAAACTGCGCAGCAACACCAGGCAAGAAAATCCTGCCAAACCATGTTAACATTTGCAACAAGCTTGCTTCATTAAATAACCTAGTTGGCCTTATTTGCTAAATAAAACAAGTTCTGTTTTTATGGTCATGAGATATTAGATGACTCCTGATATGTCTGGTTGTTAAGAAAGTACTAAAAGGCTAGGGCCTGAACTTCTTTGCTTGATAGCTAAGGGTGAAATAGTGACCAAACACCCTCTTCCTGATCACAAGCAAGAGAGAGATGGAAAGGAGATAGAATGGGACGGTGTAAGGCCTGACGGGCTGGGGAATGTTTAATTTCTGAGTACAATGAATCAAAAACATTGTAAATCCTAGAATTTACACACAGGCTTTCTTGTTCTCCTGAAAAGTGCAAATAATTTTGGAGTAGGTTCCAAGGAGGTCAGTACAAGAGCAAGCCTATTGAATGGGAATTTTCTTGGTGAGCTAATTCTGTTACTCTCAGAGCTCACTGGGTTGTGATACGAGGGCTCAAGCATATCAGTATTTTAGGAGAAAAATGAAGGACAACAACCTACCTACGATATATCTTTCACAGGACTCCTGAAGCCCCAAAATAAAATATGAAGATATCATGAAAGTCTAGAAAAATAAAATAGCCTGAGCTTTTCTCAGAAGAGGCTCTGTTTAGTACTTTGATTACTCATGTGCTCAGAAGTTGCAATTATTCCTTTTCTAGGCGTGAAATCCTAATGAAGTCAGCAACAAAACTGTTGCTACGGCCATTGAATCTGGGTTTCAATTCAGATGTTTACCTGAACTTTCAAAGACACACGTCTCAAGCCATCTTTTCCATCCACCTACTCCCAGCATGTCTGTTGGTCTTTTTTCTTATCCTAACAGGCCAGAGCTAGGACAGCTTGGACTTGGGACTAACCTCACAATGAATTTTCTTGTGTTTAGTAGGTGAGTAGATACCTCTTCCTTCTAGTAGTCAGAGTTGAGAAGATAGGGCTTGTGTTTCTGCAGGCTTCACTTGTTATGAGTTTGGATATTTTTTTGGTTGCTTGCCTTCTTGTCTTTTTAATTAAATAAATATATCCATATCCTTTCAAAACTAAAAAAAAAAGATTTTTCTTAAATGCTCTGCATCCTTTTAAATTCCATATACTCTGTACTTTAAGCTGATGATCTGTAAATGCTGTGAGTGTTGTGATTGTCTCTTCATGTTGAGAGTGGGATCAGGCTGTGAGGTGCTTCATTCATTATGAAGGACTCTGTGATGTTGATAAAGTCACCTAAGCGTGCAGGAAGTGGAGTAGAACCAAACTGTTGACCCTCTCAGCTTTTTCAAAGTATTTTTTTAAGCTGAGAGCAGAGATATATGACACTTCTGTCTAGAGAAGATTTAAGGATATTCAAACAGATGTGATGGATAAAGTAGTTATTTTGCTGGCATAGTAATAGGCATATAAATAAAAACATTTATTTATACTTATTGATAGAGACAGAGATATAACTCTTGTCTGTTCATGTCTGTGTACAGAAATGAGTAAAAATACTCTTGACTTCAGAATACTTCATGTTCTGAATCTTTGTATTGTGAATCCAGACCTTCAGATTCAGTGTGCTGCTTTCCACGTAATTTAATCATTGGTTATTTCAGCCCACTGCTTTGTTCAAGGAAAGCCCCAGGAACCAAATTATTTGTGTTGTAAATAACGTAATATGCGCTCATTAGTTTGATCGCTTTTGCTTCTTTCAACGCGTTTGATTGGATTCAGTCTCTGGACATTTAAAAACTGCCATATAATCAATAGGGAAGCTAAAATACTGAATGAGATTGATGAGAAAAGATCCTTGGTAATAAAATATTGGTAGCGTTCTCTTAGGCACTTTTTATGCAACTGTGCACTATGAACCTTATGATATGTCTCCTGTTGGTCGTATAGGGAACCTGTTTGTAGAAGCGTTCTTCAGTAGTTGTCAACCTTGTGTGATTTACCTGCCGTAATGAACAGGAAATGAACATTGTAGATTAAGTTCTACATGCCAGTCATTCCTTCTGCTCAGTAGAGGTTGCCCAAGTGTGTGAAAATGCTATCCTTGCAATCATGTTTTTAGAAAGCACGTAATTTGGGCAGTTTACAATGTCAAATAGTGTTCTCTCTACAATGTTGGACCTACAGGTTAGTTCATACTGCCCCTGCTGTTATCGTCATATGAGTTTTCAAATATATGCTGAGAAGATTCTATTATAAATAACTTTTAAATGCTTTGTATTAAACTTTCATTCAAGCTAGGATTAGCTCTGTTCAACAGATAGTAGCAAATACTTTGGAGAGAGCTGGTGCTTTCGGCTTCTTGTAATACATGGATGAGTGCACTGTAAATGGACTACTAATTCTCCGTATCTTCTGTTTTACTTGAGTGAATTGGCTGAGCCCTTTAGATAGACATCAACGAATTCTGAGCGTTGTTTTGGCAAAACACAAGTTGATGCCCATGACCTTGGCCTTGCTTTTTCCTTGATGATTACATATCATTCTGTGACTCTGCACTGTGCTTGGAGAAGTGTTTTTCCACACTGCTTTATTTACAAAAATCTAAATTTGGGATGGAATTTTTACATGTAATATAATATTATTTAACCTTGTCCAGAGGGTACTGAAATCACAAAGCAAGGGAAAAGCTGGCAGCAGTCATTGCCTTCTCTCAGCTGAACTGATTGCTGAGCTGACTGAGCCCTGAAAAGGGAGGGACAATGAGTGGAAACTGGAAGCTAGTTCAAGCAAAGCTTTAAAATAGGAAAGTGGTTTAGCTATACTCACTAATATTAAGTTGCCCTAATAAGCTGTTTCTAAAGTGACGGTGAGTTTTACTACAGTATCTTCTACCAGTTGTCAACACATGGAACACATATTTTGAATCTTCAGGTGCCCTAATGTGAAAATCTATTTTTCTGTACTGATGGAACAAAATGTGATTGTAAGAAGGAAAGAAAAAAGTCTAGAGAAAAAAAAGTGTATGTCTGAAATTGATTGAATGCATGCTTCAGGGAACACCCTGGATAAATTGTTTAAGAATGGTTCATTCTAATAAAATAGTAATGATAAGAGACTGACTTCAAATCTGAATAGGTCACAAGTGAAATGAGTTTGGTGGTCTTAGCTAATCCCTTTGGATATTTATCCGCATTACGGTCTCCCTGTACAATTTGATACAACTCAGAATTACTGTTTGACTCCAGTCAGCAGAGTCTTAGGAGTGAAATTACAGGTTGTTTCATCTCAGAGCTGAAGATGAAGAGACAGGGTGATTGTAAGAACATTTGCACAATGCCTTTCTCCTGTTGTTGTTTCTATATCAAGACAGTGTTACAAAATAATAATTTTCAAGCATCCTAAATTTTCCAAGATTTGGGGTAATTTAAGTGGCCTTACTTCTAAGTAGCTATTGTGCAAGTTAGATCTGCTCAGGGAGTACGGTGCTATGTGCACTATACTCTCCTGCAATCTATTTTTAATTTGTTTCTTTTAACATGAAGCTGTTTTCTTTGGCCAGCTGTACGAACCTTTTCTCTTGTGCTTTGTCTGCGGTCTGTTTCCCCATGCTCCTCTAATGGCATATTGATCGCATTACCCCTGGGAAGCTGAGAACTGAAATATCATGGAAACATGTACACATTTTTTTCATATTCTGCATCAGCAACCATACATGGAAGTTTAACTGGCTTTGAAATTCAAGTGACATAGATAATTCAAAACCTAAGACGTACAGAGGTGTATGTGGTGGACAAAAATCACTCGGCATCCCTCTCTTGGAATATGAGCCACTGTTGCCATGGGGCAGTGGTGCAGCGTTAGGCACGACCCTGACCACACAACCCAAAACAGCCTGCGGTGGCAGGGAGGCGGCCAGTGATGAAAGGCCCTTCTTCCATGCCAGTCTGCCACCTGCTGCTTCTGCTCTCCGTCTTCCTGACCAGGCTGGCAAACAGGTAGAGGGCACGGCGGTTGTCAGCCTCGCGCGCTTCTGTGCTGGCATCTCATCCCCTATTTGTTCCAACACAATAGACGTAGCAGATGCATGTGACAATGTATTTGTAAGCCCTTTAAGATCTGATTAAATCGATTTCTAATAGAAAGCACAAATGCATTTTGGAGACCAGAAGTCAATTTCATGTTTTGTTGATGTTTTATTTTCTGTAATCTAAAAGAGAGGTTGAGGTTCTATTTTTAATTTTCTTTATTCTGTAAGTTTCTGTTGAGGCAGGAAAGCCCTGAATTTTTCTATGATTTGCCTGTGGAAAAATATGAAAGGAGAAAATTTTTTTTGTGGTATGTTGTGAAAATTTTGTTGGCTGCTATGGTATTTATGAGGCAGAAATCAAACAATAGCAAAAAAAAGGACATTTTTAGGTCTCGTGCTTATTAAAATTGTTAACTGCGTAATTCTGTTCTGATATGAAATGAAGAGTACACAAAATAAATAAAAAGATAACTTTGAGTGCTGTGATAATTTTCTGTTGTTTCCTTTTCCCCAACTTCTCTTTCCAAAATATTGCGGGGATAATTATGTAACAGTTGCAGAGTAAATAAATGGCAAGTATTAATGCAAGCAATAAGTGAAAGAAAAAAAAAAGAATGTTGTCATACAGGATGTTTGCTGTGGGGTCTGTGTGTTAATCAATAAGCAAATCCTGAATGCATGCAGATGATTATTTATCCTTGAAAACATATGCAATGATAATTGGATGCTAATATGGTAAAGTTTACCATCATTCATTTAACCCCTGGTGGTAGCGTTTGTTTAGGGAAGGTTTTTGGAGCTTGGTTATGGTTTTGTTATGCTGAGATGACTGGTTTTGCTACCCTGGGTGTCAATATTTAGTTGTTCCTGGTTTAAGATGTGTGTGGATTTTCAGGCTTACATTTCGTTACAGATGTTAGGTCTTACTTACTCAGTGCTGTTATTTGTTTGTTTGTGGTGAGTCTGGATAGTGGTTTTCAAGGTGCTTTTCATTTTTGAGAGATCTGTGGGGCACTTAACCTACATTAGACCTAAGGGTCTGAGGGCTCTTCAACAAACAAAGAATTTCCAGATACTTTCCTTCAGGATGTGTCAAGGGCAATACAGACAAAAGACTGATGTCTCCTTTAACAGCTTGATAAGTATCTCAGTATATTCTGCAAGAATCAGTACTGTTTCTACAGTGTACTGTATTCCCATTCAGCATAATATGGCTCAATATGTGTACTATATGTGACAATGGTGAAGACTTATCTTTGCCCTGAGGGCTAAGTGCTGTAACACTTCTCAAGTGATAGGCTTGATAGAAGTGATGATTCAGAGGCAATGATCTGCTAAAAAGTCACATTAAGTATGTGTGAGAATTAAAAATACGGGTCTCTGTTTATCTTGGGTTTTGTTTTACAAGTTTCAAAGCCCTATTTATTTCCAGCATCAAAATCCCTTGTAAGGTAAACTAAATAATTCTTGTATTGACCATTTTTTCATGTCATTCTATTGAGGCATCTTCCCAACTGAGTTCCTTATTGAATTGTATTTCTATGAGGGTATTGTAGGTTAGCAGCACATTTTTATGGTACACAAAAGAGGTGCCTTCTGAATTTCTGATGCCTTGCATATTGTTCCCTATAGAAGCAGCAGCTCTGAAATACTGAATAAATCAAAACAGAAACAGTTGTCTCTTCACTTGCTGCTGTTATTTTTCTTTAAGTTTACTTTTCCCAAAATAGTCTGTCCTGCCTAACTTTCTTAGCGCATTAATTTATAGTAAAGACATCCTTTCCAGAAACCTTAGATGTTTTCAGCCATGTAACAAAGAAGGCTTTGTCTCATAGATGGAAACAAAAAATATAATTTACTGCTAAGCCTGTACAAATACACAAACAGTGCTGCCTGCACACTCGTAAACTCTGTGCCCAAAACGGAGCATTCCATGTCACATAGTCCTGTGATAAATCTATAAAGGGGTAGCGTTCAATAGTTTCTAAAGGAGATTTTCAACAGAAATTAGTGTGGTATGCTATTAGTTGTTTTTCAGCTATTGTTAAAAATCTGTTTGCGTTAAGGATCAGTTTCCAGTAGTTTTTTTTAGTTTTACAGTTTTGCAGAGTCTCTTATTTGAAATAGTGCAGGTGAAGTTCATAGTCTGTTTTGCTGCAGTCCAACAGAAGCGTCCCCGTTAGTAAGAAGTTCTTTCAGAATAACTGTAGCCCAGTGTCAAGGTAGTTACTTAGCACAGAGCACACGTGTTTAACCTAATTTTGTTATTCTGGAACCAGTTGGGATGAGAAGATGTTTGCTGCTTAGGCAAGTATAATAAGGGCTGCAGGCATGGGCATCTTCTTTGGTACTGCCACTTCATGTATTCCTCTTTTATCAAGAAAAGTGACATGATGGGTACCCACTGATGCAAAGTGGTGACTCTGGTTTGAATTGTCCAAGATTCCTCACACTAGTTCAATTACAATCTCATAAGAGTGTAATAGGCCCCATCCTGCTGCTCACAATGAGGTGGAGATCACACCATTAAATTCATTTTACTTATGAGCTACTGTGCAAGAGGGTTTGCAGGTGCATTTCTTGGGCTGAAGTATCGGTTTCCTTAGCATGCTGTTAGATCTAGTATTTAAGAATTATTTTTACTTCTCGGTTTAGAATTTAAGAGGCATAGTTTACTATTTGACAGTAAGACAGCCTTTGAAACTGTGGAAATAAGGAGTCTAACACAAATGAATTGAGAGAATGCAGGACATTGTGGACCAAATGGAGATTAGGTGATGAGAGAATAGCAAAGATAAATACATGAGAAGCAAAATGAAAGTGTGAATTCTCACTGTCGTTTGGTTTTGTATACATGCATACATACCCACATTCACATAAAGAAACCTACACAGATCGTAGCACTCATGCACCCTCTCCTCCCTTCCCTAAGGCTAGACCTATGAGATCTAGAATTTATTTCTTGACTCGTGACCTTTCATAACTATCAGGTATAAATGATTTTCTTTCACTTGTGCCCAGGCTACTTTTGAAGATGCTGTTGGTCTCCAGCAAGAATTATCAGTAGATAAACCTGCACTATCTCTAAGTCATTTATATACAATAAAGAAAAAAAAATGTGTACAATCTTTTTGAATGTGAAAACCTCGTTCTTTTCAAACAACCTTTACTTTGCAGAGCCTTTGCTGCATTTTTTTCAAATGAAAAGCATGCATTTCTTTTAAGGGTTTTTAATTCTTTCTAAGTAAGGAGCTGTTAATAGTATAGTATTATTACAGTCGTCCTTCTAATAGTCTTGTCGGTACATACGCTGACTTTTCCCAAGCTGCAACTGTAAAATAATGAAGGAAGCCATTGGTGAATTAAACAGCTTGTTAGTCATGGAGGATCGTTGGACTGAATTCTCCAGAGGTTTAAAGTACAGAGTAGTGGCAATGAGATCAAGAAAAATCAAGTCACTGGATACTGAATATATATTGAAGCATTCTACAAATGTAGTGTAAGAAACAGCTTCATTTTAGTGCCTCGGTAATTTAGTAACTTTCATGTCAGGGTTCCTGGTCAGAATTTAGTTAAAATGAATTAAGCAAATTGTTCTGGACAGCTAGTTATAATGGGTACTGTAATATTGCACCAAGAGCAAATAAGACACTGAGATAGTCCTGTGCTACTCAGTACAGCTTCTTGTTATGAACTATATCCTACACCTTCCAGCTATAAAACAAAGATAACATAATAAGCATTTGAATTTTGGCTCTAAATCATACTTTCCGTGTTCTTGAGTCAAAGGGAGTGGAGAGAGTAAAGCCTAGGCTAATTTTTTCGTTCAAGCGGTAGTGCAAAATCACCTTCATTCAGAGTTTTTACCAGGCTTTTAAAGTAATTTTCCTTGTCCTCCTTCTTACTCTGTCTGCCCACACTTTTTCCCTTTTTGACTATTTCTGCTTTCTCATGACACCGCAATTTGAAGATTAAACACTCACTGAGTTTTCCTAGTCACTGGTAAGTTCCCCTTCCTAGCTGGCTCAGCTTCCTCTATCAGAACTCATTTTATAGAGATATTGTCATTACTTCTCTGTGAGGTTTTCTTAATACACACTTTGGTATTATTATTCATTAAGGAAGTTGCATAAAAATAATTCTGTGTATTCAGAATTTTCATCATGTAAAGGTTACTAGCTGACAAAAATTTTCTTTACTACTAGTAGTGTCTACCCGAATATGTTGGAAAAGTAGTTATGTTGTGTATACTGTGTAAAGCACTTTGAAAGGATTCAGAAAATGCTTAAAGATTAACACATACTTAGCCAGACTCTTCCTTATCAGAAAAACATGTAGAATTTCTGTATTAACCATCTTTTAACTTAAAAGATTGAAAACCAAAATGTGACAAAAGGAAACATCATCTTTTAATATGAGAGAAGACAGGTTTATGTGTCTGTAAGTGGGATAATTGTGACAGGTACAATTACCGCATAGTCACTCTTCACTCAGAAACTTTGTGACTGATCAGGGAACCAAAATATTCTCCTACTCCAATTGAGAGCAGTAGGAAGTCTCAAGTCTGATATACCTTGTTCTCAGTGGTATCAGAGACATCTGATAGTATCTGAACTTTAAGCCAGATTTTCTGAAAATTTTCTTCCTCATGCTCATATTTGTCTGTTGCTGAATCCAAAGAACTTACCATTTAATCAGCGGTGCTGCCACCTCAATATGCAAGGGAAGTATCTGGAGCATATCAATTTTAAAGGCAGGTTTCCAAGCCGTACCACACTCTGGATCCATGTACAAAAGAGTTATTTCCACTGGTGCAGGCCCTGCATAAGACTGCCCGTATTTCACAGTATCGAGGTAGTCTGTTAAGAACGTAAGTGCAGTTTTGCATTATCCAGCTCACCTCTACCTTGTTTAACCTTTCTATGAGAACTGAAATTGATTGCATGGGCAAGTGATGAGTCCTGGGTCCTTGGTTGTCTTGGAAGAGACAAAATGCAGCCTACACTATGCCTTTCTGCTATGAAGGGGAGGGTGCGGTGTAGTCTGTGGACAGGCTGTAAAAACTCTCTTTGCATGTATGTAGATGAGGAATGTTTCTCTTTCTTTGTAGCATCTGTGTAATTCATCTGGCCAAAGCCTTTAGCTCTGGCTATGGGAGAACAGGATGTGGCTGATTGATAGAAATAATTCTTTTGAATCATGTACAGATTAAAAAGTGTATCTAAAACACTGCTCTCTTCAGATAAACCTGGTCCAATACAGTGCGTTTTCTCACAACCTAATCTTGGTTACAATTTTAAAGCAATTCCAGTGTTGGCAGTCAACAAAATTAAAGACAAAACGGAATTTCAGAAATTTTCCTCTTCCATCTGAGTCTTTAGGAAATTATTCTCTTCCCAGCTTGTCTTTCTATGTTCAGAGGGATGCCCCTGTAGGGTCTGTATTTAGATGATTGTTAAATAGCACTCTAACATCGAAAAAGATGGTCCACACTGAGCATGCGGGATGGAATCCAGAAGTACCGGCCTCCTCCAGCTGAGCTAGATAATATGGTCTGCCACTATGTAATAGTATTAAGACTAATATGCCACATAAACCAGAGCAATAATTTGTTGTGCAGATGTGCAAGTTTATTCTATACAGAATAGGGCAGTAGGACTGGTAGCTGAAATTGAAATAAACATAGATTGTGCATTAAGCAAAAATGATCATTGTAATAACAGGATTGAAACATTACCTTTACATAGATGAGAATCTGAACAAATCCTCAGGATCTAAACAACTTCAAACTGAAACATAATTTAGATCCTGTAGAAAGTTTATACTATGCTGAGGCTGCAGAAAAGTTGGAGGTGACCATAAGGCAGAACTGCAATATCTGCAGGCAGTATTCGGATCCGTCTCTGTTACAGCACTGCTCAGTGTATAAGATATAATTAAGACGTATAGAAACGACTCATTAAATTGTGACAGCTTCTTGTATCTTATAGTTAAGGAAATAGATGGGCTATCTGGAGATACCAAATGAAGAGATCATTTCATTGTTTCAGTACCACTTCACCCCAGTTGGAGAAAGTTCATTAAGAGCTTTGTCTGTTAAGGGTATGTTGAAAGATATGATGCTTCAGGTGATTTAAGGAGAAAAGATTAGACTCAACTATAAGTCTCTTCTGAAACAAATGTGCTGCCTTTTCTCCTTCAGGGTATATATACAGGCTGTGAGTGTGCAGGCTTGTATTAATTGTTTTTGTGGATTTGTATCTGTGATCAGTGAGCTGAAAAGTTTTCAGTTTTTTATGGCAAGGTCTGTATACAGACTTCTTTCAAACAGAAAACATTGGGGTTTTTTAATGTTCTTTTAAAGTTTGGGGTTTTTTAATTATTTGCCAACTATTTCTGGAACCTTGGATTAATGTTCTTTTTAAATATTAGAAGATGAAATGGAAAGAAAAATCAGTAAATCCTCCGTGAATACAATTTTTTAGGAGAGACGTTTCTGTAACAAAAATATTTCTAGTAAAATTAGAATTTTAACTGGCACGTCAGTTCCTTGTAACCAGAGGCCTGATCTTGCTGGTTGCGGTGTGCCACTGAGAGTTGCCTGTTGCCACAAACTTTCATTCACATTCTGATTTAAACAATAATTGCAGCTTGTGGAAGCAACAATTGGAGGAGGAGCTCAATGAATGCTCAATTCAAAGTGGGAAAAAAATGAGTTTTGCTTAAAACTAAAAACAATAAATTCCCATTTCTTTTAATAGTAAAGATTCCTTTTGGTCGAAGGCAATTGATTCTTGTCCATTTTCTGATTTTCTTTTCGTAAAGGTGTTTCCCTGTTCTGTCACCAGAGAGCTATAAGCAGCATCCAGTAGCACTGAGTTGCTTCCCCTTCTTGCCAACCAAGCAATAAAAAATATCTCCAGGCTTTCAAGGGGAAGAAACCCAAACCCAAACCCAAACCAAAACAACTGAGAATTAATAATCTCCCACTTCACACATTTTTCATTTTAATAGAGAAAACATTTGGGAGTTTTCAAGGCATGGGTGGTATTGACCAAGCACACTATTGTTAATTCCACAAACTGTCTGATTTAGTTTATAGGGATGGAAAAATCAAACACAAACAGGCAAAGTTGTTCTGTGCCGGCAGAGTACAAGAGTGAAATGCGGAAGAGAAAGTGGCAATTTCAAAATTGCTTTCACCTTCAAAATGTTTAGATATGGGTGAATTCCTACCAGCAACTTGGGACTCTTTTTCTAGTGTACAAGTTGGACTGGAAGCTTCAGTATTTAATACTACATCTTCATAAACGGTGGTTAGAATTGACAAAGTACTGCTAAAAGAGTACTATGTCTTCCTGGAGTAGACAGGGAATGACTGGAGAGAGTCCAGTGGAGGCCAACAAAGATGCTGAGGGATCCAGAGCATCTCTGCTGTGAGGAGAGGCCGAGAGACCTGGGTCTGTTCAGCCTGGAGATGAGAAGACTGAGAGGAGATCTGATCAATGCTTATCAATACCTAAAGGGCGGGTGTCAAGAGGATGGAGCCAGACTCTTTTCGGTGGTGCCCAGCGACAGGACAAGGGGCAATGGGCACAAACTGGAGCACAGGCAGTTCCCCCTGAACATGAGGAAGAACTTCCGTGCTGTGAGGGTGACAGAGCCCTGGCACAGGCTTCCCAGGGAGGCTGTGGAGTCTCCTTCTCTGGAGATATTCAAAACCCACCTGAACGCGTTCCTGTGCAACCTGCTCTAGGGGCACCTGCTTTGGCAGGGGGGTTGGACTGGGTGATCTCCAGAGGACCCTTCGAACCCCCACCATTCCGTGTGATTTTGTGTAATTGGAACAAAGAGAAATGGGGAGAGTGTATTCAGTTCATGCTCAGAAGGTTCAAAACAGAGAATCAGAAGCTACCCACTGACCGATATTTGAAGAAAAGTTTTTATAAACCTTAGCTCGTTATGTATGTACTAGTTTTGTTGGCAATTATGTTTTGTCTTGCAATATCTTTTTCTCAGGTAGAAATGGCTTTTATGATGGTTTGTAAATTGTTAAAATTGTAGGCTTTATTGTAACAGAAATGCGTTATGATGCTGCGGCACTACCAAGTATTATGTGCTACTGTGCACTTCTTCAGAGGTGTTAACTCCTTTGGCCTTTGGTTTTATACTTAGTACACACAAGGTACAAGCAGCCTATTGATGCACACCTTATCGCGGTGTGCTGCTACAGTATAAACTAGCTAGGAGGCTTGCCAGACTAGTCTGCATAGACTGATATTAAGTCTTCCATTAAGTGAGACAGACTGGATTACTGATTTTGGAATTGATGATGGATGAAGAAGCCATACAGAGATGACATTGCTCTAAATTTGTAATACTGAGATTAGGGAGTTTTTCTCTCTAATGTTGTAGTAATGGGCATTTCTCAAAGACAGAGGGAAGAAAAGATTAGATTTGGTGCCTATTTGTTGAGGGAGGTGGAAAGGAAGAAATAACCACAGCTGAAGTTCAAATTAAGGTTTCAGAAGGTGCTAAATACGATGGAACAAAAATAGAAAGCTTCTTCACCTCAAATTCATCACCAAGGACAGAAGGATGGTTTGGTAATTGAGAGTGTCAACTCTGCAGTACCTGTCACTTTATCTGTCTGCAATATGCCATACACATTTATAGTGATGTATAAGTAATAATAATAATTTTGTGCTTGAGGCAAAAGATATGGATTTAGACAATCGTTTTCATACCCATCTTTGACAAAAATTCCTTGTGTGGCCCATGGACAAATGGAATTTCTGCACCTCACTATCCTCTGCTGCAAAATGGGAATAACACTGTTTCTTTTTGAGGGATGTTGAGAGACTGTATCAGTGTTGGCACTTTGTTACCACAGTCTGAGCTAAAGATACTCTACCTGCAGAGCATTTCATTTGCCCACAAATCTTGTCGGGGAAGGACTTCCACTTCGAAAACTGCAGTCAGGTGCTGACTCTTTCTTAGGGTCTGTGGTTAATCACCAAAGCCCCAGCCTTGTTCTGTTAACATATTTTACTCATATGAAAGTTACAACTGAAAGTTCAAAAAGTAGGTGTTGTATAACAGATTACGGGGATGCAGAGGACATCTGTCCCACTCAGTGAACAGGCCTTGGAACAGATGTCTCAAATTTCTTCAAATCCGGAACATGCTGTCCATTTTTCAGTAATAAACAGAAATTTTCCTCTTTGTCACTGAGCACCAAAGTATTCTCTTTAATGCATAAAATATGTAAATTCTTAAAGCATCATTTTGCTCTTTAGTGAGTTTAGATATTACAAAACGGTTTAATTATAAAAACAGACAGACCTAGTCCTGGGACCTGTGCAGCTAGAAATAAATGTGCAATCAAAACTGCAATTACCTGCAGAATTTAGTGTAAACAGATCAGCAATCACATAACAAACACAGGCTAGTTTGCATTCTGATATGAATACAGTTAGATCCAAAGCAATTTTCCTTTATTTATCTTAGCTGCTCAGCATAAATAAAGCAAGGGCATTGAAGCAATTAGCATAATTAGAGTATCGTGGTCAGGCCCTGTGTGATTTCTAGAGACGTTTCACTTTAGAATTCTTTTTCCTGTACAAGAGTTTCCCTGAGCCACTAAAATATCGCTTTGGGCATTTTTGTATTTCAAATTTGCAAGTTGTCAGTTTGAAAAACCCTTGACACATGGATGTGAAAGCATCTCACAGACAACCACAGAAGGTATACCCTCAGCTTTTCATTACTAAGAAACTGGGGAATTTCCTATTTCAGCTCTTTCTCCTTCTTGACGTTTTAACCCTACAAATGTCAGGTTTAATTATTTCTGGTGCCACACAGAAGATCTAAGGGTTAAAAACAACCTGTTCCCCCAAAAGGTGTGACATTTTTGCCACTTCAGGGGTTACACTTATAAAGAGAATTTCCAGCTTTCCCATGACACCCTTCTCCAATCTTGTATTTGCTTGTGTCTGCTAGCAACAGTGGAAGAGCTTGTGTGGGCATAGGTGTTTAAGCTTCCTCAGCACCTAGAACCAGCTGTTCGCCAGTGCTTCGCTGTTGTGGTAGCATTCAAACAGCTGAACTAATACTAGCCTGTAGGACCGTTGCTGGAGATCTGTAGGTTGAGTGCAGGGAAAACATGGATAACTCTTATTTTTCATTGGGAGACATGAACTGTGTCTTCTACCAGAATGTCTGGGTGGTAGATGTAAAGTACTTGTCACAAAGTACCACTTGCAGCTACTGAGACCAGCTGTGAGCCTGAGAACAAAATGAATGTGGATGGGAAAAGACGAGGACCATATCTTGTCCTTTTTTTCCTCCCATTTTTCTTCTTCATTAATGAACATTTCAATAAGGAAATAACAAAAGATGTATAAATTACAATGTGTTTCTTTCATCTTTATAAAATGAAAGGGCACCCACTGTTTCCAGTAGGATATAAGGGATTTCAGGGCCAAGCTATGACCCAGTGGACTTCAAGAGCGTGGGCTAGCTAGAGGCAGCATGCATACTGTGCAATTAATTGTTAACTGTCGAAGAGATTTTCATTATTAAATTGTGTGTCCTATAATTTTTAAATTGTGTCTGTCAGTGCTTTGGAATCGCTCCCTCTTATGCAGGGGAGCTTGTGACCTCATTTATCACATTCTTCTCCCTATCAACAAGTGGTATCAGAAGTACAAAAAATGGGAACCTAAAAGGAAGAATCAGAGCATGAGCCATTAATTGGAGGACCAAGCTATTTAGAGTAATCTGATCTATTTTTAAAGAATATTGTTAAATGAATAATTACAAAAATAGTAACAGGGCCAGGGTAAGAAACAGTGTGATTGTTCCAATGAAGCCTTCACCAGTCATGGAAGTGCTTTAATTGCAGTATCGCTGAACCTTTCAGGATGAAAGTGTCCCTCCTCTCCCTGTCTTTTCATGCCCTTTCCATTGCTTCAAATGTCAGGCCAGGAAGAGCTAGAGATCTGTGCGCAATCGAAGGGCCATGATCTCATTGCAATTACAAAAACGTGGTTGGACAGCTCGCATGACTGGAATGCAGTCACGGACGGCTATGTGCTTTTCAGGGAGGACAGGACACCAAGGCGTGGTGGTGGAGTTGCTCTTTATGTGAGAGAGCAACTGGAATGCATAGAACTCCGCCTAGGGGTGGATGAAGAACAAGTCAAGAGCCTATGGGTAAGAATTAGGGGGCAGGCCAATATGGGTGGCACCATTGTAGGTGTTTACTACAGGCCACCTGATCAGGATAAGGAAGTTGATGAGGCCTTCTACAGGCAGCTGGAAGTTGCCTCACAGTCACAGGCCCTGGTTCTCATGGGGAACTTCAACCACCCTGCTATCTGCTGGAAAGACACCACAGCTAGGCACGCACAGTCCAGGAGGTTCCTGCAGATCATTGATGATAGCTTTTTAACACAAGTGGTGGAGGAGCCAACGAGGAGAGGAGT
>VZSC01005081.1:419800-458365 GCA_013398225.1 Steatornis caripensis
CTGGGTCTGTTCATCCTGGAGAAGAGAAGACTGAGAGGGGATCTGATCAATGCTTATAAACATCTAAAGGGTGGATGTCAAGAGGATGGGGCCAGACTCTTTTCAGTGGTGCCCAGCGACAGGACAAGGGGCAATGGGCACAAACTGGAGCACAGGCAGTTCCCCCTGAACATGAGGAAGAACTTCTTCACTGTGAGGGTGACAGAGCACTGGCACAGGCTGCCCAGAGAGGTTGTGGAGTCTCCTTCTCTGGAGACATTCAAAACCTGCCTGGACACGTTCCTGTTCACCCTGCTCTAGGGGCACCTGCTTTACCAGGGGGGTTGGACTGCGTGATCTCCAGAGGGCACTTCCAACCCCTGCCATTCTGTGATTATGTATCCTACAGTTTTAAACTCCATCAGTTTTACATGTTCGTCATTCTTTCTCTTAAAGGATCCAAAAAGAAAACACCATTTAAATTTATCCAGGCCAAACATTATTGCTCAGATGCTAATAAACCCAGTGAATTAATGCCAGTACTGTGGGGCCTACAGAGAATTTGAAAAGCAAACACTTCTATAGTTTTTGAAAAGAAAAAGCTTTAACTGCAGAAATGTTCTGTCCTTCTGGCTGCATTTATCTTGCTGATTAATGATAATGGAAAACCTAGCAATAATTTCCCACAGAGTATCGGAAGCCCTCCAGCCAGGCAGTAGCAGAAGCAATATCCCCCCAAAATAACATATAGGTAAATCTGTATGTGAGTCGAGGGGCAGTACGGGGACACTGAAAAAAGATAAAAATATTTAAAGACACTGAAATAAGTCTCGTAGTGATAGGGTTAAAGCAGCATGGCATGTTTAAACCAGGCTGCTAGATGAATTTATTTATTCTTTCTTCCCAGTAATTTGCACAATGGTAGGGGTTCTTTGAATGCAGATGGAGTACCTTAAATATTTTTTTTAATCTGTCAAAGACAGTGAGTCTTTATGAGTGAGTGTACTTTGATTTCTCTCTTTTTGTTCCATATATATGTCTTTATTATGTGTATATATAAAAGGGAGCAGATGAATTGGTTATGAGTTAGGGAACAGTAAGTTTTCTTCCACCTACTCTTTAGCATCTGTCTTTTTTATTGGAAACTATTGTAGTGGAAAGGCTAACCATCTACAGGTGGAATTCTCCTCTCTGCAGCAAGCCAACCCAAGGCTTGCATGCTGTTAAAGTGCAAGTCTGTCTTTCTTGTGATATTTCCAGTGGATACAGATTTTTGATGCCTTTTCCTTTCGTGCTTCTGTAAGTCTTGCTACTTTTTATCATGTATAGCATAAGTCTGAGTCAGACTTGCAGTGTAGCTACTGTGGTCCCTTGTCCACCAAATAGCCAATTGTAAGTGCTTTGCAGGAGGTGCAGGAAACTTCAGATGAGGCAGATTTGAGTTAACCTGTACCATGTTAAATTTCCCCCTAAGACTTTATATTCAAAGGTTATCTTAAATTCTGGAACACAAGGCTAACATTGCTTACAAAAATTGGCTGTCCTGCTTACCCCTAAAGGCATTCACTCTTTTGTATTCATTATGTGTGAATGTATAGCTCCAAATAAAGAAGTTCTGGGTTGAATTGTGTGGGTAGCTCTTCTGAATATCCCTATTCTGACAGTTTACCAGAAGGGAAGTGAAAGGGAAGTGAATGTTGGAAATAGCAAAGGCTTTTTATTTAAGGCACTTCTAAAAATTTGCCCATTTCCTGTGAAATCATGCCTGTATCCACAGAGCAGAACGTGTTATCCAGGCTCCTGTGAAAAATGTATTTCAGATTATATCAAGTTTGTTGTGGTCAGTGCTTATGCTGTCCAATATTCTGCCTTTTGGTGTCACTGTGGTAGGAAATGTAAAGACATGGCTGGAGCGTACCAGGGGGCTAACTCTGGAAGGCTTAGCAAGCTCCTGGTGGCTGCATAAAGCCGCAAAGATTAAATAGATAACAAGCTGAAAATTTTGTTTTGATCACCCCCTTCCTACAGAAAGCTTCAATTCACTAGTTTTCATTCAGAGCATAACTAGTGCAGGTTGTTTTCTTATTTATTGCCCCATGTCTTAAAGTAATGACACAAGCAGTCATGTCGTAATTCTTGCTAAGTTGAGTCTCCCTGGTTTCTAGCAGTTTGTATAGTATTTGGCAGCACATTTTCTCTTGGGATTAAGTTAACATGGGCTGATTATACCCACTATCCATTATCTACATTTGATCCCTAAAAGTGGAAGATTGATTTTAACTTGGCCCTGCTGCTTTTAAATACCTTAATAGTGCAGACTCTGGCAGCATCCAAGACCTCCTGCTCGACCCTCATCCTTTTGGGTATTCAGGCTGTGACACCATTTGCCTTGTAGGGAATCGATCATCACTCACACATTAGTTTGACAGGTGAATTGTGGTTTTACTCTTTATTCCCGAAGGTGGGGAACTTACTCCCTCTTAACTCTGTAATCATAACACACAAATGTGTTTTATTCTTCCAGATGAACCTAAGTTTGTTTATCTGGAACGTTTACAGTATGGAATATCTGACTCATTTTATGAAGATGACTAACAGTTTTTAATCTGGATCCGTGTCAAGGCCTCTCAGTATTGTTTTCGGTATTCAATGTGTAGTGGAATCCCCCAGGATGCAAAATGAAGAGGTTAAAGTTCAATTAGTAAATCAGGATTTCAGATGCCTAAAATGTTAAACTATGTACCTACATGCTGTAATGGGCCTGATTTGTATAGATGTTAAATGTCTGCTCTTTTTTTGGCTGAAATTCACAAGTCCTGACCATGAATAACATCTCTAGAGCATAAAATCATAGAATGGCTTGGGTTGGAACGGACCTTAAAGATCATCTAGTTCCAACCTCCCTGCCATGGGCAGGGGCACCTTCCACTAGACCAGGTTGCTCAAAGCCCCATCCAACCTGGCCTTGAACACTTCCAGGGCGGGGGCATCCACAACTTCTCTGGGCAACCTGTTCCGGTGTCTCACCACCCTCGTCTTGAAGAATTTCCTCCTAATTTCTAACCTAAATCTACTCTCTTTCTGTTTAAAACTGTTACCCCTCGTCCTATCACTACCCTTACAAAAATTTGCTATCCTGCTTAAAATTTGGCCTGTCCTGCCCTTGTAAAAAGTCCCCCTCCAGCTCTCTTGTAGGCCCCCTTTGGGTACCGGAAGGCTGCTGTAAGGTCTCCCCAGAGCCTTCTCTTCTGCAGGCTGAACAATCCCAGCTCTCTCAGCCAGCTTAAGAGTACAGATTTAAATCTCACTATACAGTGAGATTTAGTGAGATCAGTACCACTGATCTGGTAGAACTTCATTTTTTCTGATGTTGCCCACACTGCAAGTAATAGGAATGGATTGTTTACCTAACATCAGGCAGCTGAAATAAAAACATGGGGTTTTATTACCCTTAAGACCTTCAAGTTATTTTTACTGTCATTGTTGGGCTTCTGGGCAACTAAGAGTTTTGTTGTTACAGAACTTCAGCCTGCCCTTCAGTCGTACATACCCTGGTTTGTACTTGCTTTCTTTGAGTATCCAATTATACCTGTAAAATTAGGATCCTTATCTAGTAAAGCTAATTGTTGTACTCAACATCGATCAGTGAAAATAATGATGTGGGCACTGTTAGGGTCTACATCTTCTCTCGTATTCTGCAACCTCGCAAGGTTGTTTTGGAAATAAATTAGTGTTTATGAAGCACTCAGATGCTGTAGTGATGCGCATCATGGAAAAACCCACAAGGAAGCTTATAATTCTTTCTTCAGAGCATGGTTTGCATAGAATGTAGTAAATAAGGCCTAGGGCCACACATTGAACACTGAGGAGAAAACAAAATATCAAATAGCTGTTCATTAATACAGTTTTATCTGTCACGTGCAATGAATGAGGCAGGAATTCCAGTGGAATGTTTGTTTTCTTTTGCAGTGCTCAACTTTGCCATCTTAATACTTTTCGCATTGTTCTGGATTTAATTTCTTATGATCTACTAATGAAAATGAAAAAGTCAGAAAGATGCTGTCTTCCTGAAACCAGCATATTTCACTGGAAGACATATAGTTTTAGGTTAATTCCATGTACGTTTGCCAATTGAACTAACAGAGTAACTAAAATAAATTTTATTTCCCCTATGTGCTCCAGCATGAGAGGAGGAGAGGATTGGCTATTCGGAAGAAGTTCTTCACTGGCAGGGTGGTCAAGCACTGGAACAAGCTTTCCAGAGAAGTGGCCGTGACCCAGCCTGTCAGTGTTCAAGAAGCGTTTCGACAACTCTCTTAGATCTTAGGTGTATCTTTTTTAGGTTGCCCTGTGTGGAGTCAGGAATTGGACTCGATGATTCTCATGGGTCCCTTCCAGCTCAGGATATTCTATGATCCTACGATTTGCCAATGACCTTCCTTCCTAGCTTTGCTGATAGCAGAAGCGTAATGGCAATCAGAATTTGTGGGAGCCATTCCAATTTTGGGGGAGAAATTTGCTATAGTGGGAGAATATCTCTCAGTTCTGTTTCACAGTACCCAAATAGTCTAGCCTGTCCCCTCTAGTCTTTTCTCCCGTTTCCAATACTTGTCTTCCCAGTGCCTCCCAACTGCTTGCTCAGCCTGTCGGTATTTCCCACCAGCTCAATTTCCAATCTCTTTAGCAGCACTTACCCTCTATATACATCCTAGCTACTTAACAGATCTAGCTCCTTTCCTTAACTCCTTGCTTGCCGTGTTGGTTCATATCGAAGCAGACTAAGAGCTCTCTAAATTTGAACCAGGTGATTTGAAGTTCTTTTCTCAGATTATGAGTAGTGCAAATCTTCTTGGCTTGTAGACTAATCGGTCCTAGAGTAATCTCTATACTTATTCTTCATCCCGGTGTTTTTCCCTCAATCAAGTGACTCCATTCCCCCCTCATTCCTCCACAGTTCTTTGCCTCATTCTGGCTTTCCTACACAAAACCTGGTTCATGCATCCTTCATATTCAGAAAAGGCAGCTTCCCCCTCCAGGCTACGAGACAGATCGCTGGAAGGCACGTGATCAGGCAAGTGCCAGCTTTTAGCGCTGGTTGTGACATAACACTGACCTAATGCAAACTAGAGGTGCAGATGCAAGCTCTGGTCAGGTGCCAGCGATCTCTAGCAGTACTTCTGCATGGTTTAAACGGAATCATTAAGATTTTTTTTGGTAGCTCTCCTCTGGTGAATTTCTACAAGGCTTGTGTAAATTGGGGTTTGATTTGAAGGTTGATAACTTGGCTAAATGAGAGCACGTTTGAACAGAACAGTCTAAAGAAAGTGTCATACATACAAATTTTTTCACATGGGCAATGTAAAAGTGTCCTACCACACTTCTGAGAACAGCTAAACCAATTGGACTGAACTGTCCCAGAAATTGAGCCTGCAACTGATACCATAGAAGTTAGAAATCTAAAATCTTGTTTGCAGAATGGAATGTATGCTATTCCATACATGACAAGGATGTAAGATTTAAAAAAAAAAAAAGTTTCGTAAAGAAATAATTTACTAAAAATATGTGCTTTTATGTTATGCTTTGCAGTAATCTTAAAAATTAATTTCTTTTTATGCTGATCAATATTTTCCTAGTTAAGCTTAGTACTTACAAAGCTGCTGCCATGTCAGTTAGCAACACCAACAGAGCAAGATGAGGAAAAGGAGAATCTTTCCTGCAGCTCATGTCCTGAACATTAGGTGAGGGTTGTTTCCTGGTAGCTGATGTAGCCCGATTGCTAGAAAAATACAGTCCTGTAAGTTTCTCACTAGTATTATCAGAGACTCAATCGCATATGCATCTTGTTTACAATGACCAGATGTACTTGCACAATCACATTAAATTTATTTCATTATATTAGCAGATCGATGTCTACTGTTCCCATTTCATTCTTATTATAATCCAGGTGAGCAGGTTGAATCCATTTTAGGGAAACATGTAGCCCTCATCATATGTGTTACCCAGGGAAGTGTTAGCTAACAAATTGTGCAACAATGTCAGAAGGGGATGTGGCTCCTCAATACTAATTCGTTTTCAAAATGCACTAGTTTTGTGTAGGTTAACTAATTTCATTATGTTGTTGTCACTCCTGACAGCCACAGGAGTACTTGAGTAAAACCAGGAGTCCTGCATCTATTTCTTTCTATGGAACGTTTATATACCTACTTAACAGTCTGAAATAATGTTTATTACTAAACCAGGTTTTAGTAGTGGTAAATTTCTACAGACAGCATGCACTAAGTTTCTGATCAAGATGGAGTGTAAATCTCACATTAGTAACAAATAATAAATCTTACATACCGGATGAGTGATAGAAAAAAGGAAGTATATAAATGCTGTCACTAGGACGCTTATTTTGTACTGCCGGAAAGGGCTATGGATCTATAGAGATCTAGGTCCCACACAGAAGCCAATGTGAGTAGCCGTGTTTTTTTGGTCTTTATAACTACAAAGAGATTTCTAGCAGGAAAAAAAAAGGAATTCTGGTATAAATTTTGAAAGTTCTAAATTAGACATGGGGTGTTTGGCTGATTGGTCAAGTATAGATTTGAATAACAGTGTACACCCAAGATGCACTGACATTTTTACATCATATGACTTTTCAGATATTGTGTCCTTATGAATCAGCAAGGGTCATGTAGAGAGCTAGTGTGGTAGCTGAATGTCTTCAGTTAACGTTGACACTCATCAATAAATTTCCACATTGATTATATGTATGCATCATGTGCCAAATATCTTTGATATTAAGATAAATGGGAAAGCACTTGTCTTACCCAAGACAACAACGTGTTTCTCCTGTCTTCTTTGTTACTGCTAAGTGCTTCCTATAGAAATATTCCTTGAGATCTTTGTAAGGGGAAAGGGCTTGTTCTGTGACAGCAGATTTTCATACTGAATGACTTTGTATTTTTTGCTGACAGTTGTCAAGTGTTGACCACTGTAAGAGCAAAGTACTCTTAAGAATTTTTTTTCTTAACTTGCATACAAAAGTCTTTTTCAAGACTGTACCTTGGACTGCTAACTCTGGACAGACTCACATGGCTAAAATATTTGTGCAATATTTTTTTAAATACTGCTGAAAGTCTGAATCAAATTCTTAGGAGAAGAACAAAATGTTCTGCAGGTATATCCAGAGGTATTCTCTTACAGGAAGATACTGTGGGAAAAATTATCATTTTGTTCAGTCTAGCATTTTCCGGAGGCAGTATCAGTCTTCGTAAGCAAAGGATAAAAGTTATCACTTGCAGGAATAGGCTAGTAAAGTAAAAAGTTGGGGAAAAAGATCCTTCAGAGGAAAAGAAATCCTCCTTCTTCGTCACTGCTTCAGTTCAGACATTGATGAACTGATATTTGTCCGTGCTTGCACCTTTGCCATGTAAGCTGCTCTTTGTTGTTTTTCTGGCACTATTTGGAGCACCAGATAACTTCTGGATGGCATACCAGTATGTTTACACAGTAGTTTGCAATAGGTTCACATCCATTCTGTGAAAAGGTTTACTAGCCATGCAACTTAGTGTTTTTATCCTGCTTTTTCTGCAGCCTTCTCAATCTTAAACTCATTCTGTTTTCTGTTGCATGTTTTCGGTCTTTCTGTTCTATTTTCAGTGCTTGTTGTTCTGTCTTTCTGTCCCTCTTTTTTCCCCATTCCTTACTTTATAGTCATTGTATTTGCCCATTTTCCATTATGCTTTCAGTATCTTCAAGAGAGCTTTAGCTTGTTCCTCCTTCTATGTTCTATGTTTTTCCCTTTTATTTTGAGTTACACTTCAAATCTCCCTCCTTGCCATCCCTCAAATTCATCAAATTAATCTTCCAGTACATTCTGGTACTTACTTCAAGACTTTACTCCATTGGATTCATGACAAGTGCTCTGTATCCTGAAGGGAGCGAGGAGGACCCAGAGATGTGAGTTTATCTATTTGGCATGTAACGCCACAAAGCAGGAGAAGATTCTGAGTTAGTGGAGGAGATGCTGAACCAACAGCTAGTTTAGGAGAGCAACCTAGTCTGAGTTTCACATGTTGAAATCCTGTTAGTTTCCAACAATTGTTAAAAGATAAAATAAAAAAGGAAAAAAGGAGAGAAGATGGCCAAATGCATAGAACAGTGAGTGATCTCACACTTGAAACGGATATTGTATTTTACTTCTAAGACCTACGCTCTGATTGTATAGCTAATGTAATACCTTAATTGGAGACATTTGTGGAACAATTTTAATCTGTTAAGTCAGATTTTAGTACACATTTCTAGTACATGTTTACGTACAGCTTCCCTTCTTTGAGGAATAAAAATAACCTCAAAACTCTTATAAAGGAACTTTAAAAAGTAAGTAAAAGCACTACCCAGATAATCACATTTTGTTATTATTTTCTGGCCGTTGCAATACAGGATTGATTTTAGGACCAGAATTTAGAAACACTTCTAGATCATGCTTGGCAAAATAACTTTGTATCGCAGTTCAGTGTGTTGGAGTTTGAAAACCTGTTTGTCCCATCTCTGTGACTGTGCAGAACTTCCATAATAACTGGAAAGGGGAACCTTGGCCACTGCATTATGCAAGACTTAATCTTCGCTCTTTTTTAATGTAAGTTTCTAATTGTTTGTTAGTAAAATCTGTTGAATGTGAACTGAGGTAACTTATGTGCCTTTCCTGGATCTGCAGGCAGGAAATCTTCATGTCTCTGTACTTGCTCTTAGATGTTCCTAGTATCTGCGTAGCGAAAAGTACGGGACTGTTTGTTGTTCTCCTCTTCAAGGGTACTCTAAAATTAATACAAAGGCAGGTACTGGAGCACCTTTCCAGAAAGGCCAGGCCAAATGAATATGTGTGAGCCAGGTGAGGTGTACACATTGACTGTTACGGGGCTCTCACATACCTGTGGTGCTAGCATGTGTATTGCTTTCAATTGCAACATTTTTATATCCATCTGTAGATACATGTGTGTGTGCATGTAGTCAGCCTGTGTCAGGTAAGAGTGAGAGCTCATTGACTAATGAAAAATGAAGTAGTTTCATTTTTTGTGGCTCCTAAACCCGTGTTGCACGAGGAGAGTGTTTCTTTGTTTTTAAAGACAGAAAACAAACAGGGATTTTCTTATGATATGTGAACAGATACATCTTTTCTAATCTTCAGGTTACACTACTTGATATGATCCTTCAGGCATCGGTTTTAAACCTCCCTTTAACATGAACAGGAACTGTTTGTGCCTCAGTGTCATGATTTAACCCGAGGCGGCAACTCAGCCCCACACAGCCGCTCGCTCACTCCCTCTGGGTGGGATAGGGGAGAAAAGCAGAAGAGTAAAAGTGAGAAAACTTGTGGGTTGAGATAAAGACAGTTTAATAGGGAAAGCAAAAGCAGTGCCCACAGGCAAAACAAAACAAGGAATTAATTCGCCCTTCCCATCAGCAGGCAGGTGTTCAGCCATCTCCTGGAAAGCCGGGCTCCATCACATGTAATGGTTACTTGGGAAGGCAAATGTGATCACTCCAGACATCCCCTCCTTCCTCCTTCTTACCCCAGCTTCATATGCGGAGCATGGCGTCATACGGTATGCAATATCGCCGTGGTCAGCTGGGGTCAGCTGTCCCAGCTGTGCCCCCTGACAGCTTCATGTGCACCCCCAGCCTCCTTGCTGGTGGGGCGGTGTGAGAGGGAGAAAAGGCCTGGGCTCTGTGTGCGCACTGCCCAGCAATAACGAAAACATCTCTGCGTTATCAACACTGTCTTCAGCACAAATGCAAAACATAGCCCCATACTAGCTGCTAGGAAGAAAATCAACTCTATCCCAGCCAAAACCAGCACACTCAGTGTAAAAAAAAAATTTGTAGCTTTTTTTTTCTCTTAGTGATGTAAAAAACCTCCCAAACCCTTACTTTGTATATTTGATTATATATGCTTGCAGACTCTCTAAAATATCGTGATCTCAGGACAATTTAGAAGGTTTGGTGTTGTCTGTTACCGTGTTATATATGAAGGAAGCTTAAGTCACTCAAACATTTCAATAGCAGCTCACTCAATGGCCAAAGTAATGAAGAAGGGCTCTTCTAGTCCTCTGACGTCAGACTTTGAGCCTTCCAGAAGGCTACAGTGACCAGTGCCTCCTAACACTGGATTTTTAGGTAGCATTTTTAAAACTTCTGAGAGGTAAAATGTGCCAAATAAAAGGACTTAGAAGAACATAAGCAGTTCAAAATAGTAATTTCAATTAGTTATATTCATTTTCACCTGCCCTGCAGCTCGGATAAAATGAAAGATCAAATATCAATATTACTCATCATATTTAAATAGTTTTTAGAACAGTACTTTTGCACTGAAATTTTTTAAGATGTGTTGGGTAATCACTTGTCCAAATTCTATGGCAAACCAAGCTCATACCCATTTTTGTTCCCTGTGGAGCTCAGAATAGGTGCTGGACTGGCAGCCTCAAAAAGATGGTCTGCTACTGAACCATATGACAGAGAGGTCTTAGTGTCACATGTCACAGTCTTGACCTGAAGAAAAAGGTAAGCTTCATCTAAGTTCTTCCCTAGTGTTTTAATGGAGATAACCAGTAAGGTTGCAGTTGTAAGTGGGATGTTTGCTGGAATCACATTACCAAGGCCAAACAGCAGCTCCAGGCAGGTGACAAACCCTCAGCCTCCTAGAGGTGAGGAATTAATGCCTTTATGTAGTTCATAAAGTATTTTTAAAGGGCATATTGCTTTTAGGAGGAAAGTAACTGCAGTGGGACCAATTGTTAATGTAGATCTCACGGGGCCTTGAAAAGACAGGCCCTAAAAAGCAGTGTTTATTTAAATACTTTAGCTGGACATACACTACAAGTCATAATGAGGCAACTTAGTGGAATTTGTTTTAAGATTTTTGCTCAAATTCAAAATGTCATATGTTTTTCAGAAACTGGTATTTCTCTTTTAACTCAAATACACTTGCGTGCTGGCACACACATATATTTCATGTTTTTTCTCAGGACGCTGAGTGAGCCATTCATTATTGACTTGTTCCTTCTCTTTGAAAGACTATCTGCCCACACAGTTAAAAAACAATTGTCTGTCGGCTTCATCCTCTTCCTGCAGAAGTGTGTGGGTGAGGAGTATTTAACCTGTTTGTAAACTCAAGAAGATAGCTATCAATTCCGTCACTGCTGCAGATGGATTCAGGAAAAGTATCAAAATTAAAGGGAAAATGAGAGTTTCCAGCTTGAGAGGGACAAAGGACTGTGGTGAATTCCCAAGATTATTGGTGTGTTTGTGCTGTTTCTCCCATCTTCCATATTAAGCACGATTTGTGTCAATTTGGCAGAGACTTTGGCCGATCGTGCCGCTTGCTAACAACTATCATAGCTGGACTCTGAGTCGTATTAAGTTTTGGAAGACTAAGTACTGTTACTGGAAATGGGTACGTAGCTTTCAGACCCCTTTGCACACATCAAACTCCCTAAGGGCAGCCCATGTATTCCTTTCAAACCCCATGTTGCAAATAATGTAAAGCAAATTGTTAGCAGCTGTGTGGTAAAGGAGAATGTTTCTTCCTGGTAGTCCTTCCTCTCTGCTTCATGCTGCTCTTTCTTACAAGTCTCTTTCTGTGCATATGAGGGTGGCGAAACACAGGCTTATGGATAATTGAGCTTACTGCTTGTTTCCTGAAGAGCTCCCACAAACATGTTTTTAAATCCTTGAATTTGGGTCGCTGGCCATGAAGTTGCATATATTTGTCTAATATATGTCACTTCTTTCCATCTACACTTACCATTCATTTTTTCTCCAGAGTGAAATTCATCCAGTGTTTTGTGTTTACTATAAATACACATCTCAGCTGTATTTCTATCCTTTGTGTCAACATTTAAATTCCCTTGTTCTATGTTTAGCTTGAATAATTACTAAACCATTTGCAATTAGAACTCTAGGATGTGACCTCACACTGATTTATTCCTTCATTTCTTTCTGTATTTAATGCATTTCAGATCCTGAAAATACCGAATCTTTGTCCTTTTATTTTGATGTTTATCAGTAATGGAAACATTCCAAAACAATCAGCCAAATACCTATGCTTTGTTCATTTATTGCCTTCTCTGAAGATAAATTGACTGTACTCAACTCTCTTCAGCATTTTTCTTCACCTAGATATTATTGCCTTGTGCAGCCACCCCAAGGTGACTGTTATCACTTAATTAAATCCTTGCACGCTGGGAAGAAAAAACAACATTGTTCGTTCATAACCCCAAGGAGGTGTGTTTTTTTTTTTTCTTTAAGCCACTAAGCTTTTTCCCTCTTTTATTAACTTATTCCTGGCTACAACAAGACATACTTTGTTGATGAGCAAAAGGTTGTATTAGCTTTTTATTTTCTGGGTAAACTTATCTTTTCTCCGGGAAAAAAAATGTGGGCATTACAACAAAGCAAAAAAAATGGGATCTCTCCAAACCCTGCAATTCTAGTAAAGGTCTGTGTAAACATCAAGCTAGTAAAGAGAAACAGGGGAGTAGCAGGAAGGAAATGAGAAAATAAAATGCAAACATAAAATTGGAACAAGACAAAAAAAGTAAGATGACGTGCATACACACAGAGAAACTACTGCAGTGCTGAGGGAAAATTGGCATAAGGAATAGGATTTTTGAAGAGAAAAATATATCAGGGCTCTTTATGTTACTGTCTAGGGCAGCATCTTTTTATTAGCCTCTTGGTTAATGTCCTCTCTCTGTCTATTGATTTTAGACTACGTAGCACTGTGCTCTTGCTTTTACCTTTGCATTTTTTTTCCATAGTGCACAATCCTACTTGAAAACTGTAAGAGGAGATATTGCAGATGAGCTGTTCATTGAATGTGTGAGACCTGTGATTTTCTTTTATGTTGTTTTAAGCACAATACTTCATATGAGAAAGTTCACTTGAAGCAGTGAGTTGCCAGAATATGTACAGTGGTTTAGCTGCCCCTTTGCTCGATTCTAGTCCATTAAAGGACCAGAAGACAGGTTTATCTGCTCTAAAATTTGAGCTCAAGCAACCACATGTATTTGCTCATGATGCTAAATCGTTTTGCCACCTGCTGCGTTCAGCAAGTATTTACAAACAGTAAATGCCATTTAAAGCTGTCATATTTGTAAGAGCAGTTTATGCTGTGATATCATTTGTATGAGAAGCATAGCATTTTAGTGTGTAACAGGAAAGGGCTTTGAAGTAGTTGGATAATTGTGATTTTTGAAATATTACTATTTGTAATGTGTAGACTATAATTATTGTAGGTCATAGACAGTAGTATATGTTTGTATATGAACTGCAAAATATTGATAGATTTGTATGGGTTTGCTCCAAATCCAGTATGTCTGTAGTATGTATCAGTAGTCAGCCTCTGGAAATTGCCTGTTCATGATAAAGTTTCAGCCTAAATTCTGGGATTTCTTTTTGTTCTGTGCATTTGAATTCTTGTCTGTAGCTTTCTCAATCAAATAATTAATGTTACGATGTTTATGCAGCTTAAATGTCTCCCTCTCTTAGCAATAACAAAAATCTTTCAGTTTACTTCACGGACTCTAACAACACTTTCCAATCTGTGTGCAGTGGATCTGCCATGCACAGTGATTTTAACCTGTACTCTGTGGTTTTGTCCAGTCTATTTTAACTTTGAGGCCTGTAGACTATCTATAGATATATCTGCTCATCTTAATGAACATATCACAAAGGTAACTGAAGCCTATTTCGTTTGGAATAAAGGCAATAGCAAATCTATCAGTTATCAAGTTTTTTGGTTTGGTTTGGTTTCAGATTACTATTAGAGAGTGGTTTAGGTAACACTAATTCTGCATTAAATTAAGTTTTGGTGGCAAAAGGTTGAGATCCCTCAGAAGGAGGGGCTTTTGGCATCGGTAAGAGCTTTAGCAGTCGGCTGTAGGCAGAATTTGGTGTTTAAATTTGGGACACTAATTTCAAATAGCTGTAGTATGTACATACTTTCTGTTTACTTTCCAAAACTGGTTTTGTCTGACTTTTTTCCTTTTATTTTGCGTTCATAATTGGAAATTCTAGTTCTGTATTTCTTGTATTCTATACATTTTAATAAATAATTTTAATACTAGTTTGTGGTATCAGTGGATGGCATAGTGACTTCATTGCAGGATTGGGAAATGGCACAGGAAGCTTCTGAGGGAGAATTTATTCCAACAACATTTAGCTAGAAATATATGACAAGATATATTGCAGTTTCAAGCAAGGATGCTTTAAAGTTTCATACACCATGAATGTTCATCTTTTAGGGTCAACAAGCATTCTGAATTTCTAAGCACTTTCGTGTGTTTATTTTATTTTCTGTTAAAAACGTAATTTAGAAATAAAAGCAGTTAGTCTTAAGTACCATAGGAAATCACCTCTAGCAAGTTGAATTGTAATCCTGCTGAGTGTGGTACTAGGCTGAAAATACTGTTTAGATTTTAAACCCTAGTCAGAACTCAAACAGTCTTCTCAGATGTGGAAAACATTTGGTTATATTTCTGTTGCAGTTATTTTGTGTGTGCGTGTGTGCTTCTGCTCTTTCCCATCTGGTTTCAAACCAGAATCAGGGAAGGACTGATAAAACGCCATTTCGTTTTCACTATAGTGACTGAAAACAGATTGAAGAAATCCAGATAAATGTCGGAACTCATTAAAGCATAACTACTTACGTTTATTTATTTTAAGTTGGAAGGGTTGCTGCCAATTAAAATGGCAAATTTACATGCAGGAGTCTACCTATGCTGCTTTCTGGTTTGTGTGTCAGGCAGCATGTTCATTTGGGCATGGTAACGAAACAGCATCTGAACTGGAAAGACATTCACACAGCAGCATAAAAAGCACTGACAGCATATAGCTGCCTACTTGATAGGACAAGGGTAACGGTTTTAAACTAAAAGAGGGTAGATTCAGACTAGATATAAGGAAGAAATTTTTTATGATGAGGGTGGTGAAACACCGAAACAGGTTGCCCAGAGAGGTGGTAGATGCCCCATCCCTGGAAGCATTCAAGGTCAGGTTGGACGGGGCTCTGAGGAACCTGATCTAGTTGAAGATGCACCTGCTCATTGCGGGGGAGTTGAACTAGATGAACTTTCAAGGTCCCTTCCAACACAAACCATTCTGTGATTCTATTTGATTCTGGATCAAGGTAGTTTTCCAATAATTTAAGGAAAGGGAAAAAGTTACAGAAAAGAAGCAGCTACTGGGACAAATAAAGGGATGTTTGAGGAAAATCTGGTTTGTATTTTATTTTTTACGAAAAGGTTGGATTTAAACTTGCGCTAGAAGTTTTTCATTGATGCACCACAAGTAAGACTTGAAAGTACACTGCATCACGGAGAAGAGACGTTGTCAAAATGCAACATTACAAGACCTCCAGGTAGCAGGAGCAGGAATTCAGAACTGCACAATAAAGATGCCTAGATAACTGATGACAACTGCATGCTATTTAGACAACTGAGCAAGCGTGTAAGGTATTGCTTAGGGTCTAGAAGAAGACATTGCTCAAGGCAGGTGACAATTGCAGATACATGTGACACTTTAATGCAGCAGAAAGAAGAAAAATATCACAATGGTAGCAGGGAAAGCTAGGATGCTGTACCCACACTGTGTGTTTAAAGCATCGTAGTTAGAAGAAATTAGAATTATTTCCTTGGTTTTCTCTAGGTGGTTCTGAATAATAGGAAAATGGTGCTAACAAGTAGCAAGAGGAGGAGTTTTCTTTCATCAGTTCCATTGATGAAGGCAGTTTTACCGCAGTCATCTTAGGGAGAGGCTTTAACCTTCAGGTCTGTTACAAATTGGAGTGAAACGGATAGTAACAGTGCAGAGCAATCATGTCAGTTCCTACTTGGGACACGGGATACAACATATAGATTGTTGACATGTGCAATAAATAGCATTAGGGTTGGTGGTGTCAACACTTATTTGGGACTCCTTAGATAATGTGGCATGTGGATTATTGGCACAACCGACAGCTACTGTACTCTGCAGTGTCAAGGAAATCTTGAGCACCCTTTGATGAGCGGGTTTTTGATACTTTATGCTGCAGCTGCTCCAGGGGACCCCTTAAGGGCATATCATGATAGTGTGGCTGCACACTAAAACCCTGTGCTAAAAACACGCAGGAACATTTTCACATGGTTACTGTGAAAGTGTCTTTAAAAGGAAAAAAACTTATTCTTGGTGGAAACCTTGTGTTTCTGGCTTCAGCTGGTGCTATGTGGACAAATCATAACCCATTCACCCCTCCTCATCCTAGAAAATAGGATTTCATTATGGAAATACAAACAGACCCTTAATTATCACAGCAGTCGGAGGTGCCACTATAATATATTAGCTTGTATTTTAAAAAGAGTATAAACCTTTTTCACTGAAAGAATTGCTCTGTGCTGTTGATATGCTTGAATTTATGCAGTGAGCTGGCAAAGAGCAAACCCCATACTTATCTTTACCTACACAGGCATTAGAGGTGAGCTCAGGAGGAAAAAAAGAAAAAGAAGAAGAAAAACGGAAGGCGGCAAGGGAGGGAGAGAGGGAGAAATGCAGTGTTTCCTCGTAGCCTAGGGTGAGATTAGAGTTCTGTTGATGGCAGAGTTACAGGCTGTCTTCTCACCTGGTCTCATATTCCAGCTGTGAAACAGAAATGGAAGGTCAGCATAGCAATGGTGTTTTGTAGTGGCAAACTGAGTTGATTTCCTGAAATCATTCAGGACCAGACCTCCGATTCAGGATAACTGATTTTCACGTAAATGCGCATTCCCCACTTCTGTGTGAAATGTACTTCTGGAGTGAAGCACTGTAACCTCAAAACCCTTGAAGGAAGTAGTGCAACCTAACATAGAGATATCAACTTTACTGTGTAGAATGCAGATGTAGTGGATAATTTCTTCAGGGGAAGATTTTGAAACATTTCTATTGTTAATGAATTCTCTGACTTGTTTCAGGAAGTTAGTTGTTTGTTCTTCTGTTAGTCCCACATATTCACAGTACTCCTGTGTTCCCTGCTCTTAACTGCACAGATGAGTGAGTGGAAACCAGTTCTTCTATGGGTACCGGAGTAGCGCAGCATAGCTTTTTGTAGATTTCCATCTTGACTTCTGTTGACTTTTGCGTCTAAGACAGTGCAACCTGTCTGAGGCTTTTTCAGTGCTCAGGGCATTTGTAAGGTCTCTACTTTGTGATGTCTAATGCTATAGGAACTCACTTAGTCCAGCTTTTACTGCTTCAAAGGCTCTCAGAGGGTCTCGTCTCCATTATCAGTCTATTTTCACTAAGCCTGTAAGAATTTCTCTGACACCTCTGCCTGCTGTCAAATCTAGCAAAAACTAGCCATGGATTGGAATGCTGTTAGTAGAACAGACAGACACAGACATGCAAAGTAGAGGAATCTCATTTCAAAGTTGGAAGAAGCACTTCACAGTCCCGACCTTGAAGGATTATAGTTTTGTGGGATTTTTTTTTCATGGCTTTGTAAACCAAACTTCTAGTAACTCACAGGTTGTGATTCGTGCCAGTCCAAATTCTTCTTGTTTCAAGAATCACAGGACTACGGAGTCAAGTGGCAGTTAACGGTTCTGGAGGCTTTTATGTACCAGTCTTTACTGGAAAAGTGAAGGGCTGCTTTAACTTAATCCAGCTGTGTATGGATCCTAGAAGACTTCAGAGTGGACATTTGTGAAAGTGTTCCACACTCCCATAGGTGGAGAAAGAATTGGTATAGCAAATGAATCTCCTGCATTAGTGCAAGGATTAACGATAGCTGGAGGAATTCTCAGCTGATTAGGACCAGCTTCTGTCTTCTTTGCATTGTAACATGGGATGAGAGGCTGAAGATAAGAACACAGGTTTTTATTTTTTAACATCTATCTGCTAAGGGTTGCAGTTAGAAATAGCACTGGATTGGATGGACTTTGGATTTGTTCTTAATATTGTGTGTTCTTATTATCTCTATATACCACTGTCTGTAAAGTATTCTCAACATGTTCTTCTTTCAAGAAGAGCATAAATCAGAATGATATGCTAGGCAAAGAACTCAACTCAATTTCTCATTCAAATCTATTTTGGTTGTCTGTATTGCCATCTAATAGATTAAATATGCTAAACATAAGCCCCTCATCCTGTTCTTCCCCGAGCACAGCCTCTCTGCTTCATATGTATGAAATTATGTGATGGAAGTGAGAACACATGTACTCAGTTCTGGGCTAGAGGTCTAATTCTGGCAAGCCAGTTGTCAGGATCAATCACCAGACCGTCTGAGTATCTACTGAGTGCAGGTGTTCTTTTAAGAGTGCAACTAACTCCATATCACAACTTCTTTCCTGTAATTTTTTTCTCCTAATTTTGGACAACAGACATTTAGATACCTTTATCTGTTTACTTTTGCATAATGTCAGATTGTGTAGATTGAAAGAAAAGCTGACCAAACGTACAGATATACAATGAATATAAGATCAATTTGAATGGAGCTTACATAAACTGAGATACTCATACATAACACAAAAGGGCTTTAAACTTACGGTTTTGGAAACAACCTTCACAATAATACTTATTGCTCCCACAACCAGTTGTGCTCGTGTACGTGCATCTACCTGCACAGCGTTCCAGTCAGGTCAGGTTCCCACAATCTCTTGCTGTGTGGTCTGAGGTGCAGGTCTGCGGAGCCAGCCCTCATTTTGCCACCTCTCACTATTTGTCATGGCACCTGCAACTGGATCACCTCGCTCTTTCAGTTTTGCCACTTACGGAAGTAAACCTTATGTAGGTACATACAGTGTCAAGTCCTTTACCCAGGGCAGCACCTCTCGGTGCACAAATGCATATGTGGTTGGAATATTTGTACCACCGAAGGGCAGAAACCACTTGATATTCAACTCCCATGTATCCAAAGCAAAGCCAGTCCACAGCCAGGTATACGCTTAATCCTGACCTGAAGTGATCACATTCTCAGGGTAAGAATATATAATGTGAACTCTGTATGATAAGCCTCATCCTAAATAGATATAGTCGATTGTATTAGATGGCATGCAGTTATTGGCATCACAATCTGCTGTTCAAACGGTCTGGTACCAACACTAGGAATCCTATTTAATTGAAGGGTAGGAGCTCATCAGGAATTGGCATCATAAAGATGAAAGGTCAATGCTTTAATACACAACTCCCACAAAATTGAATTTTAATTAAGTGCGACAGTGTTGAATCCCTCCCTCAGGAGTCCTTTTTCTCCGTTTTTCTTTACACTAATATATATATAGCCCTTCTCTCAGAAAAGCGAATAGCAAAGACAGAGTATAAATATTCTTCCTAGCAAGACTTTAACTTCAGAGCTTTGCAGCAGTGGTTAGTGTAGCATGTACTAATGCAAATCAGTGTTTTGGTTTAGTGATGAATCATTTATGCAGAAGAATGGACAATGAAAAATAGCATTTGTCAATGCGAACAGCAGTTTTTAACCTTTTTTTGTGTGTGTATCTGTACCAGTGGATTGTCCATTGGTGGTTTAAATACTGTGTGGTGAATTTAAGTCTATAGGCAGTAAGCTTACTATTCTCACTTACCTTTCACAGCCGCTTCCAACAGTTCATATTGAAGTTGTTCGGAATGAATAGTTCAGCGTCCAGACTGTTAAATGGTTCAGTTTTCAGTTTGAGTAGTTCAAGCTGAAATCAGTCAGATGGAAGACCACAGGCTGAAAACCTCTGATAGGGACACAGGGAATGTACAGTTTACTGAACATCTTCTTGCAATAAAACTATAAAATTGCCTGCATGTCACATACCATTTTCCACTTGTTCCAAAAGAAGCAAAAAAAGTAAGCTCACACTTCCTGTCTCTCATTAGTGGGTGCTACTCACCTCCTAAAATATTTCACTCAAGAAAGATTGCCTCCTCACCATCACTGAAAAACAATCCAAAAGTTTCAGGTTGTAGCAGGTCATCAGACAGTTAAAATCTTAATGCCGGGGAAGCCTAACATGTAAGTTTAAATAACCTGCGTGGCCGGCTGACTTCAGCAGAGCTGACGCTGTACTAGGTAAAGTATCAGACCACTTCTGACAAATAGTTTAGTTCCCTCAATGCACATCAGTGTGTCTTCTACATGAAAACCTGCATGAAGAATTTCAGCAGTTTGGCCCAGCAATTTAGATCAGTTAATCAAACAGAAGCATATTAATGAGCAGAGATATAGAAGATGTAGCAAAACAGTGCAAGTACTTGAGCAAAAATTTTCGCAGAGATAATTTAAGAACGTCTGGCTTCTATCACATATCTCAGTTCTGTTGTTCTTATCTGTATTTTGGCATTGATACAGTTGTCTGTGTGTTATTTCAAGGGGTTTGCCAAAAAAAAAAATTATCCTCTGATAAACTGGGTACGGAATAAGAGCAAGCTGTCTGTCCTGGATTACTTTTCTTCACATTAGTAAGCCTCACTATTTCTCTCCTCTAATAGCATTGTAATATAACCCAAAGGTATTTTTTTCCCCTACTGTGTTGCCAACTTTTTAGCAAGTCTAGTAGCTTTCATGGTGCAGTTTCCCCTGTGCAGTCAGAATGATTTGGGATTTTGCAGCAATATAGAATGGCCTTCTAGAAAAAAATCAAATTGCTGTCTACAAGGCAGAGATCCCTAAAAATCATTTATTGCTTTTGTATTAAAACAAATTGTCAAACTCTTAATCTCTGATTATTTTTTTTTTAAATCCCATTGCTTAGAGATTTGTAATCTTTCTGCGGTTCTCAGGTTCATCTCTGATATTTGTCAATCTGTTATCAGTGAATAAACCTGAGAGTACACTTAAGAAGCCGACTGCCACCTTTAAACATTATCCTTGCCTCTAAACTTTTCTTGTCTGCACTCTCCACTTTTGCAAGTCTTCTGATCTGGAACAAAATCTAATCAATTTTCTAATCAAGTAGTAAATCTGCCCCTGCAAGTTTTTGCTGCTTTGGTTACATCAACATGCTTATTTTGTAAGTCTGGGGAAGGATGTGTCAAGGGAATCAGTAAAGTTTACTCTTCCTCCTTTGTTTCTTGGCTTCGAGCTATAAAGCAGACCTCCTTATTATTGACACATTTATTTTTTGGCACTTTCTTGTTGTCATAAATTGCATCCTGACCACACAAGCAAAGAGCACGAAGATGACAAATTAGGAAGCTGGCATCAAAGTCCGTTCTAACCACATCCTTTGAGCTTGTCCTCTTACCTCATCTTTTTTACTGTAGTTGTTTCGGTGCCAAAAACATGTTGCTTTGTTGCCAAATATGTTTCATTAATTCACAAGAAGTTTATGGTCATGTAGCCATATAACTGTTATGGTGGACTGTGATTGAAAAAATAGCAGTCGTCAGAGAGATGAAAACAGGGTTTTCTATGTGTTTGATGTTGGGATTTTTACTCGATGGTAAAAAAGCTTGTAGCCTAAGGAACACTGCAGTAAGTCATGTGCCTTTTTATTTTATTTGGCGTTTGGTTTTGTTGTGTTTTCTGCAAGGGATTAAAAAGACTGAAGAGAAGGAATAAGGCTTTGAGAGATTTGTGTAAGTCAGTAGATGATCAAACTTTAGTTGCTCATTTTTATTCGTGTGTATCAAATACATCCTATGTGAAATCCTGTTTCCAGGAATAATACTCCAGTTGTCTCATAGTACTTAATTGTGAAAGCCGAAGGTCAGATTTTTCACCTAAGTAGTTAAGCTTTCGTATGCTTGTTGGTGTTGCTGGAGGATATTACTCTGATATCTTAATGGTGAGAGCACAGTAGATGGGCACTAAGGCTTTGAATCAGATTTCTGTTAGCCACTGTTTATGCCTTTTATTTCATTTTAAATCCCCGTCCACGAGTGGTTGCCATGTTGAAATGAAACTTACTTTTTTGTTGCTGTCTTTAGTAAATCATGTTTTTTAAGCCATGCCGTAACGCAAGAAATAAATTATGCAATGATATGTTTATTATAAGAGAGAGTCTATTTGTTTTTGTAAATGTCAATTCCATCCAATGCTGCCTTTCTTTTAAAAAAAGAATAAAATATTTTTGCTGTTATTGAATGTTGTACGTCTAATTGGTGACAGGCTTTGTCCTCAAATTAATGCTCAGCTCCAGTTATAATATCATTATGTCATAACAGTGAAAAATTCTAATTAAGATGATCTGTTTGCCAGGAAAAAGTTTAGTATATCAATTAATCTATTTTATTGGGGGAGTATTCCCTTCCCCAGCCTCTATCTCCTGATCAGAGCCTGAATGATGAGAAAAACATCACAGATGCATGCTGCATTGGACAAAGAACACATGCATGCATTTAAATCATGTATATCTTACTTTTTACTGATGTAATTGTGAAATATGTTCTTTTTGCATTCATAATTAGGGGGTGGAACAGATGGTGAAGGCTTAGTTTAAAATAATCTGTCATTAAAATAACCTAGCCTACTGGTAATTCTTCACTCTAACTGGAGTTTAGGTCAGGGTAACAGAGTTTTTTGCAGCATTGGAATACCCTAGAAAGAATCAGGGACTTCAGGGATAGTATGAAATACGAGGATATTCTTCAGAAGGACATTGTAGTAAGACTCCAGTGAATTAAATTTGACCGTAGTGGGAATATGCAAAAATGGCTGGGACAAAATTCCTCTGACAAATATAAATCTATTTAGTACGATGCATTATACATTAGTGCGTATTCGGTCAAAGTGGTGCAGTGGGTTTCATATCCTGAGAGGAAATAACCTCACTATTTGACAAATACTGTAAGAGGCACTTAGTATTTTGGGTTAAAAACCTGCGCTTTATATTTTGATATTATTCTGATGTCAAAGAATATAAATTACAATTATTGGCATTATTATTGAGAGGTGCTGTAGCTAGTGACTTTTACATCTGAGTCTCACTTCCTTCGTGTCTACCACATTGACCTGCTGGTATGTGACAAAGGAAATTTTGTATCGGTCCTGTCTGGCTAGTTTAGAACAGTTTTCGGGAATAAGAAAACTGGCTCGATAAATCAGATACTTGCATGCCTTTAAAGCGTTTGTTTTAGTGTTTCCTCTAAGATTTCATTCTCTAACAGCTTTGAAGAAAGCATATAGATTTCAGCATGGTATTATGATAAATCTTCCTGAGGAGGGGCAAGCATTAACATTTGTGTTGATTCTTTTTCATCTTAATCCAACCTTGGTTAATAATCAGAAAATTCTACATAGTGGGTAAGAAGATGTAATTAACCCTTTGACCCCAGAATCTTAATTGGTGCCTGTTGAAAACAGTGGGGCAGTTAAAAAAAAATAAATTAAAAAGTAGCCTGTGGTGATTGAAACAGCATAATACATAATGATTTTCTGAAATCAAAAGTACTAGGGAACTTCAGCTTTAATCACACTTTGCATAAAACCAGTAAGTGTAGGTTTAAACAAGAAGTTGCCAGTCTTCCTGAAATTGGATTGTGCTCAAAATTGGCATTTGGGGTCACCCTGACCCTTTTTCAGCTGGCACACTAGGTGGGATAGGACTGAGTTTATGACAGTCAACTTCGTTTATAAAAATAAAAAAGAGATTAACTCAATAATATTTTCCTATCAGAAGACGCTCTACCTTTGTATTCACGGTCTCCTGCTTCAATGAAATAGGACATTTTATGAAAAGCCAGTTACCTTTGCAGGCCCTGTTTCTATATTACAGTTGATGATAACTGTGGAACATCTGAAACAGGAATCCTCTGTGCCTTTGAACTGCAGTTAAACTGTTCAGAAATTCTGGATGGAAATTACACAGTGGCACTCATTTTAAAAGAGGGCTTTGAACGCTGACTAAATCCAGTACCCTTCCCGCATTTTTTGTGTCCTTAGTTACACGTATATAACATGAATAGTACTTCCAGAGATTTCTCGTTAAAACAAAATTGTTTATAAATAGGTAGTATACAATGATATCTCATACTCTTCGTCAGTGTATAACATAACCTCTGTTATGTTGCCTGCCACCTTCTCTGAAGTCTGCTGCTCTCTTGGCATGCATAAAGGACGTACGCTTTATGAAAAATTGAAAAATTTCAACACGCATTACTTAAATAATAAATATTCATAAATAATACCTATGAATAACGAATGAGACAGTCCTTCAGAACTACTGTTTGACCTGTATAAGGAACAACAACATTGTCACAAAAGTGGTCCATCTCAGTCCTTTCATCCTGGTGGGAGGAACTGCCTTGCGTTGGAAGGTGGCTGTTTCTCTCTCTATTTTATTGTCATTTTTCTTAGCTATAAGGACTTGAGCTTAATACTTGGGACCTTTGTTCTAATGTCTTTGTACTTTGAGCATGGAAGTAGTTAGCTGTTCCATTAGCTACTAATCAGTGGCTTTTTCAACAATATGATTAAATAAACTTTCTGATTTTGCTCTATTAAATGCTGAATTCGGTTAGTATTTGTACCCGAGCATAACTTCAGGGAGGTGAGAAGGGAACTGGAGAAAGAAGGACTGACCGTGACTTAGTAGTCTCAGTTGGCATTATGAACTAATTTTATGGCACGTGACTAATCATGCAAGAAGCCAAAGGAGTTGTGAGTATGCTGCATTGGCCCTGCCGGTCCGTCGGTGGTGCTTCCTTAGCACCTGCCTTGTAAAACTAGGAGGCAAAAGTAACGAATAGTCTCCCAGAAAGACAGACAAGAAAAGGGTAGAGTATTCAAACTGTTTAACTGAAAGGAGGGAAACAGAGTCAATGGCATGGAAAAGTAGCAAGTGCTTAAGATGTCTCACACTTCTCACTTTAACTCTCTGCCCAGTTGCTGATGACTTTCCAAACTTTAGCTATGAAGGCCGGAACGTCTTTGTACATGGTGTCAATCAGAGATAGTTTAATTTATTTATATTATTCAAGAAAAACTGGTTTCAGCCAATTCCAAAACACCACTGAGGAAAACATTTCTGCCCAATCAGTACTAAAAGCTTTATTCAAACTTTTGTTTAATTAAGAAGCCTGAATTCTTACATAAGATGATACGTAGAAAAGAAGCAGGAAAGCCATCGGTGACTCAGATAATTATTTTTTGCTGTTCTTACAAAACTCTGTCCAGATATACCAGATAATTACACAGTAATGCACTGTACTAAACAGAACAGATCATAAATTTGCCCCAACTGTAATTCTTGCCTAAAAGAGCAAGGGGACCACACTAAAAGCCTGGATATGTAAAAAACTGAGAAGAGGAAAGTTGTCTTTACATGATACCCAAATAACTTGTGAAACTTCTTTCTTCGAGATATCATTGAGCCAAGAACATAACAGGATTCCTAAAACAACAACAACAAAAAAAGTCTTGAGCACACTAGTTATAAATAAACCGTTATAAGGAGTATCAGCCATCATGATCATGCCAACTAGTAACAGCCCGAGGTTTGAAAGAAAATTCTAGTAGGCTTGTCTTTACCTACATAAACATTATGGATATTTCAAACACTGTTCTGAAGCATGTAGGTACACACTGTCAGATCCTGGAAAACCGACCACTGCAGATAGGCCGTTAGTCTGATTCAGTATGGCAATTTATCGTTGCTTGTAGAGAGTGGCGCTCTAGCAAGAACATATATAGGTGGCCAGGGAATCGGGGTGACAGTTCTCAGTTTTATTTCTAACAGAGGATTAAACCATTTTCCTCAAAGGAACATGGGACAGAGCACAGGAAAACTTAAACCAAGACCTTTAAATATTTACTCTTCTGATCTTTCTGTGATGGGGGAAGTGGATAGTAGCGAAAGAAAAGATACGTAGTGGGGGAGATCAAATGTGTAAAGGTTTTGATTGTCCCTGTATGGATCTAAGTTTGAACTTCACTGTTCCAAATTTTCCACCTGTTATTGGTGTTAAAATTCAAGGAACTGATGTTAATCATTTAGAAAGAAATGATGATGATTTATAAGAGGCCATAAATCGCTTGCATAATATAAATGTTTTTACATGAAGGAAATCTATGCAGATTTACATTTTTATTAATTCATAAATATAAATTAGAGTCTTTCTTTAATGCAGTGTCTTTAGTGAGGGTTTGTTTTCCAATATGTGGTTTATTCTTTTTAGAAAACACAGATTTTTTTAAATAATTCGACCACCTACTACATCAGAGAGGGGTGAACACTTGCCAAAGACAACTTCTGACCAGCAGTGTGTTAGAAATTAATCAAGAAGCAGAAAAAAAATTAAAAACCCTCAGAAATCAGTGTTCTGTATTTGAAGAGGAGTTAAATGTTTACATGACTTTATCATCATATATCTCCATCAAATTTGTGTGCATCTCTTATTTTTTCTTCCAATACAAGCTTGATCTCTCAAATCTTGCAGTTTTGTTTTTAATTTACGCGTACCTTTATCCCAAGGGGGTATTTGGGACGGGAGTTTTTGAGATTGTTTCTTGTTCATCCCAGCATTTGGGATGTTTCTTATTTTCTGAGTTGTTCTAGCATTTCTAATTTCTGGAAATCTGTGATTTTACTTTTGCAATAGTGAATGCTTGTTTGCCAATAATCTGCCTCATAAAAAGCATAAAAGTAAAGGCATGTATAGTGTATGAAAGGCAGTTTCTTCCTAGTGAAGATTTGCTCTTATTCCTAGAGGTGTATTTCCGTCTTGATGTGCAGTGATTTACTCTGTGTGTCAGTTTAGAATATAGTCCTTTGTTTATTAACTGCAGTCATGTTTCAAAAGGTATGCATTAATCTGTGTAGTTGTATTTTGATTTTTGCAGTTGCAGTGGATACCACATCCAAAGACTTGAACCTGTCAAAATAAAATCTAATCTAGAGTTTTATACCAAAGGGATGAAGCTCGTAACAATTCTGTAGACCTAAGCTGTAAACATATTTGACAGTAATCTGCTGATTGGCTTTGTTTGTTGTCTCACAAAAGAAAAATGGTGTGTATGTGTGTGTGTGCACGCGCGCACATGTGTGTGTGTGTAATCCTCAATTAATTAACAAATTATTGAGGTCCATAGTGGTTTGAGTGATGATAGGATTTTATTTTCTCTTTTTCAGTTTTTGGACGTGGAAATTCACTGCTTTGATTGTGGGGGGTGGGGAGGAATCTTCTTACATACCGTTTGATTGGAAGGTTATTTGTTTGCCTTATTTATTTCTTCCTGCAAAAAATTGAAGAACATTTTATTTTTCTATATTTCTTCTGTCATGCAAATTAGATTAATTTTATACAGTATATAGCAGATGTAAGCGTGACAATAAGTTCTTGAACTTTGGAATATACTCGTATGCTGTTTGTTACTATGTAGACAGAATATAAAGGAATTGTCTTAAGGATTCAAATTTAAAATACTCTCATAGAAATCAGAACATTTTCCTCAATTTGTTCTGTGATGCCTTTGTTTGAGTCTATTTCTATCTGAAATTTAGAATTTTTTATTAATCTATTCACTTTTTTTGCTTTTTTGTTTTTTTTGTTTTCTTACTCTATAGTCCCTGGATGGATTTGTATTTGCACTAAATCAAGAAGGAAAATTTTTATACATTTCAGAAACTGTCTCCATCTATTTAGGCCTGTCCCAAGTAAGTACATGCTTTTGATTCTAGAACATAATTGTGCGTGATGTATTCTTCCGTTTATCATTCTTAAAGAAATAATAATATGATTTTTGTATTTTGCGTGGATTATTGACTTAGTTATTTGAAGTTGCATCTGGTTCATCCTGAGAATCAATTGGAAAACGTATCTATCAGTATTGGACAATGAGATAAGACAAACTTGTGCCTGAAAACTTTTTGCCATGGAGGATCATTATTAATTTATTGAGAACAAATGAAGTTTCTTTTCTCAGTTGTTTTGAACTTTAAACCTCTATACCTGATAGGAAAGGGACACACTAATAGTACTTCCCTTGTGTCCTATTACTGAATGTTTATGGAGTACCCTGCATTATCCAGGGAGCTGACACGATGACAGGGAGTCATTTGGAGTCAAGAAATGCTGAAAGAGACCATTAAAATGTCCTGCAGGGAGGGTTCCAACAAGGACACATTTTGCTGCTTTCACAAATGCTCACTAGTACAAAAATACAGATTTATGAAATATAATAGTTTTGGTGTTTTGTTTTGTTTTGTTTTTCATTTAGTTGCTGACAACTGTTTTTCAAAGATTAAAAGACAGGACAAAAGTGAGGGGAAAGTTGCTTGTTGATGCTTGTTCCTAATCCTGCAGCATTCAGAAATGTTTAGGAACGATAGCTTTTTCCTGCTTGTACTCAGAAAAGCAACAGAAAGATTTTGCATGATGGTTTTCAGAGTAGGATAATCTACTTCTATTGCTGTCACCCTGAGGAGAAAAAGAAAAACTGAGATAATATTTATTTCAGCTCCTTAAATTGGCACCCACACTGCTATGAGGTGGCAACTATTAGCACTGGCAACTGTCCCTTTTGCTGTACCCCAACAACAAAGAAATGGGAAATTTTAACATTTCGTGGAGAAAAAGACTAATTTTAAGTATCTGGTGAGAATCCGAATAGAGGTTCATTAACTCCTTAAAGAACATCCAAGCAATTGGCTTTAATAAGTTCAGTAATTGTTATTTTGTGCTGACTTTAGCAACCCAAATTATGGAAATGGAAACAGAGCTGTTTCTAACTCATATCAGTATTCTTGTCTCTCATTAAAGTCCCTCGTTTTGTAATAGACTTTAATCCCTCCCTTAATCTGTTTGGGAGTTAGTATCAAGAATCTCAAATTTTGAATTGGTACGCCACCATGTTGCTAATACAGTAAAGAATTGGAACTTTAATGTTTATTATTGTCTTATGCTCATATTAATCTGTTTTATGCATAGTATCCAACGAAGTTTAATAAGCCAGTAAAGAAGAAGGATGCATAATTAGTTTAAGCAGGTAAATGCTAATTAGGAAACTCCTGAAAGGCATCCATTATACACTAGCTTAAAACAAATTTTACAGCCCTGGTTAGTGGTGTAATCCAAATTCTGTCAAGGCAACTGCATTTTCTGTAATTGAGATGTGTATGTTTGCTTTGCATAACAGATGGCTCTGTATGCTTAGACTGATAGCTAGGAAAATAATAATTGCATTATTCTGGCCAAAAGAATATTAGCTCTTGGGTTTTGGCCATTTCAGTCAGTCCTCCTGCCAGCACAGCATATGCACATATATGGATTGGATTTTCAAGGAAATTGATGCATCTGGAATAGTGTGGCCATCTGAAATATCATCTGTTCAAGAAAAATTTGGCTTTAACCCTATGCTAGTCTCTCGTTAAAAGCATTTTCTGCCAATGCCTTTTAAACTATAGGAGTCAGTAAACCTTTCCTTGCTCTGAACTTGCACCATGTTGTTAAGACTTTACACGTCGTCTTGATCCCCATATACACTTTGAGCAAGGCTTCAGAGAAATAAAGCAATTGGCTGTGCATGTGAGAGTATTTGATTTATCAGGGCAAACATTTCCCTGCATTCACTACTGAAGGTATTGATGGAAAAACCACCAAAAATCAGAACCAGGACTGTGGCTTTTCATACAATAGATGAAATCTACTGGGATCTACTAAAATATCTATGCTTTTTTCTGTTCTTCTCTTGTGTCTTTATTGAGACATTTTGTATTTCTCAGACCTACTGTATTTATATTTTTAGTATATTGTTCTCTTGGTATAATATCATATATCTAGGTCTCTTAATAATGACAAAAGAAATGCTGTAGCTACTTGTTACTAAATCACTATTCAAACTGTTATTTGTTGCAAAAAATACTAGCAAGAGTATCCATAAATCCATTTCTCAAACTATACCTGGAAATGCTACTGTTTGCACTAAAACAATCTTAAAATACTCATGAATTCTGAATTTCTGGAATGGTGCTGTGTGATACACGTGGTCTTGCATTTCTTGCACTGCAGGTAAATGTTGATAGCTCCCTATCCTCATAACTTCCCAACTATATATTTATATAGAACCTCTAGGTAATTTTGCACTTCAGAAAGTCTGGATGTACATTGTAGGCATTCTAATTTGAATCATCTTCTTCAAGTGCTGACTTTGGAGTCTTACTTTCTATTCAAATTAGTTCTTGAAGAAGTTCATCCTTGTTTGGTTGTTTTATTTTTTTCTTTTTTAACTAGTATGCATGGAAGTAGTGTACAATGTATTTTGTACTTGCAAAGCAAAATCTCAGGTCTCTTAGCAAAAGGCAAGTAGTCCTTGTACTGAATCTCAGCAGGTGAAAGTTTCTCATGGAACCCAGTTTTTCTCTTTTCTGAACATTGAGAAGCAGTGGTACAAAACAAATGGATGCTGATATTCTAAGATAGCTGCAGGGCTAATAGTAAAGAAATCTGATAAAACAATATCTTGGGAGGTAGCCTGGCAATGATGGTAATAAAGTTACTCCTGCCAAAAATAACCTTATATTTGAACAGTAAGCAAAAATTACAGTAAATACTCTTTGGACATTACAGTGAATGTACCTTGCATGTAGACACCCATAGATATTTATGTTTTGAGCACTTTGCTGTATTTATGTTTTGAGCACTTGGCACCAGCTAATACTCACCAAGAATTTTAAGTCAGTTTTGCAGACATGGATTTTAGACCACACTGTGGAATTGCAATCAGAGCTGTTTCAGAGGACACAGAAGCATTTCAAAGTAGGGGGAAAGATGCAAGGTTAGCTGAAAATCATGAGTGAGGGAAGGAAGAGAATAAAAGCAACAGAAACGGGTTGAAACCTCCCAGTTATATCCTTAGCCTGTATAAATTGTTGTAGCTCAATTATACTCGGGGCAAGCTGAAATAGTCCAACATGCTTTCCAATATTAAGTAGTTTCAGGAACTGTAGTATTTATTAGAAGACCCAAACATGCCTAGAAACATGCAATACAGCCAGGATTTCTTCCCTGGGCTGGACATCATGACCTGTGATGGTGTAGCTTACCCTTTTGCCACTACAAACAGCTTTTTACGCTGCACCTCTGTAGCGATGTAAAAATGTTTTGTCTTCATGTATATCTATTTTCTGACGTTTTCAAGTCAGCAGGTAATTCTTGATGTCAGGGTAACCACCATCTTTTTGCATACTCAGTCCCTAATTTTGTTTTAGAAATAGGATGAGGTTTCAAAAGTAGATGGCTAAAATGAGTCACCATATCTGGATGTTGAAGAGGCACTCGAATCACTCCTTCAGGCACTTAGAGGTCAATATCAGTGCTTACCTAAGAGATTTCAATTCTTTTGCAAAGTCTCTGTGTTTGAGACTTCAGCCAAAAATATGCTGAAATGCAAACAGCAACAAATAGGGAGAAAAATCTATTCAGAACAAAGGGTAAAATTCTCAGACGTGTGAGGTTTCAGGGTCAATAGTAAATATTATGGGCTGATAAGCTGGCTAGGATACTTTTGCTTTCAGGAAACAAGTTCTTAATCACCTCTGACCAACAGTTGTACTCAACAAGGATATTATGCATTGCTTCCCCTCTGAGAGGTCCACACCTTAAAGTAAAATACTTCCTACCTTTGCTCCTACTTGTGCAGGACACGGATCAGGTTTGCAAATTGGCCGGTTGAAAAGAGAGCTCACTAAAACGGAGCAGTGCAGCTGCAGGCATAATAGGAGATAATAGAGATGAAGAAGGAAAAAAAAGAACAAATTGTTGAGATTTTGTCCTTTTTAAAACAAAGCAGGCAAAACCAGCAGGTATATTACATGTGTACTGTGTTACTAGAAGTAGAACCTATCTCCTTATTTTGGCTTTCTGTGCATTTGTTCTATGAAATGGCAAATAAAATTATAGCTACAGCACGCTAGTACAAGGTCAAATAAATGACAGTACTCAGTCTATTTGTGAAGCTATTCTGAAAAGGAACCATGGTGCCAAATGTGGTTTATTTGAATAATAAAGAAGAATTAGATTCCCCTGATAACTTGGCTGAGAGCCAATAAATCACTGGAGGTTAAGAATGCTTTGCAACTGCCATGTATTTCTTTTGCCTTTACAAAGCACAAACCTCAACTACTATGCTCTACCTGTTTTTCAATGCAAATGGAGTTGAGGTTAGTAGATAGTTAAAGAATTGCTTTTTTGCTCTTCTTGCTTAAAAAATAATATAAAGCAATCTTGACACTTGCATTTGTTCTGTATGCTCTACCTTATTTTCCCCCTGTACCATTATCTAAATAAAAAAATAATGGTATAAAAAAATCCAAGCAAAAAAAAAACATCAAAAGCCAGGAACTTCACAGGAAAACTACATTTTTTTAAGCAAATCTAGACAATAACCAATTGAGGAAAGAGCTTGGGTATTTTTTGTTGTTGTTGTCATTGTTTTAGTGTTCTGAATTTAAATACTACTATGTAGAAAGATCATTTCTGCTCACCTAGTAAATTGATGCACTAGCGTTGATAGTTTTTTAACAGTTTGTCCGCTTTAAAAATTAGTAAATAAAAGCCTGGGAAATTCTGTGTTGGTAATGTGGTTTTTAAAGAAGTTTTTTTCCTTAATGTTCAGCATAAGAAAGTTCATTTACTCTTAGCTTTTATGCTAGAAGAAGTGAGCAAGGGAGGAGCTCTGTTGAAATAGGAGCAGCTCTGAGGATTTTGAGAGCAGTAAGAAAACATAAGTATCAAAATAATTCCGAAACAGTACAAGGCACGGTGGCACATTATCAATTTACAACATTTAAATTGATAAATGCTTGGTGGTGAAGGCCTACAAGGGCACTTTGAAAAGCAAATAGCGACCTGGTGAAGAAATTGATTTTTCCCCCCCGAAAATGACTGCATGATGCATCATTTGACTGCATGCTGTCCAAGTGCTTGACAGAGATAATCTCAGCAATCCCACGGGTGACCTTATCGTTCTCACCAGGGCAACTTTGTCTAGGTTCTGACTTTGTGCATGTCAAGGTTTCTTCAGGCAGGATCCTTAGGGGGAAAAAGTTCCTCTGTTCGATCCAGATATTGAACCACTCTTCAAGGCACTCCCCCACCCCCAAAAAGGCAAGCTTGTTTCTTTTCTTCATAATTATGAATGAACCGAACAAGAGAAAATATCTATAGACGCAGTATCTTTGCTGAAGCCATTATTGCCTTTTCAGTGTAGCTTAGCTTAGCTCTTAAAGGAGAAAGGATACCTGCCATTAGAGGTTATCAGACACAGTTGAAAGGCTCCAAAACGTATGGCACTCTTCTACATAACAGAAATATCCTGCCCTCTTTCTCGCGCTCACTGTTCATGGCTTTATTTTTACTCAGGAAAAGATTTTGCCGTTGTCACAGTATTTCACATCAGTGCCTAATCATTTTTTCTTTATGCCTTTTTTTTTTTAAAATCCCTATCCCAACCCAAGAACTTTTAAGACAACTCAAGTGCAAATGACAAGCTGACAGAAGTCCTGAACATCAACCTCAATATGCATAATTTTGCATAGACACTCTGTAACAACCTTCGCTGTATGGTCTTGAAGTGATCCAAAACACTTAGCCTGTTTTAGCTGGTTATTACAAAACTGGTTTTGCCTAGCACAGAGGAATATATGGCCCAGACTGTGAAGAATAAAGGCATTTAAAGAATTTCAAGATTTTTTAAACGTACTTTATATAACAAACTGTTTTTCACGTGCGGTTAGTAATTGTTCATTATAATTACTGATTAGGAACCTATTGAAAGCCGCAAGTGTTATGCTCTGTTTGGTACCCCAAAGCTGCTTTACCCACTGCTTTGACACTCACAATTCACCATATTCAACCTCTTTTACCTCTTTCTTTCATCCACAACATTAATTCTGAGTGAACAAGACGTGCTTCCTTGCTTTTGACAAGATTTGCTGCAGTCTCATGCGACAAAAACCCAACACTCATTCCAGATTCAGAAAGTAGGATTTATAACAGCATTTTAATTTAATGTTGGATGTCGAACATATAAAGAGATCACAGTAGTACTAGAGCTGAAAATTGATGCCTTTTTTATTAGTGTCCTCTCAGAAGTGGGTGAGCCGCTGTTTGTGCAACGGAGCACAGAGCACCACAGTCAGATGAATGAGGATATGCTATCTGCAAGGAATCATATTTCAAACCACTGTCTGCTTCTATTGATGTGCTCAGAGTTGAAAGGTTATGCTAGTAAATGCCATCAGAATTTTCAGCATTAGAAATCTGTGGAATAATCTGCGGACTGTCACTTTGTAGTCAGTATATAGTGATGCTTTACTGATTTTTTAAACTTGAAATTAAGTTATTGTTACTGATCATGTTGTTTTGCTTATTCTTCTGCAGTGTGTTTAAATAATGCCAAGAGCATTGTCTTACAGGCTCTGCTGACTATAGCTCTCTGTTAAGTTTGCTAACGGAATCCAGAATGTCATTTTACATGAGAATCATGTTCACCTTATTTATTCTTTTGAATGTATTTTACCAGCCATTGAGGCTGAAACATTGAAAGCCTTTATGCAGAAGGGATTCACTGGTTAAAATGAATAGCACAGATTCTCCGTGCAATAAAATATAGCCTCATTGGTTTAGCGCTTGAAGGCTGAAGACTTTTCCTGTCACTTGATAGCGTTTGATGTTAAAAATAAGATTTTGATAAGGTATTTTCATTGCAATTGTTAACTCTTCCCACTACTAAATAAGTAAGACTGAGAACATTAGCAATCAGACCATTTGCTTTCTGGTGGGTGCAAGGTTTTCAGATTGTTTTAAGAAAAAAGTCTGGGGAAAATGGTTAAGACAATTTAGCTATTTTGCATTTGTCTTTCCTATTAAAACAAAGACAAAGAGTTTCCTTGAATTAACATTCATATTATCCAAATTAGCTACAGAGTACTTTGGTATCTTTTTTGCGTTGCATTGTAACATATTTTTGTGAAAGTTGGAGAATGTTCTATATATAGTCACTCAGTAAAACAAACAGCTGTGGAATAATTGGGGGAGAAAAACAGATACTGGTAGGAAACTTAGAAATTTGGCATAAATGTGTTTTCCATGCTGTCCTGGCACATTAGAGATGGGAGGAAAAAAAACTCAAAAATTAACTAAGTATTTTACCTTTTAAGAGTAAGGTCAAAAAAAGTAATTCTACTGGTGAGTGATCAAAATTTCATTTCTAAAAATAAATACATTATAATTAATAGGTTTTGAATTATAGTAACAAAACGTGCTTTTGAATGCTTACAAGATCCGCTTATTCTAAAGACTGGTTCTCTTTTACATCCATACTTGAGTAAGGACAAGTGAAAATCCTGACTGAAGTATTCTGTCACGTAGGAAATGACTCAAGATTTGTAGCAGTGAAGCGGTGCGAGTTCACGCAGCAGAATTCGCGTTCCAAGCACTTCAGAAAGGGTGCATCAGGCCACAGAAATTCAGGGATTGGCGTAAGGTTATGAAATAAATAAAAGAGTGCCTGTATGTATGAAAAACACAATCACTGAGTGGATGCATTTTGGCTAAAAATAACCCTGCATTTTAAATTTTAAAAAAAGTGTTTTGAACTCAGATCAGTTCAGTGATATCTTCCACTGCAAATCCTCACTGACAGTTCTACCAGTCCAACTAAGAGGTTGCATATGGAAGCACAAGATCAGGAATAAGAAGCTCAGAACAAGGATAGGAGATATGTCTTAATCTGTTTTTCCCAGCATCTTATATTACTACAGCCTCGGTCAGGGCTTTACATGTTCTGTTTTCAGTCTGAGTTAACAGAGGAATCCTCTTCTTGGAAGAGAGGATTGGTAAGAGAGAAGCATTCCGAGTTCTGTGGAGAATGTCTTCACTGCAGAGTTAGTGTGAGATCTAGCCAAGAGAACCTCCAATTCAAAGCCTGACGGTGTTTCATCCCCCAGGTTTAAAGTGGAAATTCAAGACAATCATGTCCAAGTACTATTGCTCTTCCAGTGCTAACCTATATTCTTTTATCACTCCCCGTTCATCTTCAGCATTAAGATAGACCTATGCTGTTTTAGCATTTTAACCTTATGTTTCCCTGTATTTCTTTCTGGCATTTGTACCAGGATGCCATCCAAAGCATCCTCCGTCCAGGTTTTCAGTTGCGCAGAAGCTCACAGCAGCTTCCTGGTAAAGTTACAATGTGAGAGGGAATGTACCCAGGTTGGTTTCTGCATTTAGTGGACAGGGGAGAAGAGCATCAGAAAACTTGTCAGGCTTACTGTGAACCCATACTTTGTCTCAGTTGCTCAGCCGAGTTCCTCAACAGCATTCACATTAAAAGTTCTTTCTGCTGTTTACTCATACCTTCAGAGTGACCTGCGTTAATAGTAACACAGCTGCCCATGGAAGTTACTTACTTATTGTTCTCATGGCACTGCCACAGAACGGCCCTCTGCAGATGAATCCGTGCAAGAGCCGGTTTAACGCCTTGTTACAAGCTATGCCACCAGGGTCTGCCGTCGGGACCCATCCCATCACACAGGCTACTGCAGTTCCGCTGAGGACGTAGTTGAGTGGTTTGGGAGCAGATGGAGCATGCTTTAGCAGTGCTGGCATAGCCAAAGCCAGCTGTGCAGCAATGATGTACTTCTGCTGGCCACCAGATGAGGCAGAGGAAAACTAGGATTACATTTTCCCTTTCAAAAGACAGGAGCTCAGATGTACAAAAAGAGTGGAGTGATAAACCTCCTTTGCCCACAGTTAGAAATTTAAGGCAGAAAGGAAAGAGAGAAAATATCTTCCTTCACCAGTGAGGGAATATGTCTAAGAGCAAAAATTGTCTTCTCCTCTAGAGACAGGAAGCGTGTGCATGTGTTGGAAGGAGGGGGAATCAAAACAGCGTGAGCAACACAGACAAAAGAAATGCCTGTCCAGTGTGAGCAGACAGGACGGGGAAGGCGGAGAGGAGACATGGCACACTGCCCCTACTCAGCAACTGAGAATCAGAGCTGTGAGAAGACATGCTGCTTCTTCGTCACCAACCAAAATAAATTTTGCCAACCCTTCATATCAGAACTCATGCCATCTACTCAAATAGTGAGACTGGTTTCAAATTATTAGGTGTATGAATATAATATTTAAAGGGCTTGTTAACATTGTGGGGTTTTTGCAGCCTTTATGGCTTTATGTTTTAAACTCTTCTTTTTCCGTTGGCTACCATGAATGTTAGAAGTTCACTTTTCTGTTAAGAGATGTCTTGACACTTTCTGGGAATATCATAATTCTACAGCCAGGCCTTTGAAGCTACAATCGAACATCACATGACTGACAATAAAATTGTGAGGTTTAGCAACAGTAAAACAGAAAGGGGAAATACTGGCTCATTTCTCTAGTTGAATGAGATCACATAGATCTATAAACTAATATGGTGTATCATGCTCATGCTGCATTCCAGGTAACTTTTGAAGCCTTTGCGTTAATAAATCTGGCTTTGTGCTAATAAAGTATATGACAGTATCATTACCTGTATTAATTATTTTGTGTTTAAGATTCTTTCTTCGGGTCTTTTGGGTGACAAGAGCATTTTCTAGGCTGAGTACTGCTGAACTAGGAGGTAGCCAATACATGGTGAGGTGTAGTCTGTAACTTTTCATACTGCATTTCAGAAAGATCATAGAATCATAGAATGGTACGGGTTGGAAGGGACCTCTAGAGATCATCTAGTCCAACCCCCCTGCTAAAGCAGGTTTGCCTAGAGCAGGTTGCACAGGAATGCATCCAGGCGGGGTTTGAATATCTCCAGAGAAGGAGACTCCACAACCTCTCTGGGCAGCCTGTGCCAGTGCTCTGTCACCCTCACAGTAAAGAAGTCCCTCCTCATGTTCAGGTGGAACTGCCTGTGTTCCAGTTTGTGCCCCAAAAAAAGTTTGTGCCCCAAAAAAAAAGATGTCTCTTTTGGGACAGCACTTATTCATGCATAAGTAGTAAATGCAAAGCCATATACATTCCTGACTTTCCTTGAATGACAGTGGAGTTATCCATGTGTTCTTGTTAAACTTCCATAACATATGCTTAAGAATGATATGATGAATATTGTAAATGTATCTCTTCCACATATTGAGGCAGCGTGTATGAGCCATGACTTAAAGTTTGTGGGAAGGGATGCTTCCTGTTTTAAAACTCATTAATGCAGTTGAAGAAACAGTAGCTTTCCCTCCTGCATTTGTTTCTCATGACCTGACATGAGTCTGATCCATAGCCTGTAAGTCAATGAAAAGATGTCACGGGTTTTTGAATGGTTCTCATTTTACTATATATTGTCAACACTGTCAATGTGGTGCTTCTGTTAGACTGGGAAGGAAGAGATTTTCTGGAAGTTATTGAGCAATCCTTCTGTCCCTGTAAGCAACTAGTTCTTTGAATAAGAGTGACAGTTTGATTACTATTTTTTTGTTCCCTAAATTGGTTATAAATTGATTGCATGGTTTTAAATATTTTGTTCATATGATAGCTTGATTTCTTTGTCCTGTCTCCAAATATATATATTGAGATTGAGTTAACCTGAATCAACATTTTGTTAATGCATTTTAAAGGATTCCTACATTAATTGTAAATGCAACTTTATTTGTTGTGTAGATGAGGTAGTGCGTAACAACTGAGAATGATGCA
>VZSC01005081.1:458493-505993 GCA_013398225.1 Steatornis caripensis
CTGAGAATGATGCATTCCAAAGACCTGACAATCTTCAGGGTCAGAGTGGTTGTCTAAAGCAACGTAGTGGAAACCTTTTTCTATGGTGATAGGTATACATTTGATTAGTTGCCTGTTTGGGAGGGGTGAACAATTATGATATTTATATTTTAAAGCCATCTGTTTCGCATCATCTTCTGATTCAGTCTGTCTTCCTTGGTAGCTCCCAAATTCAATTTTGGTGTATTGTTGCTTGAACATAACAGTGTCTTCCCATCAGAAGGCAATTCATGAGAAGAATTGAAAATAGAAAGTAATTCAGTCACTGAAATGCACATAAGCAAATTCCAGTTTCTAGAGAGAGCTCCACTGAGATGGGCCTCTCTTCCATGCTCATTGCAGGTTTAAGAATTTATCTTTCTTGCATTTTGGCAGAAATGGGTGTGCAGAAACAATTTCATACACTTCATATTGGACAAACTGATGAAAGCTATTCCAGATGTTTTGTTTGGCTGAAACAAAGTGAGTTCCTTGATACTTGTTCTTTTCTCCTCCTCTTTTTTCCCTATTGCTACACTCCTCTTAGTTTATCTACACTTGTGACTGTGAAGAAAGATCTTACGCGTTTTACAGAGGTCCACTAAGATACACAGCATAAAACAAGTTATGCTTATTCCGTTCTGATTGGTTAGGAGCTATTTCACTGGTATAAGCACATTAGTGCTGTAGCTAATTTGGACAGTGACGTTGCTAGTTCTGACACAGTCCAGTCTGCATTCTCGTGATGTTCTCGCGATAAATCCCTGCAGTTTAGCAAAGTCTGCTGCCTCCCTAGTGAGAGTGCAAATTCTTGTGAAATAGTAAGTGAAATTGGAAAAAAATCTCAGATATAAAAATGTAGCTTTTACAGCTGGTTAATTAAAATTGACGTTGCAGGGTTTCAAGAGACTAGGAAAGGACACTGCCATTTTAATATGTTTTGAAGCCTTTTCAATTGAGCAGACAAGAAAATCATATAATTACTGGATTTCATTCAGCTTTTTAGTAAAAACACAAGCCTTCAATCTTAAGTAGCATTTGCAGAAATTAAAGAAGCTAAACTGAAGATATTTCTAAAATGTCACAACTGCTTTGTGATACTAGATGATAGGGACTATCCCTTCATTATCATCTAGAACACCTGGGAAGGTGCTGTGAAAATAACAGTGTCATTTAAAATAACTGTAAAACCCAAAGATTTTGAAGGAGATTATACATACATACCCATATTTGCTATTTTGAATCAAGTTTTTGATGTGTGATATCCTTTACTATGTCATTAGCACCCATGTCACAGCAGTATCAGAATTTGCATATAAACAATCAACATAATGGGATGGATGTATAAGATTCAGGGATTATTATTATTTTAAATAAAATGCTTACCTATCCTGAAATGCAAATATTTATTCCGTGCATGTATAATTATAGTATTCCCATGATAGCTGATAATTTTCTGATTCTCTTTTATAGTCTCATTTAACTCGTATTTATTGTCTTGCATCCGTGGTCTTCATTCAACACTGGACATCTTAGTGAGCTGTAATACAGGGGTTTTTTTGGTTTTAACCTTCAAAGGAATTTAGTTGAGCAGATGCTACGTTGAACTAGTCAGAGTAGAAAGGAAATGATATGGCTTTTAAAGGGCACATCTAGCATATCTACTGGGCTAAAGTAATTCTGGCAATGCTTCAAAGGATATAACTTTTGATGGTAAAGTAGGTAGCTACAGAATGAAATCACATATGGCAAGCTGTCAAAGTCTTCCTACACATTCAGTACATTTATATAAGTGCAAATGGATGCTGCTTAGATGGAGTCCCTAGCAATTTCCTGTTAAATCTGCTCTAAGATGATCTGATATTATTTGACTAAATTTATCTGTATAAAAGCTGAGGACAACTTTTATGATCAAATATTTAGAAATGAGTTTTTTCTTTTTGTCAGATAATCTGAAATATGAACTGCAATTGTATTAACACTTGGAAGCAAAGGGCTTTCAGTAATAGCAATTATATCAAAACAGGGATAATGAATTGCTGTATATCAACTGGAAGAGGACGTATTTATAGGTCAATGATGTCAATAGCTATAGTTCTCATAGACACCTCATTCTTATGCTTTTTTTCGTTGCTAATGCTAAGCAGACAGAGTTTTAACTTTTAATGAGATTGGTGACTATGAGAATCTCATATTACAGCGGAAAGGAGTATATAGTTTAACAGAGATGGGTATTTTTTACCTTTCAAAATTTAACAATAAAACCTGTTGTCCTTCTACAAATGCTAACTGTCGATGATTAGCCATCCTTCTCCCCCGCTAAGAATAAAGCCCAATCTGAACAGTCGTACTTATTACAAAGACAAGCTTTTAAGCTTTTTCTTTAAATTCGTTAGTTGTGTTGTGTAATGCTCTAGTATAATGACAAAATGGAGGATGCATTACAGATAGAGTTAGCTCTATAGCTAGGAGTATGTAAGTATTGCTATATGTATATATTTCTATATAATACGTGTGTGTGTGTGAATCTGTGTGGGTCTGTATGATTGAAAGGGAAGTCTTAAGGTTGTGCTGACAAGTTCTTTAGCTCTGTCTTACGCTGTCCCACAATAGTAGGAAGTAAGGAATGTCCAGCTGCAGCCTTACAGCCCTGAGCACATACATTTGTTCTCTGATTTTGGGCCATGGGCATCCTGAAGAGCTACGTTAGGCTGAAGCATGTTAAGTTTTACTGGGGGATGATGCAGTGTGGGTAGTGCTGTTGGCTGCTAAAGATGAAGTCTTTTTGCCAGGGATGGAGTCTAATGGGATTTGGCCACTGAAATGGAAATGCCTCTAGACAGACCTTTATATTCATTCATTTGGCCGCTCTCTCGCACTTATGTGTGGCGGCAACATGTGTTCCCATCACAGCCTTTGTTTTTTTCCCCACCCTGAGACTCTGTGAGCCAAACACAGGTAATCAGCCCATGAAGTTATCCACGTCTTACAGGATCTAAGAGCGGAAAAGGAGTTCAGAAGTGCACAGCTTTGGTGAGGTATCTGTCTCTCATTTGGGCCCCAATTCTTCAGCTGCAATATCACACCAATACCTTAATCATGTGGGTCACTGTACAGATCGCACCCTTGGCCCCCGATCATAAGTATGAGGCATTGTAGATTGTAGAAGTAAATAGAGAGAAGGTTTGTATTGATTATTTAAGCAGCGGTTGCTTGCTCAGTGACATATGACTCAGACAAATTTCAGTGCACTTTTATTGGAATGGCAAATAGCCTCTTGCTGGTATAAAGGCAACTTCATCTGCCAGTTTCAAATCCATTTTCTGATAGAAATGGAAGTGTGATGACTGCTCAAAGGAGATCTTACTGCTTCAACATGAGTGGAAAAAAATGCTGTTGTGTCTAGACTGAGCCTTAGCTGAAATTTTCTAAATTATTTAATCTGAAACAGATGTGTGTCCTGTAAAAATTTCTTCTAAATAGTGGTAAATTTGACAGTGTTACAAGGAACTGAAAACAGTTTTCTGAGTGATAAGTGTTAAACAACAGTAACACAAGTTAATACTACAAGTTGTACTTGTAATAAAATAGAGTATCAGTAGAAGAAAGGATGAATAAGTCATAAGAAAGGCTTGGATCCTGCAAACATACACACAAGAATTCTCATTGAAAGCTGTGAAACTAATGACGTGTATAAAGCTATTCAGTTAAAACTTTGAGGGATTGGAGCTTGGGCTTTGAACTGTGTGACTCTCCTTAAAATCAGTGGCAGTCTCACCAAAAGCGAAAGTTCTGGAGAGAGCTTGTGTGTTACTATTTTGTTTCTTTATGCCCTGTTTACCTCTATAAACACCCGAAGTCAATGCATAGATAATATGTGTCTGCTTGGCTGTTTGGCCAGTCATAAATGCGAAACTACGTGTGCTTATACAAGTAGGAAACGGGGCTCAATGTTTAATTGACTGAAAGGAATTAGTAGAGTCTTTAAGTACCTCTTGATGTATGTATTTATAACATAGATATAAAACATCTGAATTTTAGAAACCTTAACTAGACATCTAAAATAGTAGTTGGCATTGAACAATAGCCCCTGCCCAGGAAACAAACAAACCAGGGAAGAATATGTCAAAATCCATCAGTCTCCTGTTGGCCCCATGCCAGGAGAACAGGCAGATTTCATATCGAATTGAGAGCTCAGCATATTTGAACATTGTGGCTTCAGCTGTAATAGTGTACTACATTTTAGAAATGGGATCTTTGCTTAAAACAAGGAAGGTTTTGGTGTTTCTGTAGATTACTGTCCCAGAAGCAGTGTATAAGGGTAGACGAATGAGAAATAGACGTATCCCAATGCAAATGTGATTTTACAAACCAACTCATTACAGGAATAGAAACTTGATTATCAGTGCAGTGTACATAGAACTTGGAAAGGATCAACTTTAATACCCCTCTCTTCAGGAGACTGAGATTTATGCTACACAGATGCAGAGAATTGAGTCCAAATCTACTTGATTTTATCCATAAAGTAAAAGAAAGTTTCCTCATGGGGTAAGGGCTTGACACAGTCTCTGAACAGAAATAACCTAGATTAAACAAACTATCACTGATCCAAAATATAAACACGTATTTTCCATTTGCTCCTTTGGCTCCGCAGTGAGCAGCAAGCATGAATTAGAAAGTGTGGGAATTTCCTTCAAAGACCATGACTCCATATGTTCTCTCTTCTCCCAGAATCTTAGACAAGATGCTCAAAGTGTCTCTGTGTGGTGAGAGCTGAGGAACAGAGATAGGCAAATTGAGGTCCAGAAATCATCTGTTTCTGTTCATCTTGTGAATAAATGAAACCAGGGATATCGCCATGAGGGAAATCTGGAACACTGGTGTTATCTTTCCTGATACCTGCAGTCATGTGTAAGACACAAGCACAACTGAAAATAGCCGAAGTAAGGCAAAACTAATTGCTACACAAGCACAGTTGAGTGAAAATGGAGAAAGGAGAAATACCGCTCATTCACATTCTGTAAAGAACACTTCCTCTCTCACACATACAAGGCTTTGGAAGCCATGTTGCAGGTATTTTCTCATTCTTCACTGCTGATGCGTTTGCCAGGTTGTTTGCAACTCGTTTCAAGATTTTACTTAATAGTCATGTGGTGTGATTTCTACCTTCCAGCATATCACGCACGACTCTTCTTGATGTATCTCCATTTGAGCTAAAGGGTCTACCTTAGCAGTGAGTTTCATCCACTATAATAATTTTCTGAAAGGTTGTTACAACTATGTGATGTCCTTCAACTCCTAATTAGTGGTGTTTTCTCTTTGTAAGTGAGAATGGATTCACATATTACAGAACTAAGACATCTATTGCAAATAACAAAGTTTTAAAATAGAAGTAAATATAAAAGGATTTTATTTTGGTTTTCTGGTCAACTTCTGGAGGTTCAAAAAGAAAAACAACATACAACGATCACATATAGACAAGAGTTTAAGTATTTACGTGTATACTAAAAACTGTAGGTACTGAACTTCTCCTTGAAGGTTGTCTTTATGCTAAGGAGAATTACCTTCCATCTTTCGAGACTGTGTTACATCCTTGAATGTGTTTGATTTACCTCTATAAAATATATTTTCACAACCTTTTCACAATAAGCTTTTTGGCATGTTATGTTTTGCACATATTTAAATGTGTTAAATAAGCTCTGATATGAAAAGTGCTTAACTGGCGACAAATACCCCTTTTATGTTACAGAGCAATAATGTCTGTTGTTGATAGGAGGCCTGACTGTAGCAAGCACTGCTTGTGAGAATCGGGTTTTGCATTATGTGTCATAAATGGTACAATTTATAGTTCTATATGAAATCATGGAGTTGATTGTTTTATTATATTTCAGTGTAAATTTTTCATCCATTTCAGTTCAAATAACACTCCCACAGAATACAGGGTTTGTACTGATATGATGTTTCCTAGCTGTAGGCATGGCCTGTCCCTACTCCTGCCTGTAATTTACTTTTTGGTCTCTGTCGCCTTGAGCTTGCCTTCTGACTAGTTTGTTGAATGATGTGCTAATCCATTATATTTTTCAGACAAGTGTATCGACCAGTATAAACAGACTGGAGGGCACAAACCTAAATGAAAGCTATACTTCCTTGAATCATTTAAAAAGCTCCTGCAGTGGTGGCAGTGCAAAATAACTTTTCTCTGTACATTAAATATAAGGGGGAAATTTCAATAAATAAAATGAAGATTGTGGGCAGGAGGATGGAAATGGAAGCTTTGTGGGCACATTATGCTGCTTTTCACATGGATGTATTTAGTTATAGGAAGAAGAGATAATGTTGGTCAGCCACTTGAAAATGTGCTTCTAGATGATAAAATTGAAACTGAGCCCCAAGCCCTGCATTACTTGCCATTTTCCATTGTCCAGACATTCTCACAACACGTTTGAAGACATGTACTGTATTGAAACATTTTTATACAAATAAAGAATGGACAATAACCTCGTTGTGGAACTGGCAAAACTGAGGGCAAGAGATGCAGCTTTATGATCTTTTTCTCTATTGCAGACAGGTGGAATCCAATACCTGGTTGTGAAAAATATCCTCAGGTAATTTGTCTTAAAAAGAAATATCAGGAGAGTGAGTGACTTCTCAATTTGTACAGCTGGAGCCTACCCGTCAAGTTCCTACCTGTCAAAAAGTGAATTAAAATTACAATAGCAACAGGAACTTTTGGCTAGTAATTCAAATCTGTGCACACAAGTGATATTATGGAAAGTGATGTTTTTCAATTAAAATTACAACTCTACAAAACTGTGGTAATCCCATGATAACAAGAAAGGGGATCATTTTTCCTTCAAGGCACATTCGATTCATGTTGCATTTGGAAATAGTTAAGCTATGAATTACTACAATATCCACAGACTTAAGTGTGACAAACTTTAAAAAAATCGTTCCCTATATCTCTCCTCAAATGGAAGATTCCAAGAAAGATAATTAAAAGTTTCTTTCCTGAAGGAAATTTTTTTTATACTTTTAGTTTTGGTTTCAGGTTTAGTTCCAACAAATGGACAAGAAGTGTGTCTGATTTTTATTTAGTATTTCACTGTCGGGGTCTCCACGCTTTTTTTATATCATAGTTTTCACCTTAACTTAGAAGACTACTGTTATCTACTAGCTACTAAGAGAACTGTAATGCTTAACAGTCACTCAGGCATCATATAGGTTTAAGAGGGTTTTGAAAATCTGCTGTTATGCTTTTTCCAATGAATTAAGAGCCCAAAGTTCCCTCCCCTCACAGTCACAAATGCACATATGACAGTAAGCATTTTTATCCATTCTGAATCTGTGTTTGGGTTACTACTCTTGGACGAATGATGTTTGCATGCCCACTTCTTCTAAGAAGAGGAGCCTCACGAGTCTTGAACTGGTATCATGAAATCGTGATATAAATCACTGGCTGTTGATCTCAGAGACCCGCATTGCCCCCCCTCTACTTTTTGCTAGTCCTGCCCCTCTGAGGAGCCATACCACTAAAGTTGTGACCATATCCATTTAACAGTCAAACCAATCATCATAGTTGCTGTTAAGACCACAAAAACTGGAAGCGGCAAGAAAAACTTTGTCTTTGGTTTACCAATAGTCAGAAAATATTTTCATGGGCTTCTGATGCATCTATACTTTTTAAGTTCCGTTTCCCTTTCAGTTACAAGAATTGTGAAGTTTTTAAGGGGTTTTTGGCTTGGCTTTTGTATGTCTTCCATCTTGTCGTGCTGTCTTCACAGGTTATTGACATGAAGAAGATACTGGCAGGTGTAGCCTTTCCAACTGGCTGCTCTTGTTTTAATTAGTGTCTGCTGGTATTGAGAAAACTTAGTTTGAAACTAGCCTTACCTTTCTGACCATTTCTTCCCAGCCCATGACGCTTTTTAATCCATTTGTGCTTTCAAACTAAGGTAGTCGTCCTTCACATCAAAATATCTGCACCGTATCAAGATCAAAGCTGTCCAAACTTGACTTTGCATCTACACAGACGGCTGTAAACATGACACCGGAATATTACTTTGGCTTCACTTGACAGAACTGTAAATTGTCCATGCAGAACTATCCAGAATTTGTAGAAAATGTTAATCTTAAGTTTATTGTTTATGAATGTAGCAAAGAGCTTAGAATTAATAACCATCTATGTCAGTTTAAAGCAAAATGTGTTATTTGCTTCATTTCAGTGTCTCACACAGAGAAATTGCTGAGCGGGAGTTGATCGCTATGCAGGAGGAGGAAGAGAATGCTTGTAGATTTTTCAGCCAGTTTTAAGCATTTTTTAAATAATGTATTCATAGCTAGTACATGCAATAAATAATATGCACCATCATTAAAACAGGAGTTTTTTGAGAGACTTGGCCTTATAAATGACAGCTTTCTAAATAAAATAAAAATTCAAAAAGGCCAGTATACTCTTGAAATCTTCATTTCAGAGCATATGACTTGAAGCATGATGTGCAGAAAACAATGTTTCCTTTCTGTAGCTCAAACATTTGCATAGAGTCTTGCTGGTTTGTAAATTCCAAGCAGCATAAATATTGATATACCATGCTTAGCTTCCCACATACCTTCAATTTGGTTTTGTCTAAATTATGGGAAGGAAGGTACAACTGTGTGCACTGTTTAAAGGCATGTTTCTTTCTAACCTCTGCTTTCTGAAATCATTGCTATTCAGGTTCTTCCTTCTCACCTCCCCCCCACCATCTCCATGGAAGCATGCACACACACATATGCACACTCCAGTCTCTCTGTGTAACAGTTTCTAAACATTCAGCATCCTGTTTTATAGCTGTGTAAGATGTACTGTAAAGATCAATGACAGAAAGATTGTTGGAGGATTTTGAAGAGTGAGTAGTTACATGTATTTGTTTTGGGTATTTTACACAGTAGTGAAACCATTTCCGTGGGCTTAATGCAGAGATAACCCCTAAGTAAAGCACTTTAGCCTGATGGAAGGAAAAAGCGCTCACAAATCAGAACTACCAAAACCAGTCTGTAAAAGAAAGAATAGCGCTTGAAATAAAAATGCTTCAAATGATGAAGGAGTTATGTCAACTGGTTAATTGTAGTTGAGAAATAAGTACGTTCCAAATACTGGGATGTCTCCTTGGTGCTGTATGTTCAGGGAAGAAATATTCGTTTTATTTTGCTGTTTCTAATGAAAGGACTGTATCTACATATTCTTTCCTGAGTACTGGCAAAAGACATTGGAAGATGAAGTGTCAAATTAGTTTTTCCTCCTCATAACACTGCATACCCGTGAGAAGTGATTTTGTTGTTGGTTTAGGTAAATAGAATGAATTATATCACAGCCGTGCTTTGTGGCAGATGGGTAATAAAGTCTTCAGCAGAACAAACCTGCCCTGTTCAGTGTGCTGAGTGCTCCCAAACAAATAATGTGAGATGCATAAAGGGTTGGGCAAGAGGAATTGGGAATTACAGTTTGCAACACAAAAGCACCTACTTTGAATCAAGAGAGAAAGCAAATTGGGCAACTGTAGAGTTTCCATTTGGCATATACAGGTCACTTATTTGGCTGTCTTCCTACTAAAAGCAAAACCACACCACCTTATCTTTTAACAGAAATTTGCAGTCTTTACTACCAAAAGAATAAATATGTGCTAAGACAGAAAATGCTGCCTTATCATTTTCTTAAAAAAACCCCAAATGTAAATAACAGAGCAGTTTAATGAAAATATCTTCTTCTTTTTCTATTTCTTTTAAAGACTTTTTTTAAAATCATCTGAGATTTTGTTTCCTTTTGGAAAGGGAAGGATCTTTTTGATTGTACCAAAAAATAGAATGTTGCTCTATGCTCATTTGATCTTTATTTCATACCAGATAAGTAACTAGTGTCTGCTCAGTTTGTCTTCTGTGTTGGTAGCAAGCAGTCCAAAAAAAAAATAGCTTGCATTAAAGCTCCACCGTGAACATTGTGAAAACAATGTCATTACTCTGTGTGTGAGATCAAAAGCAGATGATCAATACCAAAAGGATGAAGTGAAAAGAAAATAGTGACAGACACTAATGTAAAATTGTACTAATGTAAAACAAACATCTGGAGTAACAGAGAACTTTCTTCTTTTCTGATTTCTTTTATGTAGAAGGTCTTTAGATTGTTGCCTATAATAGTGGAAGCTACCGACTAGATGTATGACTGCCACACTGATGGTTTTCAGAAACTTCTGTCTTCAAGACATGAGCAGTGCCAAACTACAGACATTTTTCTTTGTTTGTTTGTTCTTCCTAGCAAATATTTTAAGGTATGTTGGGAAGAGCGGCATTTGGAAAACAAGTAACTGTTGCTAACAAGCGATAATAATCTTAATAATCTTTAAAAAAGGCATATGAAGTACAATCAAATAGGATATAACCTTTATGCAAATTAAGCAGAATTTCTGTAAGAATATGTAGCCAAAATGAAGAATATCCAACGAAATACAAGTTGCCGTACAGATAATCTTCCCAAAAGAGATAGCTGCATACTGGGGACAGAAAACAGATAATAAAGGTGCAGTCACCCACTGTGATGGGGAATTCAAGTAATAAACACCGTATAATAAAGTTTTCTTAAATATTTGAATTGCAGAGAAGTTCAGCCTTCCTTTGTCATTTTTCTATGGTGGTGAGAGAGTATATTCTCTCACAGTATGGGTGTGTTTGGTAGAACAGCTTTTTTCCTTTTTTGGTGGGAGAAACAAAATGAAACTGCTACTTGAAATGGATTTTGAGTTCTTAATAGGTCGTATTAAAACAATTTTACAGCTTAGAACTAAAGCTGAATTATTTCCTAAGATACATAAAAAACTATTATGAGATCTAAAGAAAAGAGAGATTTTTGATATATTCCCATCCTGTTGTCCTTTCCTCCTAGCTTGGCATGAAAATCCAAATTGTGACTTACTTAGCTAATCACTCTATATGATAGTCAAAGGAATATGTTTGAGTTTGCTAAAAATTTCATTCCAGGACAGGGAAAATGGCATTCCAGAACCCGATAACCAGAAAACTTTTGCTCATTTTTGAGACAAGTTATGATATTATGACCGTATTCTCCATGGTATGTTTCTCCAGCACTTTAGTTTCACATATTTTTAAATCTAGAAAATAAGTTTACCAAAGGGTGAAATAATCGAAAACAGGACTATCAGTTAGGGCGTTGGAATGTATGCTGTTTCTTTGCATCTGCCCTTTTTTTCTCTTGCCTTCTTTTGACAAACAGTAGAGGAGGGCTGCCTGGCTCAAGACCTGGCATTCCAGCTCTCAAGCTAAACAACCTCTAATAGCTCTGCCTCTCAAAGTCAAAATATTGATTGGGGAAACTCTGAATAAAGCACTTCAGAATAGGACTGAGCAGAGAGCATCTGTGATTGAAAACGAGTGCCCTTATTAGTTCTTTCATGGGAACCAACCTACAGGAGATTTCATTGCTCAGCTATCAAATCAGCATTGCTATCCACATTGCAACACCCCCCCACACCCCCCCACCCCCGCCTGTTTAGAGTTTGGATTACATCCTGCAGTCTAGCTATCAAAAGAAAAATTATGTCATTTTAGCATCAGATGAGCACCTTACTTCCCTGTAGGAAATGGTCTGCTGCATCTTCAGACACAGTCTGCACTTTCTGTTATATACAGGGAACACAAAGAGTGTTTGTGCTTTACCAGAAGACATTTCATTTAGTTCCTCACCCTTTACTTAGAGCAGTAAAAAAACAGAATAGCTGGGATGCAGTGGCTTCTGATGAAGTACTTAACTAGAACAGACCTTAAGTAGTAATCTGCAAAGGATTTTCTTCTCTCTTAAAAATTACAGTTTCAGAGACTCAGAAGTTTTAACAAGAAATCATTGAAAAATTTTGTTACTTGCCAACACTCCAATGTGAAAGCATGAAATACAGGCATGGTAGCAACTGAGGTATTAATCTGCTGATTTCAAGGATACTTACCTCATATATCAGATACTGACACTGAAATAACAGTTGCAACATAGAAATAGATGACTTTTTTGCCTCTGAAACACATCACCTCAGTTCTCTGCTGTACATCTTCTCATCTGTGGCCAGGCAGATGTCCTTACGTGGTGGGTATGTTGTATCTTTCCTCACCTTCCTTTCCGAGGTCCTCAAACACATGCCTAAGTAGGGGCATGAACAAGAGCAAAATCAAACAATTCTGTGGTTTTGGGAATAGGTGTAAGTAGAATAGTGGAGGCGTTGGCTCGAAACCAGAGTACTTGGGGCACTACTCAGTACCTAAACAGCTTTAGTTTTTCAAACTTTGAGAGCTGTTCAGCTGTCCGTGCGGACAGAAGTAATACTTACTCTAATTTCTTCAGCTCGTGATCTCTCTCATTGACCTGCTCAGCAAGAAGCATGCTGAGATTCAGATAGCTGTGTGTGGGTCCATAAGCGGAGAAAAAGACAATGATCCTTCTCACATCACATTATTCCTAGCGTAATAAGAAAACTTATGCAGTCAAAAAGTTTAATGGACCCAGTAGCTCTATCTCTAAAAACTGCTGCTGTCTGAGATGCTTAGGAACAGTAATTCTGTTTGGAGTGAACTACTCACGGTAAATGAATGTCTTGAAACTTCACGTGGACTGCCGAGTCTCACGTTTTAATAGAAACAGAAAGTGTAAAAGTTATTTTCTTAATCAAGGATAGGGTTCCAGAAGTGCAACATGCAAAATCATTACTTCTTATAGGAGACCCACTTACTTATAAGAAATACCGACCAGGTGGTGACACTCAGCAACCAGTTACGTTGCCAAGAGATGTGTGGGCATGCTTATTCAATGGGTGTAAGCACAGCCTGAGTCCTGACAATTTGTATCAAATCTAAACACCACAAGATTTGGGATCCAGTTCAGAAAAGCAGAGAAGCACTAAGAGATGTTTTCTTGCTCTTTCAATTTTCTATAATATCCCTTCATTCTTCTGTTTTGAGCCCATTCTCTCCTAACGTGGTTCATAGGATGAAAAAGATAGAGAAACAGTGTTAAGTTAGTTATCGAAGTTTTGGCATTTAAAGCTGTTTCCCCTTCTCTTTTTTTACTGTTAGGTTCCTCCTCTGCTATCACTTCTTCTAAGGTCCAAAAGTATTCACAGATTATAAACAAACTTTGCTTGTATTCATATATGGCCTGGTTTTTTGGTTGGGTTTTGGGGTTTTTTTTTCCAGAAAAGCAATAAAAATGCTTATACGTGTAATTGCTGGTGCCTAAGATTTATTCTAGAACAGGTATCATAAGTGAAGCAAATCTTAGAGGAAATTATTCCATTTATCAGGTGCATTCATTCTTTTTACGAGTAGGACAAAGCACACAGCAGTCATTTACAAATTTGAGCAAATTATCTGTAAGAACCATTAGAATGTCTTAGGACTTCTTGTGAGATACAGCACGCACAAAATTGAGAAGTCCTTGTTTTGTTTTGTTTAGGAGTTTCTTAACAGAAGCAGGCTGATATGTCTTGTTGCTTTATCACTTGACAAAGCTGTATCTTTTGCTTCAAGCAGTGCTAGTGCAAGAATCAAAACCAGATTTGAAGCACATGAGAAGTCAGTGTTCTGAGCATCAAATGTGTTTGTTTAATAAAGCCTTCATACAGCTCCACATTATTTTGTTACTCTTCTTACAAATTATTTGTCTTAGATGAGTGTATTCTCAGAAATTAGAGGCTTTTTCCCATCATGTAATTAGCGTTTTAAAAATAAAGCTAGGGTTTTTTAATGGTTTAGGAAGGGAGAGAAATACAAGCCATGTTTTTCTAATTATGAGGCTGCTGTAAAAATGGTCTATAAAACAGATGTACTTTGCAAATTAGAAGTTGGATTCAACCTTTATACTGCTTTAACGTTAACGGTTTCCGTTTCATGGTGTAGCACAAATTGTGGCAGGTGAAATCGAGTATGATTTGAATGCAACCCTAAGACAATCCTACCTGTTTCTAAGACTTTTTCCTTTTTTTTGTGTCAAACTTGTATATCACTGACCTGTTTCTTTCTAGTGTCTTTTGGCTGAGATAATTCATCTTTGTCATAATAGCTTGCAGGTTTTTGAAATACTAACTACCGTTTCACTTCAGTTACTATATCGTTATTTTTATTAATTAAACTGATACTAGCAATTTCCAACTGTTTAATGCTACATTGCAAGATTCCCATATATTGGTGCTGGCTACTTTTTTAGTTAGGTGATGAAACAGTGTAACCCAAAGGGTTTCCAATGACTTCTCACGTTCCAGAACATTTTTGATAAACATACAAAACCCTGTTCTGTGATTTCACCCACTGAAACACAGGGAGAAAAAGTGATTAAAAATTGAAGTGCTGAGGAGTCTGGGTGACTTAGAGAATAAGAGGCTAGCTTTTTACATCCAAATTCCCTTTTGAGATTCAACCTCAGGTCTTAAAAGGAATTACTTTCCTGGATTTCTTCCAATTATGCTTAGCACTCAGTGACTCACATTACAAGACCAGGACACCCACTTTGAGGCTGTCAGTGTCTAACTGACGTGTTCTCTTAGTTGAAGTCAGACAGCAAGATTAGGTAGTACACTCGTGATGGCGTGTCCTGACAATGTGAAACAGGTAGCTCCTGAAGATCTTTCCTACCCCTTTTTCACATGGACTCCTCTGAAACATTTTTCAAACTATATTTTAAGCTAATTTTTAATACTTGTGAAAGATTGTTAACGTATTTTGGATGGCTATAGAAGAACACAGGCTATGACAGAATTTCTCTTCACATTGAGTATACTCTGGGGATATCACAGGAAGGATGTACGTGGAGTTTGAATTTTGTAGCATTCTTTTTGTAGCTTCTTTTCTGAAATATCAACAAGGATAACAATTTCGTGGAATTCTTGTAGTGGTTCTGGAAGGTTTGACTGAAGCAGGCAGTCCATTTTGTGTAGCCTGAGAGCTGTTGAAGTATCAGTAGCTTTTGTTCATAGTATTCTCTCTGCAAGTTCCCACAGGTTAAAGGATTCTGAATTTCATTTTCATCTTCCCTTGAGGATGTTTAGACCTTTGTGTTTGTTCAGTAAGCGTCAAAATTTCCTCGATATTGATAACTTAAACTTTCACAGTATTTTTCTTTCTCAAAGTTTCAGATGCATCCGGTCTTTTTTGGTTGGCAAATTTCCGCACTCTAGTATGCATCCTGCTTTCTTTTCTCTTTCTCTAAATCGTGTGTCCCTTTAGGGGTTAAGGAACATTCTTTAGTATACCATAAGAATTATCTGTCTACGAATAGATTGATTTCACTACAGCTATTAATCCAAAAAATAATTCACTGTTCTAGTCTAATTTATATAAATACTGTCTCTATTTCCATGAGAAGGAAGCAGCTTCTTAAAACCTTTCATACAGTAAGCAGCTACCTCCTCACCCAAAATGAATACAATTATCTTATTTTTACACATGGAAAAAAATAAAAAATAGTGATATAGATAGGCAGTTACAAATCCCTATGAGACTGCAAGAAATATTTCTCTGACTTCACTAAGAGTTGCGTGAGGCCCTTTATAGCTTTCTCAAGATGTCACAGAAAGTATGCAGCCAACCCAGGCTTCTGTTTATTTATTTATTGTATGTTCCCCTCTTGCCATTTAACCATTTTCTAGTTTTACGGTAAACTGAATGACAGTGTTTAGTACCATCTCACTAGTTTCAGTAGAGCTGAGTTGTAGTTTAGCTGATGAGCTTGTTCCTCATATTTTGCTTCCTTAATAATACCCTGAAGTAGCTGAAAACAGGCAAATCATAGTGAGCGGGGATGTGCTTACAAGGGGACTGAACTTAGAAGAGGTAAAACTGCTTAATAGCTCTTGCAGACTAGCTCTTCACGTGATAAATCTTATTTTGCAGTTAAAGTGCATTGTGTGGCATAAATGCATCCTCTTCCAAAGTATGGTGACCAGAAACATACATAACATACTAGTTATTACTATAGAATAACTGTAGAATATTTGGGTCCTCACAGAATGCCAGTATGCAATCATCAAGGATTCTTCATGTATGAAGATGACTCTGAACTTTTATTCCCCATAAACACGCTAAAAATATTCTGCTCACCTTTTAGAGGACTAAATAATTAGTTAGAGATTACCAGAATTCTGCTAGTAACTTGCAGATGGAGCCATATTTTTTTCCTGTGTAACTTGTTACAAATTTTGCTGTTAGTATTGTATACATTATAATTATGTTTGCTACTACTGTCTGTACTTGTAATGAACATCTAATTTTAATGCATGTTCATCATTCAGCAACTCTTAATCCAGGATAATGTCAAAAAAATGTCCAGGTAATTCTGCTATTTTCAGCGACCATTGAGTAGAAGTAACAACCTCACCAACTGCTGTACATGGAATTTTCACAAGGTGTGGATTTGGCATGGTTAATATATGCATTTGACTTACAGGTGTGTACCTGAGTACTCAAAGGACATAGAAAGAAGCTGCTTAAAAATTCTCGGTAATCACAAGGTCCAACCTGGGTAGAACCAGTGTGAGAAATGTATAGCAAATAAAAAATAAGGGTTATCATAGTCATTCTATACAGGAAGCTTGTTGAAAATATCAACAGAAACAAGAAAAGTTTTTATTGAGAAGGACTTCTCTAGAAAAGTCCATCTGGATTTTACTGAAAGATTGAAAAGGTGACTGTTCATCTGTTTAAAGTCTCTATTTGTTTGTGCTTTTTGTTACATCATAAAAAAAGTAAATTATCTCCAAGTATGTATAGAATGAACTACCTTTCGCCTTCTCTTTCCCAATCATCTTTAGGTGTTTGATTTTGTTTTTCCTTAATGTCAGAGCAACATTAGTATGTAGACTTCACACTACCAGCAGAAGAACATTTTGTTAAATATTGTCAGAATGCCAATAATGAGAAAAACTGACAAAGTGGAACTGTGTGGAGACTGGAAGTATATTATTTTCACTCTTTTTTTTTTTGGTTGTTTTGTTTATTTTGTTTTCTTAGGAACTGCTCCTTTCATTCCTAGTTTCATTTTTTTAGAATTTATAATGGCAAAACAATTGGAGCTTTTGAATGTAATGCTGTTGCTATTAGTTTTGCAGCAAAAGAACTTTATTAATTCCACTAAATATAAATTGTTATAAGATCAGAAGTTTACTGATACACTTTGTTATTATCTCTACAAAATATGGGATGATTGTTCTCCACTTTTTACTCCGCTGGTGAATTGAAAGCTGTTTTCAGATGAGATGGGGAAGATCACTTTTCCTCCCCTCATATTTAAACAATTAAAACACAGGTTCCCAAATGATAAGTCCTTTGCGGTAAACGCAGGAGGCTGGACTAGATGACCTGCTGTGGTCTCGTCCAACCCGAATGGTCCTAAATATTCTAAGACTTCTGTGCACAATCTCACTTCTGGGACACATTCCAGAATGCAATATAAGCTTGAAACCAGTTCTAATACATTGTCTGATCATTGTACACTATACACCAAATAAACAGGCTTTTAAAAATACTTACATACATATATATACACAACACGTATATTTGTTCCTATTTTCTTTCTCTGTGTTCCCGATCTGGCAAGAGTAGTTAAATTATTTAATTTGGGGTTTTTTCCTTGCATTTTACCTTTCCCTCAGCAGTAAGAGATACTGAGAGCACAATGATTAAAACAAAAAAAAGCCACACTCTTCTTAAAAATCATGCAGCTTTAGACTGTCTGTTTATGTTTTTTAGACTGTCTGTGTATGATTGTTTATGAACTTTTTATATATAAACTTCTTCAAAATAGTTTTCTTCTGTGCATGCATTGGGTTCCCGACCCTCACTGATGTACCCAAAGTCTCCATTTTAAACACTGAAGTTTACAAAAGGGCAATATTCCTCTTGTAGCATAACATATTCAACTTTATGTACGTTGACAGGGAAATACATTGCAAACCGTTAGAGTCTCCTCCTGATCGTAATAATTTTGCCACTGACTTTTTTCTGTGTTTTAGCATGTTACTTACTGAAACTTATCTTCCTTGTCAGCAAAATTAGAAGACAGTACTGTTCCCAAGATTGGGCATAATTCATAAGAATTTGCAAAAAATTTTGACGGAATTATTACATTGTTGTTACTTTACTAATGAGAGGTATGTGTAGGACATTAATAATGAGCTATTTCTAAACAGTCAGAAGTTACCATTTATTACACCTTAACTCTTCATGTGCCCTGTGCCTTCGCGGCAAGCATCCAATAGAGCAGCAACATTATTGCACTTTGGGTGTCCGCTGTATGTCCTCTTGCACTGTTAAAGTAAGTGATGTTGTAGTAAGTCGCTTGGCCCTGGAGTGCGCATAGTGTTCAGCACTCAAGTCTGAAGTTTGGTTGGTAGTATTATTTTACAATTGAGTTAACTTGTGTCACCATCCACATTTCAGTTTCCTTCTTTGCAAAACAAGAAGTAATAAATATTCTGCAGTCCTGAGGAACAGTGCAACGAATTCTTTTGGTAAAATAGTACTAGTGACAGCCTGTACACATTGATTCTTAGTGTTGAGTGTTGTTTCTTAGTGTTAGTATTGTAAGTACAAATCTTAGTTTCTGACTTCCTAAGAAATTAGTAGAGTTGATAGTCAATTGTGTACTTTGACAGTTTTGCTGTCGTCTTTACTGGCTGGTTTTTGATCTGATCTTAGGAATGAATATAGTAATCTGAAAATACATTACTCTGTAGACTGCATTACAGGAATTAATATTTATATGTACTTATTGATTTGCTTCACATTAATGGGTTTCTGTGGCTTTTGATGGATATGTCACGGATTAAAATTTTTACACTACACAAACAGCAATAGAACATTATTACTTCCTTTCTATTTTGAATCATTTATGGTAAAATATGTGCTTTATGCCTCATTTGCTGCAAAATTTATTTTATTGTAGTGTTTAATTAATGAGTAATTCTGCCATTTGTGGCAAATGGCCAAAATACTATCTTCTATTTTTAGACTTCCACTGTTTAGACAAAGTAGATTAGGCAGAATTTATCAATCTAGCATATTCATTAACAGTTTGTGGAAATCAGTGGAGATTTTTCCTTGAGTTATTTATCTACGGTAGTTGTTATAGATGTGAAGTATTCTGAATAGAAATATGTGCCTGAATTTAAAACCACAAAAAGAAGAGCAAGTCTACACTTCTCAATGTAGGAGCAAACCTTCACAGTGTTTTAATGAACAAACAGAAATAAATAGATATTGTCCTTTGAGATGCTCTTAAATCAGTCACACTGCTAAATAGCTTTTAAGGGGTTCCAGCACTAAATCCTGTATAGATAACAAGAAATGTTTACTTGAGGCAGAAAAGCTTCAGTAATGCTGCATTTTGGTACCAAAATAAAGAGATTTTTCTTTTTACTTTCCCAGGCAGCTTGCCTTTGGTGAAAAAGCAAGCTTAGTAGAGATCAGCTGTTGTAGGCTTTTCAGAACTTTTCTCGTTCCTGTGCCAGGGTGCAAGTGGGCAGTACAGTGCTGCGCAGGACATAGCAGGTTTTGTTAAAGAGACCTGAGTATGGAAACAACAATTCGTTGCCAGTATGTGGTTTTTACTCTTCTAAATACGGTTAGCACCCAGAGGTTTCAAGGCAAAGAATATGCATTTCTAAAATGTCTCTTCCGTATTTATGCTGCGGCTACCACATTTGTATAAACAGAAAATTACTCCATTCATGCTTTATTAGCTCTTCTTTTGTACCACAGCCTTGACCCCAGTCATCATAAATTGAGAAATAGTGGGGAACTAATGGAGACAGATGGGAATATGGCTTGCCATTTACTCAAATTGGTAAAGTAATTAACCTCAAGGTGCTGGTTTGCAAGAAAAATTGTTGGAATATCTCAGGGCGCCGGTAAACAGACTCCTGCTTTAACCACTTCTGACAACTGCATCATAAACTAGACTTATTCTGTTCAATTGACCTGTCAACGTCTTGAGTCCAAATAAAGATTTGTATTACAATGCACTTGCTGAGAAGTGGGAGAAGACTACTGCTGTTTCTTTTCAAATGGGTTGCTGTTCTCTCTCTGCTAGATAGGAGCTGGAATGTCATATATTCATTCTTCAGCCATTATATTCCTTAGAAATCTTCCATTACTGATTGTGTGACAGCTTTGTGACAGCAGATGGTAGTCATTTGGCTTGAGAAAATGAAATGAAAAAACATGGGCCAGACTGACTGGGCTCATTTAGAACAGCAGTGGACACAGGCCAGATCGAGTTTTTATTTATCGAGGGACATCGTGTAATGAAGCCAGTTTCTTTTATTTTTTCCCCTTTCTCTTCTTTCCCCCTGCAGATTGGGTGAGTGAGGTAGATTTTCAACATATTAGTACATAAATCAAAGGCAGTCTTGTAAACAGGAATATTTTATCAAAAAGCCCCCTTTCACGTGACAGCTTTCAAATTCTAAGTTCTTTCCTCATCCATTTTTTTATTCTCCCCTCTCAGTTTAATGGAAGCATCTTTTAGATTTATTTTGCACACGTTATCAGCTGGAATATTATTTTTTCAAAACAGCAAGTTAAATCTTTGGGGGACATTTTGTAAGTTGGCTTACATGGATTCAGCTCTGAAAGTGGAACATTTCTGGTCATTCAAGCTCATACAGTTCTTTATTTCATATGTTTCGATTTGCAATTGAAGCAGCCATGAAAAGAAAATAAACCAAACCCAAAAAAGAAAGACGTTTTTGATATTGTCATAAAATGTGTCTGGAAGGCATATGTCAACGGAACATACAGAGTAATCTTCATCGAGAGTAAATACAGCCATTCAAGACAGATGAAAACTGGAAACATAGTATGGTATCTCAATTTGATGAAAACTCAATCAGTTCAGAAGCATTCAAGGAGCACTCATTCGTAACTTCTGCTCCCCTAATTCATCCACAGACACCTACAATGGCATCCAATAATGCCTTCCTGCATAATGCTGATTCGGTGCCATTATGACCACAGTAATTTAAACGATTTCTTTAGGTATTTGTTTTTATGAATTTCAGGATTTTAGGAAACAAACATAGTTCCAGGTGAGTGGAATAATGGATTTTAAAATACATCTATTGTTTCTCAAATATAAATTTTTCAGTAAATAATCATTTTCCTAATAATGCTCCCTAAAATTAAATTTCTCAGTAGGCATTGTGATTTAATAGTTCATGCATTTTATATTCAAAGTAGTCTTCTTTGAAATGTGTTATGAGTTCAAAGACTGTGCCAGGGATAATTTGTCAGTGTCACCTGCACTGGTGCGTTTCCATCATTGGATTAAAGATTGGTTAATGTGTAATTGATAAAGAAAACACCAAGCAGCATTTTGCAATGATGGGTAGTGGTTTAGAATAGCATTTTATATTTTTCTCCTGACAGGCATAACATTTTATGGGTTTTTTAAACCAATGTGTTCATACAGACAGAAATCTCATTGAGTTCTTTGATCAGTCTTTCTCAGTAACTGTGTTTGTGAGTTCACAGCACCTAATCCGTGTTATCAGTCAGAGTCAGTGATTTTTAAATCTGTGGTCAAATTATACTCTATTTCACAACCTCTCAAAAAAAGATACAGCAACCTACGGAAAAAGAGGATAAGCCAATAGCACTTGTAAGTGAGGGGATAGAATTTGGTAAATTTTTTAATTCTGAGAAGATATGCAGGTTAAACTTACTTGTTACCTGTGTTGTTTTCTTCTGTTTTTAAACATTTTAATTTATAATCAGACAAGAAGAACAGATGTAAGAGTTGTAATTTAATCATTTTATTGCTATCTTTGTATATTTTGAAGAATTAGGTATTGTACTCTTGGGAAGCCATATTTTATGCCTAGTTGGAAAAATGAATAATGTAATAATATGCAAAATGTGAAGTTTTAGAACTTCGCTACTGAGTAAGGCATATAAACTAATGATCTAGTTAAAGTCCCTTGTGCACCATAATAAATACAGACTAAATTTGTCATTATAGCTTTAGACAGAGGTTTCAGGCTACAGATTTAATTATATCCTTTTTTAATATTCATACTTCTAAACTGCATAATTCCTTTCTACTGTAAAACTGAGTGCTATATTAAAACAAACAAAAATGGCAGATTACTAAATGGATATTAATGTGGAGTCAATAACCATTTAATTTCTGTAGAGAACACTGCAAAAAAGAAGAGCGTGAGTTTCGTGTTTCTCAGGAGATCTTTTCTTAGATGCCCATCGTTTATACAGAGACTGCCTCCTGTTTTAATGCCGACTTTTGTTACAGAGGTTAATTAGTTATTTATGGAACTCATAAAGGACACAGGGGCAATACAGGAATACCTTTTGTTACCCATTAAGGAACAGCGATTATTGAAAAGCCTAATTTAGTCTCCATATGATACAAGAGTTAGCTGAGACTAGCTCATCTCACATTCAGTCAACACTGCTTAATGGTGTCCGAATATTGATGACAATTAATAATGGCTGAATAAAATACCATCACATTGGAATGTTTATTCCATTCCTCCTGTCTCTGTAATAAGTGCTCTATTGACTTGAATTTAAAGACTTTGTCTCTTTTACAGTATACAGTTGACCAGGTTCTCAGATTAGGGTCATCAGTTAAAGCTCAACTTCAAAAAACAAATAACTTTTCCATCCACTTTCTTATTCCTGTAGGCACGTGTTAAGTAAATGAAGAGAGAAAAGAAATATATCTAAATTAATGAATCTTGTCCCATTCTTTCTCTTGGGAAGACCCTTAAATGCAGCCAGAGCAATGAAGATGTACAAAGGTAGCAACAACAAATGTGAAGATAAGAAAGAGGAAGAGCAGTAACATACGATCTAGTGAGGGATAAGCAAAGAAGAAATAATATTTTATGGGGAACTAGAAGGAAACTTCAAGACAAACAAAAAATTAGTCAGTATGGTTCCTAATAATTTACAATTTGGGTTGGCTCAGTTGAGAAGAATGGGTTCCAAAGAGGCTGAGGAAGAACCGTGTACTTCTTTGAGTAAAGTCACTGTTGATAACTCAGTCCCTTGTATACGGAATAAAATATTGAAGTTGGCTGATAGGTTTGAACCAGTCAGATCCAGAGCTCAAAAATAAGCTTTTCATCTACCAGGCAGAACTGGTGTTGGGTGTGAAAAAGGCGGTTATGACTTTCAAACCAACAATGGAGGTCTTTGCTTTCTCACTGCCTGCTTAAATGATCCTATTTCTTGTTTTTCCTTTACTTGCAAATGCACTAGGTAAGAGAAAAGTTAATAGTTTCTGAAGAATAAAATTGTTTTTGTTAAAAAAAGGAAAAAATTCTATGGGTGATTGCAGCTTATTTTTTGTGTGGATTTCAGATACGGACAGTGAATGATCTTGGGTTAGTTTTGCATTATGTTCTTCTATTATCTGGTATTGTAATTATTATTTCTTGTCTTGCTTATCCATACTAAAATGCTTTTATTTTATCAGAGGGCATACTATAAACATTTTTACATATTTATACATTTTCTTATTATGCAAATTGCCAAGAGCTATCACAAAGGTGAAGGACAGTTAAGAATAAAGGTAAGAGGACTTTTCTAGCAGACGGTCATTCAGTAGATGTACAAAGGACATATTTCTCCAGTCTCAGAACTAAAATTATTACAGCCATCAGAGCATTTCTGTTGGGATGTTACTAGCTGCTCCTGGCACGGCCTGAAAATGGGGGGAAAAGCTGTTGTCAAGTTAGTCCCTTGATTTAGCTAAAGCTGGCTGAAAGAGAAACATTTTCGGTGTTGTTTTATGAATGCAGTTTTTTCTTGCTAATGAATTATCAGCATTTGTAATTCTGGTCATGTTCTCCTGATTTTTTAAAAAAATTATAAGCATTTTGCTATTATAGGGCTAAATATTATAATAATGTAGCCACAGCAAAGTGCAATCAAAAGTTCAGAAATCATTTCAGAGTGCCTTTGAAATATTTCAAAACACTAGTGATATGGAAAACTGCAAGTTTATATTTAATCAAAACCAAGCTAATAGTCATAATCATGTTTACTGTGTCATTGCCTAATTATTGACCAAGAAGGAAGTCAATTGTGCCAGACTTTGTGTGACTACAAAGCAACACAAAGGCATTTCCTGGGAGCTTACAGTTTAAGCTGTAGGAAATCAAAAATTAGAATGAAAATTTTGGAATGTTTTTTGGGATATCAAACTTAGATGTCAAGGATCCCCCCAGCATGAATATTAGAATTGAAGAATTCTGGCAAAAACTGAATCTATTGCTCAAGGATGAAAAGTGGCATAAATTAGGGACAACAGATTACCAGGCCATCAGATGATAGTCTACAGTTTAAAGCATTTTAGAATTATTAACAAGCTTTTTTGAAGAGATATCATAGCTTGTGATTTAAGAACTCCACCTTCTGTTGGTACTGATCAATATATGAAAGCTTAAATATAAATAATTTTGGCCATGCCTAGAGTTTGCAGTCTTTTGGCAAAGGAAGTGAATTAAATGCAATTCATTATAAAGGTGGGCTTCAGATTGACACTACCATCTGCACAAAACTGTCCCATTTACAAAGTATGCAGATACTATCACTGCAAGGACCATGGAATTAGCCTGACATACAGAAAAAGGATGTTATACTATTAGCCCAAAAGTGAGTAAAAAGATATATTTATTGCTCAGGGATTGTACTTGAGCATTAGAAAAGTGAATTGCATCTATTATGATCCGAGTCCATTCCAGCTCTTTCCTGTATGGTAGCATATGCATCCCATGGGATAGTATGAACTTTGAGATCTTTTCTTAGACAGTAATGGAAAGCATACCGAACTTCAACATAATTGTCTTTTTCTCTTTGGTTGTCATTTATTTCTCTTTGGTTTTATATCATGTAGGCACTGCCTAATTTGTATTTGGTTTCGTGATTTGTTTCTGTTTTCTTACGTTGCATTATTTTTCTGTAGTCTATACTGTGATTATGTGAGAATATACGAGTACAGGACGCAGAAAAAAAACCCTAATTCTACTTGTCATGCCATTTTCAATTTCAATAGGAAAATCTGACATCTGGCATACCTCAAAAGTCAGAAGCAAATATTTAAGTGCATTTCTCCTCTGTGAAGAAATTAATGATTCGTGTGTTCAGGCAATGCTAGCATTGGTTCTGGTCTGAGATCAGCATGACATTTGCTAGGATACTTTGACTGGCTGGTTCTATTGGTTGATACTTATGACTTTCAATCAAAAAAGAAAGCCTAACAATTTTTTAAGTGAGGGACTTTGGAAGCCCTGCTGAGCACACATAGGTTGGTGGCTGTTTTCCTGACCAAGTCAACCAGGAAATAACTTTAAGTGGGCTGAATATGGTTAAACACTATACCAGTGTTCCTTCCTTCCTGTCAAGTCTTTTCCAAGGTCACCTAATTAGAGTTGTTTACAACAGCCATTTGCCTCCGCCTCTCCTGTTATTGATGGTTTATAAACAGCTCTTCCTTGCATGGAACACATCAGCCGTATAGCTGCAGAAAACAAGCTGAGCAAAAGGAGAATGTCTCCAATGCACAGGCACACAGTAGTTACTCTGACGTAGAGCACTTGGCGTACTTAGGATCCTAATAGTTCCCTTTCCACGTGGCTTTATCTGACCATAAATACCATCTTCTAGAGCTACAGTGATTTTCTGGTAACTTTTGTTACTGCTCTTTGGAAATAAACAGCATGAACGGCTCACCAGTGAGCTCAAAAATACCTTGATACTTAGTTAATAATGATGGTTATGATATCCTTTTGCCAGGGTGTAACAACCCGAGTCTATGGTGTTTCTCCTTGGGCATCCAGGGACAGTCAGACGAACTGTTCTGTTCACAACAGTGTCCTTATGTGGGTATTCTTGTATGTCCTTTCTTAGGGTTAGCATTTTCTCATTTTGGCATTTAACTTCATGTGTATGAAGTAGGATTGTGTAATGATCCCAGTACAGTCAGGGAGAGAGGAAGGTAGGTTACAGGATTAGAGCGGAAGCCTATCCTGTTCGTGTTTTCTGCATCTTCCCTCTCTGTCCACTATTAATGCCTAGCGAGCTGGGATGCCTGACTTTGATACTTAAAATCCAATGTTTATGTTGGTCAGTATAAACGCCACTCTTCAGGCGTCCTTAAGGACTTACTGCAAAATAGCTAGTGTGCTGAGAATTCACACTTGTGCTCACTATAAGCAAGCATTCCTCTATACACAAGTACTAGTCTACTAAAAATGGCCTGCCAGTGCCTCATCCCTCAGGTGGCAAGGACAACCCTGAGTCTTTCTGTTGACATGTAAGAGATGCAGAATGTTAAATGGAAGCTAAAAGGTCACTCATAAGTCTTGTTCTGATTCATCTCTCTCTGACAGAAGCCACAGGTGTCAACTCTGTGGGCAGTAGAAGGAAGTGCCCACTTCCCACTTACAGAGTATCATCCTACATTTCTTTTCAGCAGAGAGAGTGTCTTTCTCAACTGCTAACAGCATTTGCAGCAGAAAACCAAGTGCAGATCTTGTAAAATTGTCGACCAGGAGGTGCCATTTCATCATTTAGGCACGTCTTGTTTCCTAGTGTAACAGTAAGTGTAGCACAACTAAATGAAAAAAATGGCAGTTCTGTGTCAAAAAATGTAGCAAGATATCAGTTTGAATAGTCCCTTTCCCACAAAGGGGGGAAAGGATGCGAGAGGGAATAATTTAAATAGGGAGAAATGTTCCCCTCTCAGCCGCAATAAGCTGTCAGCTGCTGTATCTGTGTTATTTTCAGATAGGCTCATCTGGTACCTGTGTATGCAGGAGACGTGTCACTTTGCAAGAGGCACTGTGAGCTGCCTAGGTTAACAAAGCCTCCCCTGCCATTGGCTTAAGAAGCAGTCAAATAGCTCAGCATTATTACAGTTCTCATTTTATCAGTATTTTTAGGCCTTGCTGTTAAAACATTGTTCATGTTAAGAATGAGCCAGTGAGATGGAGTTTTACTAAGCTTCTCATATGTACATGAAATAATGTCTTCATATAAGAAAATATTCTGCAAACAATTATGTATGTGAGTAAGTTTACTCTTTCCAGCAGACCCAAGGGTTTGACCAGCTGAAGTCTAAAAATATCAGTGCTAAAAATATTTCCTTTTCAAAGTCAAAATATGCTTTTAAATGAGCTCACTTAGCTTCATGGGATGTGTGAGAAAATAATGGCCACATGAAAAACTTTAATGAAGAAGACATTAATTGAAAATACATGAAATTTTGTCTTCCAAAAAGTTAGTTTTGAATCATTAAGTGCATGTAATTTCGTAAATGTTGTATGTAAGCAAGGCTCATTCCTGTGATTATTCTGTGACGTTCATTCTGTGGTGCTGTGTGAGTCCTTCTATACAAACATAATCTCATTTGGCTAAATACTGCTTGATTTTTTGTGCACTGACTATACCAAATTACAACTCTCTATACAGGGTTTGTCAAACTCATGTGAATAATCCAAGTCAGTGTTGTTGAATCTTGGTGAATTTCTCAAGTTATAGGGATTGAAGTGGCTAGTGGCTCATCTGCACGAGTCCGTTGTCAGCTGCTACAGATGAAAAAAGATCTTTTTGTATCCAAGGAAGAGAATTGTTCTCCTGCTTCACTGAGCTGAACTTTGTGTTTAAGTTCACATTTTAATGTGACTCAAGACATGGTATCTGGCAGCTTCTTTATCATTTACCCACAGTTTGCCTTTCCTCCATTCCTAAAACTGTCATCTTTCTTCCCTCCACTAGAACAGACGTTGTTTTCACCTTTCTAGTTTGATCAGCTTGCAAGCAGATGTTCTTATGTAATTTTTAATTAATTGATTTCTTCCTTGGAGGGTTTTGGTTCGTCTGTTTTAAAAAGATACCTTAACTTAAAAAAAAAAAAAGAAGAAGAAAGGCCACATTTGCTTGTTGTTTTGTGTACTTCAAAATGAAAATATAGTAAAATATGTCAATGAAATTAAAGCAAGTCTTAAATTGGTAGAAAAAGTTTATACATCATACCTACATACAGCTTAGCTAAAATGTATCCGTCACATACGCCATTTGTAGCAATGTCATTGTACCTCCATGCCAGTTCCTCTTGTCCATTCTCAATTTGAGAGTTCTACAGTCCCACCCATCTGCTCTTTCTGCCTCCCAAACAGAGGAGAAGAGGAATGGAGTTTGAGAATTAAGAGTAGTACTTTCCTCTGTCTTCTTTCTTGCTTTTTTTTTTTTAAGCTTTTACTGTTCTTTTCTTTAGTCAACATTGAAGGAATGAGATTGTAATGAGAGGCAACATTAAGACCTTGACTGACTCAGCAGAAAGACAAGGGACAGTTTCGGGTGTTATATAGAACCCTAAGATAATGCATTTCCAAGCACAAAAAATGCCTTTTTCTGCTAAGGACTGTTGAGGGCGTTGTAGTTAGAAAAGTTAACCTCTTTTGGGCTGTAATCTTCTGTTGCGTTGCTTGGCCCGTGGACATATTTCCTCTTTGGTTCTTTGGTCATGCCAGTGAAACGGGCTGCCACCTCAGCTGACCGCCAGCACCGTCATCTTGTCAAAACTACCCCAACTCAGCCCACCAGCCAAAACTAATATGAGCGCTCCCAACTATATTTCATTTAAAATGAGCTTGGTGACTTGAACGGTGGAAATGGTAAGTTTTTGCCTTCTCTCCCTAATTTAACTGAAACACCTTTTGGGGAAAGTTCATTTGTTTTGCTAGCATGATAGGAGAAGAATAATTTTGACTGGAATTGGGTAGAGAAGGAGACAAGCAGCTAGAAGCAACAGCCTTTCAGATAACATTCCTGGGATTTAACAAAAGATGTGTTCATCATCTCCCACAATGGATTATGTGTGGTTATACTGTCCTAATTATATGGAGATCTATAACAAGCTTATTTAGATGTTTGTGAGCCAGAAGTCTGATTGGGGTTCTCTAGCATTTTAAATGTGAAAAGCTGCTTCTGGAAATAGTTTAAAAACAACAAGCATGATGTATGTCTGAAACTCCGCAAAACAAAATTTGGGTATACATGTGTACCAGTCCAGACTGAAATGAAAAAGTCTTCCCACAAGTCCTTTTACATCTGCTTTTCCAGGTTTGCTTCTATCAGTGATAAAGTAGGAACCCAAAGCCAGAACAAATCAGTTTACACAAACAGCTAATAACAACCAACCCCTTCCCCGAACAATTTCAAGGAGCAGCAAAGAGAGAGGATGCTCCTTTTCCCTTGAAGGCCTCCTTCACACTAGCTTTTCAGCTAAGATTAGACTCACAATAAGTAAGAGCACTTTTATGCTGGAGCGTCTTTATACCCTGACATAAGTATAATTTGACAGAAGAGAAGAGAATTCCATTCTGTGAGGAAAGACTGAAGTATTTCCAGCACTAAAGCTATGCGTCTTTGGACAGAAAGAAGCTAACATGTTTCAGTCCCTAACTAAAACACGTGGAAACTTTGTCTTTCTAACTAAAATCCTTTTAGAGATCTCATCAGTACACATAAAACCTCTACAATCTGTACCTTTAGTATGTTTTTCCTCTTCTATGCCTTTAAAATATATAATCCTTTGTTTTATCTAAACTGTATTGAATGTCCCTGTTGCTGCCGAGGAAATGTATTTATCATCCTTGAAGTGTGTGTTACGTACCTGCCTTCCATTCCAGAAGGGAGTAATAAATAAAAGATAACTAATTGTTTAGTGGCTGATCTGACAGAGAGGAGATACTGGGTCAGAGAGGACCAATCCTACATAAATTGCCCTGGCAGAGCGAAGGGGTAGAAGCTGCATTTGGTTACTGAACTTTTTGAGGATTGGTAGGAGTGATGTACTGTGTATGTGGTACAATGACAGTAGGGAGATTTGGTAACTAAGCTGCCCTGGATAATTGAGTTTCACTGTATGATATACATTTATAGAGTAGGCAGTAAAGACACCTATGTACTTTAGATGTAAACAAAGACTATAACAAAGTTAACTTGATAGGATTACAGGGTAATTCAGGCTAGAAAGGACCTCAGGGAGGTCTCTGGTCGAACCGCGTGCTCAAAGCAGAGTCAGCTGTGAGATCATGCCAGGTTATTTGAGGTTTCATCCAAGCTTGTCTTGAAAACCTCACGTACCAGATCTTGAGACACCCTTTACCACACTGAATTAGCGATAATGAAACAATGCATTTATTTGTCTTTACAAAAACATTCTTTGGCTCACATGACACCCTTCATTGCTGCTCATGAGACCCAGCACTCTCCCTCAGAGTTTAGACAAGAAGTTTTTGGAGGTCAGCCTTCTATTTCCATGAAAACATCAGCAGAATTTATAAAAATCTTGAGAATGGAATTCAGTTTGCAAAATGGCTTGTGCTGCCAGTGCATGTTTTGGGCTAAGTAAATTTCTGATTAACTCTGAGCTCCAGTGGCAAGGTTCAAACTGTTTCCAAACTTCCCCGTGATCTAGAAGGTTTGGATCCAATAGCAGAGATTTGGGCCAATCTGTAACTCTAATATTGAAAATATGCTTCAGGCTCTGTAGCCTTTAAAGTCTCTTGGATATATCTGAATTACCGATTTTACTATCTAATTGCTTAGAGGGAACTAATTGAAATACAGCTCTAAATATGTATTTCATTTCTGCTATCACATCTCTACAGTGATTTTTCATTCTAATCTTGCAATTCTGGCATGCGGATGCTGGACACATTTAAAAATTTGTCCTGTTGTTTTTTATTTACTATACTGTTGAATGTGTAGTGACAGAAAATGGGTGAGAGTTTAAGGCAGCAATTAATGTTTTAAAAGCAACAGAAAAGAGACAAATAAATTGGGGCAGGATGGGGGAAAGCAACTTGGAAGAAATACTTCCATCTTTGCCAGGTACCAGAATCTGCACTCAAATATTTCCAAGTCTTTCTGGTCCTATTAAATACCAGACAAACGACACAGATACTGCTGGAGCAGCACTGGTTATTTTGCAATGCGTTCCTTGTCTGTGTGAAAATAGACTTTACATTATCCTGTGCTTATTGCTGGAATTCCTTTGTCAGCAGACAGGCTGAGGTTATAACAACTGTTTAAGATTTGAAATATTTTTATTCAGAAATCTGACATGATTTGCTGGTTGTGACAACTGATTTGTCAATGACCAGTGATTTAGGTCTACCTGTAATAAGTGAATTAATCTGAGTTAAAACATAGTGATCTGTCATGTTTAGAGATACCTCAACAGCTGGCTGACTTGTCCTCTGTCAAGCTAGTTTGTCCTGTGCAAATCTTCTGTCAAGTATGGAAAAGAACTGTTGAGAGAAAATTACATGGCAGTTTTAGAGTTAGTGATGAATTTTTATCCCAACATACCAGCTGTGCCAGCAACACTATTTTTTGTAGCATTAATCAAGTATCTTGCCTGCAGCACCTTCACTTTCCCAAAGGCTAGAAGATGAATCTGTCAAAAAATTTCACTGGAATTTGCCAAGAGTTTTTCTAAGCTCAGGTACTAACTAGTCCATGCACCTTGGAAGTTTGAATAAAGCTTTTAGGGATGTTGTTCTCAGAATTAAAAGTCATGTAGTGTGATTTTACCCTATACCCGATTTCAAAGCCGTTGTTACAGCGAACATGATGAAATTAAGAAGTCTGCCATAAGGCCAAGTACTCAAGCTTTATTAATGTACTCCACTTGCTGACTTACAGCTCTGTGTTTATTTTTAGTTGTAGTTCTGCAGTTAGCAAGGTTCAAGAGCAATTGAAGGCCACAGAGTTGTCTAGCCACTTTTTCTGCAGATGGAGGAAATTGAGACAAGTTTAGGTTGATAAACACAAATATGTGTTCTATTCTTATATCAGTATATTGCATATTTTCATTAAAAGTACAAACTATAGGAAATTCCAGATTACAAATTTTCATAAATAAAACCTATTTTATTTTAATCAACACAGAATGGAAATGTGGTTTTGTCATCCCCCATTTTTTTAGTACTGAAACTCCTCCTACCTGTAGGCACTCTGTCTTGGAGGAAAAATATTAAAGAAAAGAATTCTTCTGATTTGCTTTCTGAGCGATGCTGACCTGTGCAAAGTTAAAGAGGTACATTCATTTTAGTAAGTGGAGGTGAGGTATCCTTCACCAGAGTGAGCCCATGCATTGTGATCACATCTAGATCCTGAGATTGCTTTCCTTTTCCTACTTCCATTGGTTCTTCACTTCATAGACTGGCTTTCACATTACTCCTGTCTTTCAGATAGTTCTTACAGATACTGAAACATGTCTTTCACATGGGATTGAAGAGGAAGGAGTAGAATCAATTTAGTACAACTCCATCTATCCCTGCCGGAGACCTCATGTAGACTAATAGCCTCCCTGGTTATGTCAAAGTCCTCTAATAAATGTAATGGTTAAAGCATGGCACTGGACTTTGGTACATAGCCCTTGTGAAGGAAGTAATTCATCAGCAAGGCAACATTATCCCTTTGCCACGCTAAGGTCTGAAATCAGATTTGAAAGGACCTAGGCTGTGCTGATGTCTTTATCTGATTATCACGTCATTGGATAGGGAGTTTGAAGAGGCACTGGCCTGGGTTAACAGGACCTTCCAAACTCTTTTCTCTGCTCCTGATTGTATTAGTCCCAGTTAGAGCCCCTGGAAGGGCTCCTGAGAATGGTTTTCTTTCACGACTCCTTGAAGGTCATGAAGCCAGCCGTATGGATACTGTATATTATCAGTATTATAGTTTCAACAAACTTGTTCTAAAGAGATTTTGATTCAGCTTCCTCCCTACAATGAATACTGGACATAGGAAGCATTATGCATCTCTAAGGAAGACTTTTATTTAAAAATTTAATTTCCTTCTTTGAATTTGTAACCTTTCTTCTGCAAAAAGTAAAAGCAATTTTAGAGGTGCACAGAAATAATGCTTAAAGGATAAATAACAATAAAAAGCATGGACTCTAGCTGCAATTGTATTTTCAAATTCTCTGTTTCTCCATGCCCTGTGTGATAATGATTACAATCTTCTTAAATATTGAGGAAAGCTAAGTCAGTGTTTTAAAAGCTGGACACAGAGACTATATCCATACTATAGAAACTACCTGTGCTTTTTTCTATACCAAGACCTAACAAATTCTGAAATGGTCTTGCAAAAGCTTCTGCGTCCATAATCACTTATAAACGATAGCATTTCTTCCTTTAAGGCATAAGTAAATTAAAGTCAGGCACAGATCATTATCATCATCATTGATAATAGAGCTCCTGCCACCAATATGCATAGCTGCACAAATTCCTAATTCAGCATCAGATCTATGTTTTTCTGATACCTGAATATTTTTCTTGATTTTAGTAACCTCATTAGCAAAGGCATTTGCATGAACCTAACTGATATTTGAGAAATATTTGCGTATTACTGCATTGTTTTGAATGTGTTCAGAATCCATATGAAAAAGAACAACTCCACAGAAATATTAAATTGAAGTTACTTTACAGTAATTTAAATGGGTTTTATAACAGGTTAAAAGAGGGATTTAATTATTTTAGATAGGCTGCAGTACTAGAACTACTGTGCTAGGTAATATTTGACAAGTCTGTCTGCCAGCCTTCCTGTCTGTCTACTTGTCTGTCTTTTCTCCAGTGTTTCTGCCTGCAGAAGTACTTTTAAAATTGCAATAAAGAAATAGAGTGAGAGGTTTCTTAAATCATGCTATTGTATAGCTAAAAAGGTACATTATTTTGGATGTGGTGTATTTTACAATTTGACAAGTTGGAACTTTGTAAACTGACAATTGGGCACAGACGAAGGTATCCATTTATCTCATATATGTCTTGTTGAGGCAAAGCTGTCATAAGAAATCTTATCACATGGTGCCCCATTTGTTTTCTGTAGTGATTTATGATGGTTTTGAAAAGGTCTTGTGATCCCATAGGCTGCCACGATTCTCTGACTCTTCTCTGTCAATGGATCAGATTTTTGACATTTTCTGAGAGCATTCAGAAAAGATTTGATAAATCAGCTTGTGGTGTTTATTTTAATTGATCTGAAGCCCATGCCTTCAAGAATTCATCAAACACTGTGACAGGGTCTGAGTGTGTTGCAGTGAAATGAAAGAACTGGGTTGGCCATGCTTCTGTGATGATGATATAGATATTTTGTTGAAAGTTTATGCTCACAGACGAGAAGATGTCATAACTAATTTAGAATGTTGTAAATCTTTTGATGCAGATTCTAATTCATAAATCTCATCCATCACATGTGATTCATGAAACGATATACAACCTTTGATGAGAAGGTACTTTTGTGTATGTGTGTGTGTGTGTTGTGTGTGTTCCAAGTTCTTTGCTTTTTTTTCCTATTCAGAAATAAATCACTCCAGAATGACAGAATTCTGTTATGAAAGTGGTTCTGTAAGGGCCTCTCATTCTTTTGCATCTGTTCTTCTTCTCATAAGTGGTAACATTTCTTCTCTTTAAGATGCAAATGGATAGAACTCTGTGTGTGCATGCACTTCGCTCTACACCAGGGAGAAAAATGTAACTGATTGCAGTGGTTCTGGTTGAGGAGTCATCACATTTGGCTGGTATAACCTGGGTCTCTTTTCTTCTCTCACAGGAACCTCCATCTGTTGAAAACATCACCACAAACACCTGTCCTGATCAACCACAGTCAGTGTCTTTGATCTCTTCACTCATTCCTGTTGCGCTTGGTTGGTAAACCTGTAAGGAAACCATTGCAGGATCTGAGCCTCTCTCTTATCAGCCAGTCCACTCTTTTTCCTGCTAAGTTGAGGCATTGCTGCTGAGTGGTGGCTGTGGATGGTCAAGGAGGGAATTTGTGGTGGTGTATTTGATCTCTCTAATCAAGGGAAATGAGCATGGGATGACTGATAAGCAGGCTGGCCTATCAGGCAATGAATTATAATAAATAAATAAATGTCACTCAACAGTGTTGCCAAGAAAACTGCTGAGGACTGGTATCAATCAATGTCTGTTTATCTGTCTAGGACTCTGCTTCAGATATAAAGTTTAGGTAACTCAATACATTATCAGAATAATAAAGTAACAAAGCCAAGCATTGAAATGTTAGGTAGTCTTAGAATTAAGTTTGCCAGTCCAATGTTCATTCGCCATCATTCTGAATACACATTTTGATATTCTTCCTCAATGTCACACTTGTGGTAAAACCAAGTAGAGAACTGAGTGAACAGTTATTCATTGTTCTTAGTTCGTGCACAGAACCCGGGCAACCATATATTCTTTTCTTGCAATAGTCTGTTTCACTTGCATTTTAACTTCTGCATGAAGTGAGGCTCGTGCCTCTTTTCAAAATGATAAGTTGCTACTTCGCTGCCTTGCTTGATTTCTCAGACGTGCTAGGTATGTGGCCTGTAGAAGAAAAACATGATTGAGTTTGTGCTCAACACAGCTGGTACATCAGACAATGCAAGAGGATCCTTAATGCACGTTTTAATGCTGGGCTTTTACTGCGTTCTTGAGAGTATATGCAAATTGCAGTTTCCAAAATCCTGTAACTCGATCCCATATTCATTTGAAGGGATGAAACGTGCTTTCCTGGAATGAAGACACGCTGCTCTTTCAAAATCCTGCTCCAGAGGAATAAAGCTGGACCTCTTCAGTCAAACAATTAGTATTTTATAGAAATATATACTTACATCAGTAAGTCTATTTCTCCTTGCTGTCTTTCTTGTAATTTTTCAAAATGTTAATGACTGAAGGAAACATGAACCAAAGGAAATGCAGCCTGGAAAACTGGCTAAATTACTTTTTGTGGGATACTTCACAATGGCTGGAATAGCAGCAAGTGACGATCGCAGACTGAAGAATGGAATCTAAAGTGCTCACCATCTGCTCAGTGCAGAGCTTTATAGGTTACAAATTCCTTTTTGCCATTTATTGCAGACCTCACTGTTGGTTTCTGGAGAGGTCAACAGTTTCTCCTGCCATACATGGGTCAAGGAATTTGGAGTTGTCTTTTTTTCACCTGGCGTATTTCTGAATTTCCTGTACCTGTAATTTGTTTTGCATATGCTTAAGCAAAGGTTTGTCTGCTCACATGATTATGGGTAGACACGCAAAGCAATTTTGAAGGCTCTTTCTTTAAGCTGAGAGAGGAGCTGTCAGTCTGGCATGTATTTCAATGCAGTGTTCACCTCTTCCACCCAAAGAAGAAAAGCTTAAATTTTCTGCAGCACTGCATTGTTCCAGATGCCATCGGACAGGGAAGATTGAGGGCTAAGTAGGCACAATTCAAGGTGAGGGATTTAACATTTGGACTCTGTGCTTTTCTTCTCAAACTTCTCTTTCTTTCATCTTGTCCCTCTTTGCCTCTCATTTTTTCCTCTAGAGTAACAGTAGCATGAAAGCAGTTGTCTACGTGCCTGCTTCTCAGCCCTGCCATTTCATAGGCATCTTTCTTTAAAGACATTGAGATCCTGACTTAATCTGGTATTGGGCCTAGATTTAACAGAGATTCAACTGCACTTAATCTCCCAGTCATTTTGGGCCAGTCCATGTTCGGTCTTGATGTGCAACACACTTGCTACTCCAGTGTGGGCTGTCTCCTTAACAGAAGCAATTGGCGTTGCCAAAATGTGTACAGTGCTTGACTGTTTTTCTTAGAAGAATAAATGTACATAAGAATTTAGAATGGGCATTTCAAAGGGACAGAGCCACTACACAGAAGCAGGCATAGAAAGCTGTTTAAAAGATATCCTGGACTCTCTAAGAGGGCAGTTTTTAAAAGTGCTGACAGCTCTTAGCACAGTCTTTAAAAGCTCAGTGCATTGCCAACAGGCAAAGTTCTCCAGTATGTCAGTAATTCAAGATTTTTGTAATTTTGCTTTTTATTTGACCAACTGCCAATCTGATCAGTTGGCAATGGACTTGACGTTTTAACTGTGAGCTAAAGTAAGAAAGCAAGAGAACACTCAAAGTCTGCATCAGCAAGGTCAACAGATTTTTCAGTGTTACTTCTCCATCAAAGAAGCAAATAATTTGGGATTTTAAATTAATGGTAGAATTAACCAGTTTTTAAAATTCTTCCAAGCGTGCTGGAGCTTCTAATCTCAGTTTTTTCACTCAAGATGGCTGAAAAAGAAATATGCTTTGAACATTGTTATTTTTAATCTCCAACAATGTTCTCTGTTTTTTGCCACCACCACCACCAAAATGTTGAGCGACTTTCACTCTTCCTAAAGTGTATTCTTTTTTAAGTGGTCATTGTAAATAAGTAACATTTAATAAAATGCATTCTGGAATAAACAGATCTGCCAATCATAAAGCAAAAAATCAGAGAAAAACCTGGTTAATGTTGGCATTAGCAATTAGGATTGTGCCATCCCCACTTAATTTGTGGGTTCGGATCTTGTTTAGGGAGGAAGGAAAGTGATTTTATTAACTATTCACTGATGGTTAATTGAACAAATATCATACTCGGATCCTCTTCTTCTGTTATTGTGTACCATCTTTTTAATGTCATTCAGGGGAACATAGAACTCAATGCTCAGCTAGCAGGAATTTTCATGGCTGTATTGAAACCAATGGAGCTAGACCAATTTACTCCAGCTAGGGTCTGCTATTTATTTTTAAAAATAAATTATTCTGAGGACATATTAGAAAAGTGATTCTGCAGATATTTTGCAACAATGGGCAGTTCTCGGTTATTCATTTTTTGCTCTACAGAAGCAGCCACTGATAAGTCTCATCAAATTATGCTTCTCACTACAGCAGCCCTGGCAGTTTGTATTAGCAGAAGACATCAAGTTAGGTGTTGAGTGAGTTAAGAAAGCATACCCTTGCTAATTAATTTATTTTCCATATTGGTGTGCATTGGGTACAGATGCTTTCATCCAACCTGAAAGGTACCGTGGCAAGCAGGTGTTAAAACAATCTTGACCTAGAGGTATCCAAGTCTTTTTGCCTGGCAGCATTCCAGCTCCAGACTGGGAGTAGCTTTTGGAGAAGTTGTCAGTGAGATTGATTGCATTTTGGCATTTCCATTGATTAATTATCTTTCCAATTCTTCACCATAGGCAACAATGAGTTTTGAGACTATGCATTAAAACTTACTGTGCTTATGTTCATCAGTTTTAAACATTGTGGGATGTTGATAGCGCATATCTTACAGGAAGGCAGACAGAGCAGGCTGGATGTAGCTGTGCTGCCGCACTTCTTTACAGACCACAGAAAATACAGAAAACCATCCAGGCAGGGTTTTCTTACTGAATTTGCAGCTAGCCTTCATAATTGCTAGTAGTCACCTAAGTGGTCTTACTTCAACAGCAATGACAATTTATGGAGGTATGGCTGGTTGGTCTACTAGGAACCAGTTTATTCTTGACATTTTGTGGAGGGATAAAGGATTCCGTTTTTATTTAGTTAGGGCATTTTCGCTGTATGCAAAGAGTAGCACAGCTCAGCATAAAGGAATAGCACAGTACTTCATACTAAAATTATGCTATTGCTTACAAACATACATATGGAAACATCCAGATATAAAAGCCACTCTTATTATACATTTGCCATTCTAACCCATCTAAGGGATATTTATTTCAGCAGCTACTTCTAAAAACCTCTTTCTAACATAAATCTTGGGTCTTAAACAAGTGGAGCAATAGACTAACAAGCTTAACAAAAAGAGAGCGATGATACACAACGAATGGACAGGGCATTGCAACCAGGTGTTATCAAATCATTCATTGCACTAAGTGCTCTCTCAAGTTCTGTTGTAAAAACAATTAAAGTACTGATGGCAGGCTTAAGTTACTTCAAATCATTTGGCAGAATTGATCCACAATTATCTTTGTAATCCCTGAAGCCCCAACCACTAAGTCCTCCATCCACTTTATATTTCCTACACACAGTTCTCAAACCTGTCAGCTGCCATGCTCAATATCCACTGGAACCAGCAACTTCACTGGGCTCAAGAATTCCAAACTCTAAATCTCCCTGTGCTCTGAATACTCAAGTTCAAGTGTACAGAACACCTGCACAAGACTATACCCACCAGCTTTCAAAGAGCCTGTAGTTTGTAGTAATGTTTGCTGTGTATATGAATGTGTGTGATTATGGAATAAGTGAGATGTCGAATTAGATGCTCTCTGTGGATGGTTATTTAATATTTGAAAGGGTGTTGTCTTCTGTTTAGTGTTACAAGGCTTGTAGTCATTATGCTTTTTAGGAAATATTATGTTCATCTCCAACACGTATCTCAAGAAGAAATAGAAAAATGCCTTTAGTGGAGTTTTGTTTAAGTTCTCCAAAATGTAATACAGACATTATCATATCAGATGAGTAGTTCATATGGTATGGCACCTTTCCTCTGGCAGTTTGGAAAGGCAACTCCCCTTGGCAGGGAAGATGTCAGTCCAAATGATTAGAGTTTAGCAGAGTTACATGTATCAAAGTATAAAATTGGACAATGGCAAGTGTTAGCCTGAATTACAGGAGATTTGTGCCTCTCACATCATTATTTAAAACCTAGAAGCCAGATTTTCTTCTGTAGCTAATGACATGAGGGAAGAGGCATGAGATGCCTGACTTTTACCCAGTGGATGTTAGACCAGAATGTGCCCTCAGCAGGTAATAATGGAAGACATGCTAGACAGCATAGTGATGGGGTGATGAGTTGGTACATCACTTAACCGTGCCAATTTTGAGCTATGAAGTCAAACCAGAATAGTCCCATTGGAGACTTTGCTGCCTGAAAAGATTTTTTCTTGTATAGGCCTTGTGCTGTGTAAACAGAACAAAGCAAGGCCAAGAACACACCCCTGTTTTCCGCAGAATTAGAGGAGGCATCCACTTCATTGTCACCAGCCCTGACCCTCGGATAGAAAGGGTTTTAAATTGCCTTCCTACTGTTAAAGCTTATCCCCACTTGTTTTGTATCCCTGGTTCGGGCATCGTACGTCAATACACTTTTGTTTGTTTCAATGCCAGCATATTGAACCACTAGAACAGAAGGCACCACTTAGTCCATTACGCAGTCAATTTTCAGTTTAAATACCATTCTTGTATGCTTGTAAGGGATTAGAATTGGTTTGAGTGGCGCAGTGAGCTTTTTGGTCTCCATTGCACAAAACAGGGAGTTAGTCTGTCTCCTTGATGGTAAGTTGCTCAGAGTAACGGAAGAAAACAGAATTTCAGTTATTCAATATTTAATTCTGGACAGAAGTTCAATCAGAAGTGGGATTTGGGCAATTGCTCTAGCCCCCACCTAACATACTACAGTCTTGGTTCTTAGTATTCCTTAATTATCCCACTGAGATGTTTGAGGAGCAACTAGTAGTAAATGAACTTGGCAAATCAGCTATTACCCAAGTAATGAAATACAAATACATATGTTTGACAATTCTGCAGGGAAATTGTCAAAGCTGGGATTCTTCATGGATCGTATTGGCCAAGAGAGAAAAAACAGGTGTTGTTATCAAAATTTGTATACAAACAATTTGACTAGAGTTTTAAAATAATGTGAAGCTTTTTTCCCTATCAGCTAATTCCAAGCATGCTGGTTAATGTATGGAGAGCACTGATTGTCAAATAATGAATCTGCAACGGCTGTGGATTCACACAGTGATGTAGTTCTAAATAGTCAAGGATTTTACATTAACATTATATCTAAGGATGCATATCAACTTTGCATCTAACCTTAAACAAAGGAGAGTTCAGCTCTACTGAGAAAATTGATTTTATTCAATAGTAAGGCGAGGGAAATTAGTACATTCAATATTTGTAGAAAGGAAATAAGCAAAGCCCACAAGTCTGGGTGGTTTGAGATTGTTCTTTGTTTTAGTAATTATACCTTTATATGTTAGATCTCATATTTACACTTTCAGAAGTATTCTAAATGGTTTATGCATCAATCATGTCCTGGACCTGCTGGATTTCTACACAGTTTTGCAATGGACTTACAGCCAAACTCATTCAAAGTGAAACTGAGTTTTAACTTTACAGCTGTAGCTATCTCATTCTGTCTGTCTGGAACATGAGAACAATTTAATTAGTAACCAAATGTCAGTTGCCTCTAGTTCGTCTGCATGATATCTCAATGTAATAATTTCTCAAATCAATGTAATTTATTATTTAAGCTGTCTTTGATTTCAGGGACAGAGATGGAATTATTTCATCTGAGGCTTTTTATTCATATGCAAGAGGACAGAAATAAGAGTACTTCATCAGGAGGCATTTACTAATGTTTACCATAGAACTATAAGCCAATGTAAAGCTAGGAAAGCCTCCCAAGCCTCACAGATCTCCATTTTGCCATTAGCTGTACCAGTTTAAACATATGCCGCAAGAAATATCGACAGGTCAAGTACAGCAGAGAAGAGTGTGTGTCCCAGTGGCCTTTACACTGACAGTTTCTCCTACATTAAAGAGTTAACTAGCAGCCTACCAGCTCAGAGTGGAAGCTAATGAATGAAATGGAGATTGATATAGGCTCTCTTTGGAGGTGCATCGATCTGTATCTTCTGAACTCAGCTTAGGAATTCTGCAGGCAGCATTGCATGAGTAACCCTGGCATGGTGCCCATTAGCAAATAACTCTTTTAATGTTTGTCTTCAACTGATTCACTTATTGTTGTACTGACTACTATGTAGTTCTGCAAACTTTCTTGTATTTTGCTACTGTAGTAACAAGTTATGTAAAGGTCTACAACAGGAATTTGATTTTAGAAGTACAAAACTGAAGCAAATTCTCAAGCAACTTTCTTCATTCTGCATATTTCTTTCTCATGCTCCCTGCCCCCCACCTCAAATAGCAGCTGGTAATTATTCAACTGAGATGCGTAACTGCACATACACCCAAAAATTGCAAATTTCAGTAGTTTTATAATTCATTTTATTGTGCTGTCTAAGCTGATATCTCGGTCAGAGCAAGCAAAGGTAATGTGCTCTTAACTGAAGTATTTCCATTTATTGTTTCAAAATCATATTGAATTATAGAAGCGTATGTGGGAATAATTTGTTTTTCCTGATGGTCTCTGGCATGGGATGTATCTACAAAGACAAGTTTCAGCAGGAGGGACTTCCATATTTTCTTAGCAGGTCAGGAAAGGTTGGACCCTTGTTGAACAGCAGAGACAGAATTTATCTCCCAGCTTCAGCTGTCTGAAAAGTAGTCACCTAGTTCAAGTCTAAGTCTAAGTCACTATATGGTCAAAGAGGGAGGGCAATTCACTCCTTCTGCCTTGAGCACCTGTGAGTAGTTGTGTCTACTCTCTCTTCGTCAGCTGGGGAGGAAGCATGTACAACTAGCCTTGACTATGTCTCAAGTTTTATGATGCGAAACCTAAACGATATCTGTAGGTTGAATGCTTAACCCTGTAAGCCAATTTATGTATGCAAACACACTAGTGAAACCAAGCAGAAATGGTGATCTAATGTTGCTGAGGCAAGGAAAATCTCAAAACCCTGCACCACCTGCAAAATCTCAGTAGAGGCTTTTGGCTGTAGACTTCATCACACAGAATATTCAAATCTGACTCATGGCTCTCGACATTTTTTGCAGATAGCCATTTTCAAAGCATATAAAATTATAAAAATAATAACTCTAAAAAGTTACAAGCATTCAGAGGTGATTTTTTCTGTCTGCAATTGAATTGTCATTAGGAGAGGTAGACAGAAGCCACTTAGTGGCATTTTACAGAAAAGTTTAAACAAAATACATTTAAGAATAAGCTACATTGTTCTGTCTGTTGTCTTTTTCTGTCAAAAGTTTTCTGCCTATCTTTTGTTTTCTTTGCACACTTTTGTTTTTCTGCCCACAGTGTAGGCAGAGAGATCTTTTCATGATAAAGTAATTGTTTTGATTATAGGCTTCAATCAAGCATCTGTGAATCAAGGTGGAACCTGATGTAAAACTGTGTGTTCCTCTGAAATATTTTTTGTATTGAAAATCAGAACAAAAAAAATTTATGTAAGAATTTAAAATTGTAAAATGAGAATTTTTAATAGAAAGTTATTGAGAATTTGTGGTTATTATTTTGATGGCTTTTCACAATTGACAGCTGTAATTGCTATCAGATAGTCTTTTTCTTAATCATCTTGTGTACCTTCTAAAATTCTCTTGCTTAGGTGTCTACTTAGAGTTGTAAGTATTACACCTTATTAATTTAGGAAGTATTAAGTAAAAACCTTATTCTTGCGATCTAAGCACATCACTTATTACAATGATTATTGTTTAATTTCATTCCTGGAACTGCCTATTTTGATTAAGAAGTTGACATGATAAAAAGGTCAGGAAATTTTAATTTGTGCAAAAGTGCAGGTCCTCTTCACTTTAATTTAACTCACACCTTACAGTAAAATGTGCTCTGATTTTAATCCTTACACTTATAACTCCATTGACTTTGGGAAATTGTTTCTGACTTACACCATGGGAGATGAGAATCAGAATTAGGTCTGATAGCATATTTCTTAAGATGGAACCGAAGGAATAATTATAAGTAGTTTTTGCCTTCTGAACCTAATGGACTGTCAGGCATGCTTGACATTATTCCATAGGCAAGGCCACAGAAAATCAATACATCTTAGGCAAGGTTTAATTTATTTGTAGGTTCTTACAACTAATGACTTTCCTTTTATGTTTCTTGATTTTCTTTTTAGCTTTTGCTCTCATGAATAGCTACAATTTTATCCTCCCATTGTAACACAAACTACAAGAACTATGATGTCATTATAATTTTTCTAAAAGACTAGGTACACGAATGTACAACACAAAAATTGGAACTGTACCTTAAAAGAATTTGGCAAAATAAAATCAAGCTTCTCTGACTCCCACCTTGGACAACACAATGTATTTTCTATTAGAATATTTTTGTTTATATTACAACAGCACGTGCAGCCCCCAAATAGTCTTAGGTGTCTTCATGCCAGACGCTATACAATCATTTTCTAACTGAAAATCTCTCCTGTGATGATATTCTCATCTGAATAGCATAAGCAGAAGTACTATGAAGGAAAGAAATGCTGTCATTGACATAAGGAAATGAGTTACTGAGAAATGAAGTGAGATACCCAAAGACGCTTAAAATCCTGAACCCTGATCCTTGGTATCTGAATACCAAGGCTGAGTTTTGAGTCTCATACAGCGTGATTTTCTTGTTGAGAATATTTTCCATTGCACTACAATTCAGATGAGCCCATTCTGTAAATAGCATTGCAGTAAAGGCAGCTTTCATGTGCTTGATGCCATTGTTCAGAGGTGCATAAATGTAGAAAGGAGGATACTCTTTTTGCAAGAAATTTTAACTGAAAATATAGATGGAGGTTGTTTTGTTGTTGTATTGGGAAGGGTTGCATTTGGCTTAGCAGTAATAGCTCTATGGTTCTTCTGTAATTTAGTGTATTGCCAGGTCCTATTTCTTCCAGTTAGTCAACCTCATCTTTTCATGCATGCTGAGCCTGCTGCAATTCAGGGCATTAACTCAGCACCATTTCCGTTAGTCAGCATTGACAAACAAATAAGCTACTCTCAGACCTAAATGGGATTTTAACTTGTTCTACCAGAATCATAAACATTTGTGACTACATGGCCAACTTCTAACAAAACTTTGTAAGTAGAAATCACTATGTCACTGTCTTCCTTACCAACACGAAGACATTTCAGCACAAAAGTGGAACTGTGCAAGACTCAAGTGAGGAAGTAGAGGATGTATATAACAGTAAGATCAGGCATTTCAAAGCGATTCTTTACACTGGTAATAAATACGGCAAATGTATGGATTTTGTTAGGATTCTTCTGACAGCCATGAACACAGATATATTTTACAGTAATGTAACTGTCCTAAATCCCTAGCAGGGAATACAATGACTTCTAGTATTATATTTCACTGCACTGGCTACACTAAAGAAGCCATATTTGATTAATTTCTTGAAGTTATTTCACTTTTTTTAAAAGGCTATAAGAAGATTTTAACCTTGGTTTAGTTCTAGTTGATATCTAGACAAAGATAAATTACTGAAGCAAATACACAAAAGGTGTTTTATATGTGTCTCACAATATTTGCTGTAGGGTAGGCCTGTAAGAACGTAACTCCAGGATTTTGGGCTATGTCTTTTTCTGATTTACTTGTATATGGTTTTTACTCTGTATGTTTATGTCAAGAGGAAATGGAAATTGTAGCAGACCGTCTAGCTTTACCTAATATGCTTAGGTAAATCAGTCAAGATATCCTAAATAATGTTTTCATATGTTTCTGAAATAGCATATTTTGACTGAAATTTTGCTGTGTTTGACCTTTGCCTAGAAGTCAAACATGAAAGCAAATTTCTTCAGAACTACTTTTTAGTGACTCAACAGCTGGGGAAGATCAAAACTTGTCATCTATTGTCAGTAAATTATTAAGCCTTTCAACTTATAAAAAAATCATCTTGATAGCCTTGCTAATCACTGTAATAACTTTGTAGACATACAGAATGGAAACAAGGAAATGCAGAGGAGGAGCTTTATTAGCTTCATGGAGGAAAGGAATGTATTTTCTCGCTTCCTCACCTCTGAAACACGAGACACTTATCCTTGTCCAGTGCCTGAAATTACTTCATCTGATCTATAAACATTAGCCAGGATTGGCCACCTTTATTCTAGCACTTTGAGTTTGATGTCTTTTCCCCAACTCATCTGATTCTTCTCATCCTGCCACTGCAAGACAGGACATAATATGGTGAGTGTGGACAATCTCTCCTTACCTTTTATTCTGTTACTGTTCTGGAGCCACCTCGGATCTTTCATTTAGATTTTATTCTAGCACTTCATTGCATCGAGCCTCATATTTGCACTGAACACCAGATTCAAGTTGATATTTCAGTAAAATACCTGTATACTTCGACTTCTAAATTACCGACTTTTTCATTGTTAGTGTAAACTGGCATTTCAGTAAGGAGGAGGGCAAAATCCATCAGAAGCCTTGCTTATTTACTCAAAAAAGAAAAATGCGAGTGACACACAGCATTCTGGAAATGTGTTTCAAACTACACTTCAGTTGTAGGGCAGGGAGTGCAGAAGCTTCTCTCTCCAGCAACCCTCTGTGCTTCGTCAGTGGACTTGCATGGAGAAAACCTCTTACTGACTCACACTTTCCACTACTGACATCAAGAAAAGCACATGCCCTTGCATACACATGCAAATGTTTATACATAAATCTCTTCTACCAACATAAAAGAGAAACAACCAATTTTTTTTTTTTTTTGCTAGCTTTGGAAGCTTTGGCCTAAATTGAGTTAACTTTTATCTACACCTATCTTTAGCGTACAAAATGTGCTTTAAAATCTTGTTTCTTTTTCAAAAAATACACCCTTTAGAAATGAAAGGTGTAGTAAGTCAGTGAAGTTATGTTAAAATACTCATCCACCTAAGGTATGCCCGCTTATAATATATCAGGGTACAGAGGACAACTTTGTACCATTGGAATTCTTTAATTAAACTCGAATTACACCATCGCTTTGGTGGAGGCTTTACATGTGGGACACTACTGTGCTGACCAACAAAAGCGTTCAGCCACACAGTTCAGGATAGGGAGGGGAAGATGAACTGCATGACCACTCACGTTACTTAGGTAGACCTACATGCTATGTACTGGGGCAGCACTGAAGGAAGAGAGGCTCCCCTTCCTGTCCAGTCTATCCACACATGATAAAAGCTTTTCCACTCTGAATTACTTTTTATGCCATAAGTCTACTTAGTTGGAACTATGGAACTAAGAGAGTTCATTTTTATCTATTAGAGAGCAAAACCATTATCCTTTGCATATAAATACAGAGGGCCACATCTTAATACACACGCATAGATGCAATAGTATTGTACATATGCTATGTGTGCGTGTATGTATCTGCAATCTCTCAATCACTTCCAAACCTATTTGTTCTTTAAAGTAGATGGAATCTATATATTACCTGCCATGTGCTATGATGTAAATCTATTCAAGACACTTGCTGGTAAACTGTTATACTGCTCTGCTGAGTGTGTCTGCTCTCTTAGATGCAGCAGCATATGCAGTGATGAAGCTGCCTGGGGAAGGAAAGCTTAACTAGAACTGGCTCTGTCACAGCTCCATAGTGTCAGTTCTGCCCACATTTTGTAATTGTCTTCATCCTTGTACTTCCCTTCATTTTATTGAAATAGATTAATTTAGTTTAAAAAAACAAAAAAGTGTATGATATGGAAGGCAGTTCACATGAAAAGGTACCATCACTGATGTGCTCGGTTTTTACTGGATAAAGGTTCAGGCTTGCTTGCTCTTCTTAGAAAATTGTTTTTGATACAAAAGTTTCATATTAGTCCCTATGGGAAATTGTCCGTAATTTAAATCCATATAGTTAAACACCCCTGGTGATGTTTCTTAGAATTTGGCTAGCTATCCAGGGGACCGATTCACCTTTCTCCCAACAGGGGATAGTGAGAGCAGA
>VZSC01005081.1:508493-518972 GCA_013398225.1 Steatornis caripensis
TCGCTGGAGATACTTGATCTTTATGATGCATTTTCTGTTGTATGCAAATCTATCATAAAACTAAAAGGTGAAAGAAACAGCAACAGCATTCTTGTGTCACTCTTATTTGTTCAGTGGCAATGCTGACTTTCTCACAACAATCCTATTAAAATTGTACACGTGTACATAATATTTGCATAATTTATTAGCACATGGCTCAAACCGTGCCTTTTGCCATTGAAAATGTGCATGCGCTCCTTGAATATTGACTGAAATCTCATAACTTTTGGCAATTGAGCCATAAGACATATGCTCAAAAGTATGGCATCAAAAATATAGTGGCATCGGATATGTTATTCTTTTTGGCAATTGTGATGCACATATTTTAAACCGCAACTTGAGCAGTTACAAGTGCAATATGCATTTGTCTGTTCTCATTTTAGCACACGGAATGACAGCATTCAATTAATTCCTGGATATATTGGTCACTTTGATTTTTTTTCTGATATCTGCAGGTACATTCTTCTGCATTTTTAAAAGTGCGGGGGCTGCAGGAAACAAACAAAATCTTGCCTTAAAAGAAAAAGCAACTTTTGTTTATTTCAGCATGGATGTGATTCTCCCATGCAATTTCTTTGAATGCCAAAGCCAGTAATTTCTCTTGATGTTTTAAAATACATTTCTACCTCAGTAGAGAAGACATGATATATCATTAATAAAACTGCCCAATGAGCAGCAAACTCCACCATTCCCGCAGAGAAACAAATCTGTGGATCTAGCATTTCCCTAATTTCTCAATTTTGGATAATACTGTACAGTGACATGATAAAAAGATTTTGATTATTTGCTTATAAAATTTTTCAGTTGCCATAAAGCGAGTAGATGAGGACTACAGCATGTCAATAGCAGAGAAAATCTAAGTTCACCCTATCTTGGAACAGAAGGATATATGGTATTTCATATTTCATTATGATGATATAATATGATGCCTTTTTAATGTTACTATAGTTTGGAATTAAAGGTGTGATCAAATCTTGCATATTTAATGGAAATGTTATCTCTATCAAAGCTACGATTAGAGTCAAACATGTATTTGTTTTGGTATTGAATAGCATGCATAGAAAATTCAGATCCAACGTTAATTATTAATGATAGTACTAGTGAATGAGAAAATTCAGATTTTTTTTTACTTCCACTTCGTTATACATACGGGCAACTGCAGCTTTTCTGGAGCTGCAGACATACGTACATACATATATATATATATATATATATATATATATATATATATATATATATATATATATATATATATATATATATATATATATATATATATATATATATATATATATATATATATATATATATATATATATATATATATATATATATATATATATATATATATATATATATATATATATATATATATATATATATATATATATATATATATATATATATATATATATATATATATATATATATATATATATATATATATATATATATATATATATATATATATATATATATATATATATATATATATATATATATATATATATATATATATATATATATATATATATATATATATATATATATATATATATATATATATATATATATATATATATATATATATATATATATATATATATATATATATATATATATATATATATATATATATATATATATATATATATATATATATATATATATATATATATATATATATATATATATATATATATATATATATATATATATATATATATATATATATATATATATATATATATATATATATATATATATATATATATATATATATATATATATATATATATATATATATATATATATATATATATATATATATATATATATATATATGTGAGTCCATTGTAATTATCCTGTTCTTTTTCTGAAGGCAACCTGTAACCCCCTCATGTTAGCCCAAAGCGCTCCTAACACAGTGATTCTATTCAGAGAATTTATATTCAGTTCCCTCGCAGTGTTAAGAGGGCATTCAACCAGTTCTGAAAGCTGGTGAATTGAATTGATTGAATTTGGGCCTTCTGGAGTAGACTTACAACACATCTACAAAATCATGATCTGCAACCTTTTTCAGAAGCCACGAGAAGTTATTAATGATTTGGGAGGGTGGAGGGGAAAAGAAGAAACTCCTGACAAATTGTTACTCTCAAAATGAACATGAGCATATGAGCTTTGAAAACTCCAGTTTATTTCAAAGAGTCTTAGTAGCTGGGGATTTAATAATATTTATTTAGAGTGCCTTTTGGTGTAATTTAGGTCATTTAAAAGTCTATGGTCAAGGAGTCAAACTCTCAAAAATGTGTTTTAAAGATTTAGAACTAGTTTGCTATGAGTTAAGATAACACTGCTGCAAATACGAATTTATTCATTTTTATATAAGGTTTAACGAAACAGATGTTTGTCTTACTAGTCAAGGCAAAGGCATGAGTAATGATTGTTGAAACTGTGGGAAGTGGAGTTTCCTCTTCCTGAAGAAGAAAATTATCAGGTAGGGCTTTGTAACAATACCAGCACTCTTTGATTAACCAGAATAAATGGCTGCATTTAGTAGGATGGCTGCATTTAGTAGGATGTGCAAAATCCTTTTTAAATGTGCAGGGTTTGAGACTGCTTGTTACTATAGCTGCTGTAGATTTTACCGACCCATCCGGAAGCCAAACTCTGCCTGATAAACAATGGATAAGGGAAAAGAGATTGGTGTCTAGAATCTACAGCTGCAACGCAATAGTGCACAGCTCAGTTCTGAATCTTTAAAAAGGCTTTTTATGCTTCCTAGACACTGCAGCATTACATTCTGGTGTTATCAAGAAGTCTGCCGGTAATGTTCCAAAATCCCATTTCGTAAACAAACTGAAAGTGGAGGGCTCCAGACACTTCGTACAAATATTCTGCCTTGCACACAGAAAATCTAGCAAATGTTGATTAGTTGTTACAAAAGCATAAGCTGTCTTCAAAGCTCTATTATGGAACAAAATTCCAGTAAAAATTATGCAATCTCTATGCTCTTCATTATCACCCTCATTGTAGTGTGGTCTTTGGATGTGATTCACGATATAAGTAAATCAAAAAATGACATCTGCTAGCATCAGTGAGAAGTGGATCAGGCCCTTTAAGATCTAAACAAAACAGAGCTGTTGCCAAAGAGATGTCAATAACTTGAAGCATTAAAAGATAATGAGTTAGGGGGAAAAAAATCGGCTTGCCTTAAGCATCAGAAATGTAAACTTTTTTCCCCACTTTTTTTTGAAGTTTTAGTTTTCCTCTGCAACATGGGCTAGAAACTTTTTCCATCTTTAGAGGAAAGTTGCAATTGTGTACTGTTTCTGTGATTCCAGAGTCTAGGACTTTAAGGAAAAAAAAAGTTATTGCAAGTCTAGCAGTTAAATTATGCAAGTTGGAAACTCTGCTAAGCTTAGTAGTTCACACAACTATGAATACTTCTGTAAATAATAACAAGCATTCAAAAAGATGCAAAATGTCAATTTAGATAAACTCTTCTCAGAACTCCCAGGTTTTATGAGAATCGAGAAATAGGACTTTAAGCACAGTTGTTCAATTTTTTGTGCTCTCTGTACCCAACTTTATTTTCTTCCCTTACTCTTCATGCATTATTTTCTGTTATTTGTTATTTGGCCAAACTTTGTTCTAGAGTTAGTGTTCCCAAGGGACTTAGGCCTGATTTATCTTTTTGAAATTATACATCCGTATTTTCCCATCTCCAGATTGAACTGCACAACTGAAATTATCTGCTGTGTATCTTTAGTTATACAGGGCTTGAAAATCATCTGAGTCATTCTCAAAGGTTTGTAGACCCCTCACTTACACTAGTCTTTTGAATGTTTTTATTGCTTCTATCAAATTTGCTTCTATTTAATAATATTTTGGGGGATTTGTGATGCACAGAGCAGTAAATATTGGAATGCTTTTATCAGAGGATCCCTCAGCTACAACTGTGTAATGTAAAAAATGTAGATAGACACCATGAGATTTCTTCCATTCCCTCTATGCGTTACATCATCAACTCTCATTTCATGTGCTGTCTGTTCTAGGCTGAAGTTCTTCATAAGATCCTGTTCAATATATATGGGAAATAAATTATTAGAATTCCTTTTTGTTTACTTTCTGTGGGTGGTTTCTCCAGAAAAGGAGATTCAAATGGTGGGGGCCTTGGAGGCTTGAATTGCATGTTCCACTCCGACTTTCTTTTGTGGTGTGGGAAAAGCCATGGATAAGTTTCTGACTATTTCACATGTACAACACAACCCCTTAATGACTGTCTCCATTTTTGCCAAATAAAACAGGTGAGAGCATAACAAGAAACATGTTCAGTTGGACTACGTTAGCAATGGGCCTCAACCTCTCCATTTGGGTGACAGAGCATCTCTTTAAACTACTCAAGCAGGTCAGCCAAAACAGCAGGTCAGGCCTGCCTCTGGCCGGATGTACGTGTTCATCAGTGGCTGCCGAGTACAGGAAGAGTTCATCTAGAAAAGGGCAAAGTTCTTGGAGAGTGGGATGTGGAGTGAACGTAGAGCAGGTAACCACAGAGAACAGTGGGCATTAAACTGCTTCACTAGAATCTTTAATTGTTCCACCTGAAAATTAAGTCATGCCCTCTACCTTGCTCTTCCTGTTTTAGTGGCTTACAACTTATTACCAGATTTAAGAACAAGTTACTAATTTTCCCTTAAAGATAATCCGTGCTTTTCAGACTGAAACTAAGACAATTTCCACGTTTTCATTAAATAGAATGTATTCTAAATTGTAGGTTTTGAACATTTTCGTAACCCTGAAGTGTATCACATTTTTGTGGCTTTTTCTCTATTTGCACATGCTGTGGAGCTCCATGCCTGCTTGGAAAACTGTACGTTCTGCAGCGCATGTGTGATAGATTGAGTAGTTTCTCCCAGTGTTTTGAGGGGAATTACAACAGTTCTTGTCCTTTGTGTAGTTTACATTTCTGCGCAGCAGTGACTCGTAATTTGCAGTGTGTTCACAGGCATACTGAAGTCTCAATTACATTCTCACTTTTCAAATAGCAAGTTAACAAATATCCTAAGACATATTCAATATTAACTGATTCTTTAGGTTATTGTTTTTATTTTAAAAACTTTAAATAATGAAATTATGCTTACAAAAAGAGATAATATGACCAAGCTCAAATTAAGAAAAGGAAAAGTCCTATTGCAGTGCTCTGAAACTTAAAATCTCACACATACATTTTGTGTCATATAAAACCGTGCCCTAAGTTACACTGCTCAGCAGTCATAAATTCTCCTTTCATCCGTCAAGGTTAATTTACAGAAAAGGACCAATTTATTTGTTCTGAAGTAGAGAAGAATTGTGAAGTATTTCTCTCCTAAGAGACTCACGCACTCACTGTAAGCAAAATATTTGTTTCCAAACTAAGCTTTATTCCCATCTCTGATGAAACAAGAAAATACCACCTCTCCACCTTTCAGATTGGCTCCTTCATATTATTCATGCTAGTCTTTTCTCACTAATTTTATTATTATAATGAAGCGATGGCGTGCTAGTTAGCACAGAATGACCTTCTAATTGAAAAGCTGTAAATTCAGTCTCGGTGGCTTGCACTGGCAGAAATTTAAATAAATAGGGCTGCGAAGTCCTTACAATGGGCTGGCCTCTTGACCAGGGTGCTACCAAAGTCCTAGTCACCTGTCATCTGGCGACGCTTTGTAACTCCTTGGTGTTAACTGCCTGTCTTGTTACAAGTTAGGTTAGCATGAGAAGAACAAAGAGCAAGGAGTCTTTTATTGGTTAAAGAGAGGATTTTGCATTTGAGTATCTTCAGTATCTGATCTAATACAATACTTAATAAAGCAGCCTCTCAGTCACATAAGGCTTGCTGTTTAATTTCCAAATCATGATAAAAAGCTGGCCAGACTGTTGCGTCAATAATTCCTGCCTCTTTATACAGTTTTTCTTGATCATAGTTTTAATGTTTATGCATTTATTATTTGAAAGCACTAATAACATTGGTTTAATGAGATTTTATTTCTGACAAGCACTTAAGATTGGTGCCCAGATACTACAGTGATAAGTGTTCGGGAAGATGGATGGATAATTGTGAGCAACTCTGAGAAATTGTGCAGTGTTCAGCGTGTCTTGGAGATAGACAGTTTACGAAGTGGTCACAGCACATTATCCTACCCACACATAAATAAATACCTCTCAGGATCTTGATGTTGGTGCTTGGCACTGTCTCACTAAAGTTCATAACACTAGCCAACACTATATTAGTGATAACTAATAAGAGTTGGTAGTCTCATGTAATACAGAAGAGCTTTATGCTGTCAGTGTCACGCATCTTTATCAGGCATACATCATACAGACAATGGAAATTTTCCATATCCTTTAAAGTTTTGCATTCTGTATATTTGGTTGTTAGACAAATAGAGCAAGCTTTGCTAACTTCATTTTCATTCTTGGCAGCATGTTTTTATCATAAGGCAGATAGTCATTAATTTACAGAATCAACGCTGGGAACAGCTTTTGTGATCTCATATTAAATTTTCCCCTGAATCCGCCCCTTGGCAAAAATTACTCACATCGTTAAAAAATATTTAATTAGGCTGTAGTTTATACCCAGCTCACTGGGGAAATGTTGGAATTAATATGATTTGCATGAATTCTGTTTCTCTTTTTCTGTTAGAGATTAGTTTTGAATTCAGTTCAGAGGGTCGCTGACACGGCCAAGGACTCACAATCGTGAAGGTCAAACAGGTAGCAAATACTTCCCCTGGGTAGCTTCCCTGAAAAGGCAGCTCAAAATTACATTTAATTATGGGTTGCCTAAAAGGCCACTTGCTGTTTTTATTTTTCCACAGATCTCTGAAACATTATGTGGCTTGAAGTTCTAGGTAGACCACATCAGTTCAAATCTAAAACAACCTAAGTCATGTTCTCACCTCTTTTTCTTTTCTTAAAAATGAAATTCATGCAAACCCCCAACAGAGATTCATGCATGCACGCAAACAGGCATACATATGTATACATGTATGTTTAAATGAAGCTATTTTTGGTGGCCGTTCCTCTATTGCAGTGGGGGGAACCCTAAAACCTCTTTCTCTTTCCTAAGGTTTGTCAGGAAAAAAAAAAAAAGAAGAATTTTGGAAGGAAAAAATATTTTCCTTCATAGCAATGCATCCACTGGCTTAATTATCCTTCACAAGATAAGACACAATGTTTAGTTACGCATTCTCTTGTTTATGATTTCAAGGGTTAGAAAAAACCCCGGGGATCCACAATCCTGTGCTTTTTAAAAAGAGAATTTAATGGAAACTTTAATTAGTAATCTAATCAATCAATTAATCTCCGTTACATAAGTGTTGAAATCTAATTCTTCTTTGCTGCTCTGTCTGTACAGAGAGAAACAAAATGGCTGCCCACTTATCAGGATGATGGGGAACCACTGTAGACACAAACAACAAATGAAACTGTAATAGTTTTGTGAAACTGGAACAGATAACATAATGCTAAAAAGGTACTCTTGAATTTGGGATAGATCACAATCTGTCAGTGTGGTGAGCTGTTGTGTAGGTCATTTCAGAAGTTCATTTTTTCTTTAGATGACTATAAGAACATAAGAACAGTCCCCCAGATAGTTAGGAGTTGCCCTGTTTGTTTTGCAGAAACTGACAATGATAGCATATCGGTAGTCAAAAAATCCTGTTAAATAGTGAGTGTCACGTAGTGTTGACTTTTGCCTTGAGTTCAGGAAATGTAAACCATCTGCTTTATGAAATATGTGCAGACCACACCATGCTGTTGACTAGCCAACTGTTGATAAATAAATATTTATATATTGAGTGATTTATATAGGGCTTCTATCAGTACTGCAAAGGTGAGAGTCAGTTTGACCCTTATTTCTAGGACTGAGAGTCAATCCAACCTCTAGAGCTTGGAACCCTGCCAGAGGTGCCTGCAGTACTGATGGCAATTTAATTGATAACAATGCAGATGAAGATTACTTCCTGCACAAACTCATCTCCAAAGCAGACTCCATGTATGTGTGTCTGTATGCTTCCAAATACTCCAAAAAAATCCATTAAGAGAGCATTATGTGCAGGAAAGTGAATTAAATCATAGGTAGGTCTGCACAGCTTGTATAGTTGTACAGCTTCTGTCACCAAGCTTCTACTTTCTTTGGAAAAGTGCGTTCTTCTAAGTTTAAGATGTAAAAATACTTACAGGAAAGTTTTGCAGTTTAGAGAAGAGCCTTTTGCAGAGAACTGTAAAAATATAAACCAACTTTGAAAAAGGAAGTTGATGATTTGTATAACCTTAGCAATGTATTTAATATTTTGGGCTACATACCATGTGCTACTGTCAATGCAATCTGTACATCTAAAGTCCTATGAAGTCTGAAATGTAAGAATTGTATTACACTTTGAGTAGAGACTGTACGCATAGGAAAATATGGTTTACAGGCAATTTTTGGACTGCAAAAGTCTAATTAGGTATTTACATCAAGATCTCTTTTAGCATCCTTTAGTTCTTTTCTACAGTAATAGAAAAAGCAAAGAACAAAATGTAATACTGAACTATCATTGAACTTAATTCCCTATCCTTAAATTCAGTGATTTAGTATCTCTTTAAAGCAGTATATTTTTCCATTTATCTTTAGCATATTCATTTTCCATCCTTTCCCAAGATGCAAGTCCTGATGGCTCGATATTGCACTCTTTTTGGCAAGGAAAGGCCACCGCTTTATTGGAGCACAAATTTGTCCAAATACACTAGTACTAATTGTACACACTATATACAAAAATAATAGCTTGCCTTGCCAGCAGGCAGACTTTCCAGTCAGTGATTATAATAGTCTTTTCCAACGGAAGAGTTTCGAATTTTCTTGCCTGTCAGTGAAAAACTGACCATTCCAGTCCACAAAAGTATATTGCTCTAAAAAAGACAAACCAGAATTTCTCAGCCTAATTTGTAGCGACTGAAAAATTCAGTTATATTCATTTGCCTGCTAACTGTGCCTGCTATTCATTATGCTATCCTTCTGCTCTCTTACCTTTTTCTCCCTTCTGTTCCTCAACTAGACGTCACTGTCCCTTGCGGTATCCAGGGGCCATTAGTCCATACATACACCGTTCTGACTGCATCTGATATAAAAGGCACATATTATGCACCCAATATGATTTACAATAACTTACAATAAAATGCTAACATGCTGAAGAGATAGGAAGTGCCAGTCAAGCATACAAGTTACCATATTAGTAAGTTGTGATACACCGTCTGGATTCCAGCAGCAAAGCAACACCATAGAGTTTTCCGAGCAGACCCTAAAAGCATGGCTACAGAACATCTAAGGCTTAAGACACTGTCATACCCAAAGTATGACAGAGACCGTTTGTAATGCCATTCTGTTCTTGTTTCTGCTGTCTGGATCAGAGGCAGCTCTATGGGTAGCTCCACAGGACACTGACCCTGCCGAGAGCACTAATAACATGTTCAACTAGAGCGGTAGTTACAACTCAGGAAAAACATCTTGGAGCCACTATGGATATATCTCTGAAGTCGTCAACTGAATGTGCAGAAGCAGCCAAAACGTTGAGCATCATGAGGACAGATCTGGAGGCCAAGACAGATGGCATCATTCTGCCATTTTACAAAACCTTCGTTTTCTCATGCCTTGAGTACTACGAGCAGTTCTGCTCCCTGCATCCAAGCAGGAATATTGTGGAGTTACAGTACAGAGAAGGGTAGCTACAATGATCAAGGGGATCAAATAGCTGCTTTAGAAGCAGATGAGAAAAAGGCTGGGACTTTTCAGTTTGGAAAGGAGAAGATTAATGGGGCAAAGTTTACAAAGTGAAAAGGATAATGGTTTGAGGCCAGCCTTTTATTCACAAAATCACGCAGTACAAGAATTAGGAAGAACTCGTTGAATCTATGAGGAGATCAGTTAAAAACAGACAAAATAAAGTATTTCTCTGGGATTGATGGGTGTCCACTTGTGCAAAAATGGATTAGACCGGTTCAGCAGCAGACTCAGTAGGGCATTTCTCATGTTCTTGTGTTTTTACCATTACTTAATTAATCCTCAGTATACATACGCTGGGTAAGAAAATAGTAGTATAGCCACTTAACACAAAGGGAATGTGAGTCATCACAGCGTTATCTAAGGTGTGCCAAGTGAACACAGCAATTCATATTCAGAAGGTTACAAGCCCAGACTTCCAGGCCCTTGACCTAATTACTTGGCTAAAATTCTAGCCTATTAACCGAATGAAGAAATGCATTTTGGCAGTTGTGGTGGGTTGACCCCGGCCAGCAGCCAAGGTGAGGGAAGAGTCAATGCAAAGGCCATCACTGGCCACCTCCCACAAGCAATTCAATGTCCTAGTAGGACATCTTTGAGACGTTTTAAACCAGATCAGTGTTTCTGGTCTGATACTA
>VZSC01005081.1:519133-531633 GCA_013398225.1 Steatornis caripensis
CTAGGAATCAAAGTGAAACCATATATGGGCAAGAAAATGTTTATCATATTATTATTTTCCATAAAGCATGCCTCATTCTTCATGAACATAGAATGCTGTCAAGGCCTGACAATATTTGTCAGCCAGGGCAACCATAAAGAGAAGTGTTGGAGAACTACTTGATTATCAGTATGTTAGGTACTCTGAGTCTTCACCTTTTATATGATTGTTATATGACTTCATAGTGATGGCTAGCAAGACATACCAGTTCTTAGACATTCTCAGATCGTAGACATAGCCATAAACGTAACATCTGATTCCTGTCGATCAAAAAAGCCTCTCTTGCTCATTTTTCCTTCTTCTTCTCTTCCTTTTATGTTCCAATACGATACCGACGGAATCAACCCCACGTTCAGAATGGGAACAGTGTAAGATAGATGTCGGACCCCAACAGAGCCTGTGTGTTCTTTGAACAGCAGGACTGTTCAAAGAAGTAACAAAAAGACCCTCACTGTATTTTGCTGTGTAAGACTGGAATGCATTAGCTGTGGGGAGATGAAGAAAAATGAAAACAAAGGAACTATTTCATGTATAAAAATATGAATAAATGTAATGAACAAGAGAAAGGGAAAAGCCTAAAAAATATGTGCTTACTTGTTACAGATGTCTGAGGTAGGAATCATGTTTTATGCATTTTACCCTACAGTGGAGTTCCGACAGTGTCTGGGTCATTGATGTTTTAATGATACAAACAACTTTAGCTGGATATAGTTAGAGGACAAACTTAGTTTTCAAAACTGAGGTTAGTTGTGGTATACCTCACAAGACAAAGATTGCTCAGAACCTAAAACTAATATAGTTTTCTTTTATTCCCATTTTACTATTTTTTAGTTAGTAGGTATTGCGAGTGATGGTGGAGGGAAGAGTGAAGTTCATGTGTTGGCCTTATTATCTTGTTGCCATTCACTATTGCTCCGCTTCTTAGATGCATCATCGAAAAGGCAAAGAACTCTACTGTTCTAAATAGTGGGTTTCATTTCTAAATGAGTTGAATGAGAGAAAAATCATACAAGTAAATGTTGACAGTCACTTAAAAAGGATGGAGTGGCTAGCTGTAAATTCAGCTATGAAACATACTTGTCGCTTGCAATAGACATAGGCACTCAGGAAGCAGCAAAGTAAGGTTAAGCAGATAAAATAAGTATAACTCTTTATAACATTTTCTTAGTTCAGATGTGTACAATCAGATTGTATTTGATTTTTTTTTACCTCTAGAAAGACAGTGGTACAAGAATCCTGGATTACCACAAATAGGTTTGTGCAATTATTAGCAGTGGGAAGATTTCCACAGTGTGAAGAAATTGAATTATTTTCCTGAGGTAGGAAGGATATTTATTTTCACTAAATATCAGCTGAGTTACATAGCCAAAGAACAGCTAGCAAGTCAACTAATGGACAGCTAAATCTTTTGCTATTCTTGTTTTATTGGATTTATTGTGTGTCTTACATTTATCATTCTCTCCCAGAAGCTCCTCTTCCTTCCTTGTTTTCTGTAGTTCTGTTTTCAGTGGTCATATCCCTAATTGCTCCCTCTGTATCTCCTTTATTAGCTCTTAATTTCCCTCCGTTATGCTGATGTTTCTCTGAGTTCAGCTCCATTTTCACCGTTTCCCTCTCATCTCTTCCAAAGATTTCCATAGGCCTCTATGATTATGAGTCTTGGATTTTTCCTCCTGCTTCTCTGAGTATTTCCCTTCTTATTGAGCCTTGTAGTTGTATTTCTATCACTTCCTTCTGCATTTCTTGCCCGTATCGCAGTCTAAGCAGAAATGAACTTTTGGCCTACTGTTTCCTAGCATGTATTAGATGATCTAACATGCAGACACTTAAAAAATTTTAGATACAAAAATATCACCAAGCTCTAAAAATATCTTTTGTCTTTAGAACTGAGGACTTTTTGCAGTCAGTATCCATCTCTGAGGTTACAGAACCTTCTGCCTCCTGTCTGCTCTTCAGTAGCACTGAGTACTGCAAAAGTGCATATATAAAGTATTTTTTATCCATTATTCTTTCTCTCTCGTAACTTAAAATTCACTGTCATCCCATTATCCAGATTCACCATCATGGTTTCATCTCCATGCCTTCCATAATACCCACTATATTAGCCAATTCTCCCTAAATCAAATTGCATTTTAGATCTGAAAACATCCAAAATTTGTCCTCTCGTCTGTACCCAGTTCTCAATCATTTGATTATCTATGACCTTATTGCTTTAGTCTTCCCCTCCTGATCCAACCTCGGTCTCACTTTTTTCTTTGGTCTGAGCAAAATGTGACTGCTCTGTTCTTTTCTTACCAACCTATAAGGATCCCAACATTTTTATTTTTCTGACAACTCTACTTCAGTTCCTTGATATTCTATTAGTAGTCTCTCAGACTGCCTCCATTTCCTTTCCTGCTTTTGGCTTTCTGGGGCCTCTCACGCTGGCTCCAGTTCTTGGTAGAAGCCTCTATGTCTCGTTCACTAGCTCCAGCATATCTTGACTCTTGTTTTTCAGATTGCTTCTCTCCTACTTTAAAATACAAATTTACCCATGCTCTTCCGCTCCAGAAATTCTTTCTTTTTCTCGAGTATTGGGAATTCCTTTCTTCTTACCTCAGTTCAGTTATATCTTTAACACCAAGGCTCCTTCATTTTACTGTATCATTTAGAATATGTGTAGTGTTGCATAAATTATTCATTAAAAAATCTAAAATTTTTAAAGGAAAGTTTTAAATAAAAACTAAGCATGAAAAGAATACGGGACTTGACTTTGCCTTTCTGCATTGTCATCCTACAAATTGTATGTAATTTTTATTGTTATTGTTAAAGAAGAGAAAACCCACGTAGGTGAGCTAAATCCCTGTGTGCTGGTTTGGGGAATACAGCTTTCTCAAATCCATAGGCAATGTTTGAGAGAGTTTAGATGGGAAGGTTTAGAAGTCTGTGACAGGATAGTAACCTTCTATTGCTTTTCTTAGGAAAAAGAAATATATTGAGTTTTCCATGAATGTGAATGTTTAATAAGCAATGAAATGCTGAATGAAGTTAGAATATAAATCCTTTTAAAATTGGTAAGTCTATTCCGGTAAAATTTGAAACAATCCCTCTCATTTGAAGGGCAATGCAAGCAGTATCTACTTGAACAAATTTCATATAGCATGCAGGTGTATTGTGGGTTAATCCTAAAGAATACGTATCTCCAAAGGTCTTCACAACGTTTTAAGTGTTTGTTCTTTTTTTTCTCTTAACATGCCTGAAATGGAAATTCATCTGTGAACGGTGGTTTTTATTTGTGTTTTCACAGAAGCACATTTGCATGCCCTAAAAAAGAATCAATATTATGAATGAGAACTCTCCCCAAAAGTCTTTAATTATATGTCTGTGTATCAATATGTAATATTTTGTTTCCTCAGATTTTTTCTTCTTTTAGCTGACACAGGCAGACTTCGAAAGAAGTAAAATCAACAATGTAACAACAAAATGCATGCAAACTTGTTAAATGTGATGGCAAAATAAAAAGCTTCAGTCAGTATGATCAGTTAAAAAAAAAAAAAGATAGCCAGCAAACTGTCTATCATGTGATGAAATTTGACAGTAGGGATTATGGCTTTGATGGACCAGAACAGCTAATAGAAGAAGCTGACATTTTTGAAACCCTGCTAATTAAGGGTTCCTTCCTTAATATTAAAATAAAGTCTTTGTCTGGGTTTTATGGTTGGAGAATCAGGTGTTTTCATTAATATATGCCAGTCAGTCTTAATAAGCTTGGAGGGCAGAGGAAGTTATTATTGAGTGACCTTCTACAAAATAAGCATGTTGCTAAGGGCTCTAACCCTGCCCTGTTCAGACTGATGAATCTCATTTCCAATGCAAAAGCTTCACAAGAAATCCAAGTATTCTCTGTGCAATCACAGAAAATAATCCTTGTGTCTCTTGTAATGTCCAGAATTGCCACTTACTATACTACAACTGTACAATGAATATTACAATACATATTATTTTTCTAGCACAATTGTCTACATTTCTGAATTGCCAAGAATAGAAAAACTTATTGTCAAGACACTTGTATTGAAAAGTCAGCTCATTTTAATACTTCTCAAATAGTCCTCTACCCTGTTCATGAATTATAATGCACAGAATACATCTGACAATACTCGCTTTGAAAAAGAGATATGTCTGTATTATTACATATTCATTTTCAAATAGATTTCGAACAGATTTTAAACCATTCATTGAAATTCATTGAAATAATAAATTCACAGTTGGATTTTGATTGACTCAATCTAATGTTACATTTGATAAGTTTTCATCTTTTTTTTAGTAGTAATTTTGATTTTCTGTACATTTTTCAAGCTAAGTGAAAGGGTGTGGTAAGCTACTAAGACTCATCATATATTTTCTGCTAGAAATTAGGAAATTAGCTAGTGAACCAGATGAAATAAGTGCAGCATTATAACCATCAGTGATGTGTCTCACGTCAACTCTGTGTGGACTGGGCAATTTCCAACACCCCAAGACTTTCTACGGGCATTTATTAATGCTTTCTTGCTTTTTGCTTTCCTTTCTTTTGTCTCACTAGGTCAAGTCAGTACTCTAAATGGTTCTGTGAGATACTGCACTCATAATAAATACGGTGGATAATGGATGAAATTCAAAGCAACACATCCAGTTTGCTGACACTATGCTAACAAAATAACATGGCTGCCAAGTAGAAATGTCAGAGTTGGGAGAATATACATGCTCCCAGGTCATTGAGTGAATCTCTAAAAGTTGAGTATTTAATAGGAAGCAATCATCTGCATCACATTTGCAGATCTCCTTGCTTTAATTGATGGCACAGCAGATGGATCTACTTTTTTCTTATCCAACTCCAACCAATCTATCACAATCTGTAGAGTATTTGATAAGCCATATTCCAAACAAGTTTGTTTATTTCTTTATTTACATTTATGATCAGGCTAAATTGGCTTCAGAACTCAAACACTGCAACAGAAGTAGATATATGTACTCTTGTATAATTCTTACCCTATATCATTACTTACATAAATATATTGTAAACTAGTGAAACAGTTCAAACCAGTACCAGTGTTAGAAAATAAAAAACTGAGGCCCATGTATTTCATTTTTGTCTAGGCATTTTGCTTCCAGGGCATTTTGACACAATATTACATGATAAATAAAATAAAATAAAATAAAATAAAATAAAATAAAATAGTACCTTGGGAAACATATCCCATTTTAAAAAAGACCCACTATCCAAGGCAATGTTTGAGTTATTTCTGAGTGCCTAATAGATGCCACATTTGAATACAATAGCACTATTTAGTCCAGTTAGTTTTCAAAGTGCTTTGAATATGAAAGGCTCTCTGTATTCTGTTGCATTAAAGCCAAAGCCATCTATGCACCTTGTACTTTTTGTATCTCTACTTGATTTATGTGTTTGCATTTTGGGATTTTTGGCTACTTTATCCCTTGAGCATTTTTCCCCCAGATAAAAGTAACTTGATTTAGCTCCATAACTAACCTTGATTCTATTCAATTTAGACTGCTCCAGAGGAAAGGCAAAAGTAATAAGTGCAGCAATGTTCTTAGAATGTGTAAAACTGATGAAGTTAAAATCCCCACAGGTCTTTCTTGCATCGTTGTGTTTGAGGGAAATGTATGGCTGTGGCTGTGGATGTAGATGGTGGAGGTTGGGAACCAACTTAAGTGTGATCACTGATTTCCATTCTGTTTCTAGTGGACACATACGAACAATACAGGGAAAACAGCCCATATAGTACTTATTAGAATCATATTAGCAGCTGCAAAGCACAGGAGCAAAACATTAGATCTACCTTAGGAATGCTTCTTTCAGGTGTGGTGTTGGGACACATAACATACTGCTGCTCTGTAGCTGCTTCTGTTCTTACAGTATTTCAGGATTTGAAGAAGTGCAAAGTAAAACACTTGAAGCACCTGAAAGTGGTCAGAAAGGGAGGAGTAGGAGTCACAACCCATGTCAATAAGTTTTAGAGGATTTTTTTTTTCTCACTGCTTACACTGGGTTTAGAACTCCAAAACTTACTGTTAAAAAGTCTGATCGAAAGCCTGCTGATTTCTGATGACAAAGCTCCTGTAGACATCAATGTGAGCAAGAGCTAACCCTTGGAGAGAAATATTCCGTTCTCATCCTTGTTGGCATGGTCTTGCTAAATAATATGACAAGGTCTTTCTTACACCCTCAGCAGTATTTTTTGCAGTGCCTGCTGTGGCTCATCTAAGAGCCAACATTAGTGCTCATTCACCAAAAAAAGTAAGAGTAAAGCAGAAATGCTATCTTTATGTAGAAATCGATATTCATAAATAAAACAACCGAAGTCACTTTACTCAAATACTGTAAATGCTGTATTTTTTACTGTAAATGTAATTGAAACAAGGTCATTCATTTTGCTGCTGGAAAACAGACGGAGTACTAAGCTGGATTTGCTCCTTCAAGAGTAAAGAATTTTTGTGAAGAAGGAAGGAAATTTATTCTACAGCAGAAGCCAACAGGTGATTTCCACTTCCCAACATTTTGAGTGTAGCTCAGGATAAAAGTTATGATGAGGAAAGGATCCTCCAACATGTTTGGGAAGGGCTCCCTGATTGCTGACAATGGGGTAACACTGTAGTAAGCGTGGTATCAAGTTTGAAAACTCCAATAACAGCAGCGTGCCTTGACAAAGTGAAGTGCCAAATCAAGGGTCAATAAATCTTACTGTAGATTCTCGTGGTTTAATGTTAATGCTGTGATTAGAGGGAGTGGTAAATGAAATGGGAGCCCTGTGCTAAATATGGCAGGATACAGTGTGCCCAGAGGATTCCCCAATGTCCTGAATCATCTGTGTTCCGTTGGTCATATAGATGCACGAGTACTCACAAAAGGGAATGTTTCATAGCCAAGACCAATGTAAACCAATTGAAAGGATTAAAGAGTCACAACCCAACGTATTTGTGCAATATGAAATGTTTAGGGTCTAGAGCTGTGGGTAGATGGCTAATTTAGCATAGAAAGAAAAGTACAAAAGTAGCTGTAACAAGAGCCAGAACAGTCAACATGTCCTGCTCTACCAACACATTTGTGAATCATGTAATAGTCTAACTGTGGAGAATATTAATCTAATACCTAATTGATCAATATGGCTAATCACTGTTAAAAGGAAGGCATTTCTTTGCAGACAATATCTAACTGCTTGCATCATGTATAACTCCTGCCCTTCTCTGCCATTTCAGGCTTTGCTTTTCTATTTGCTCTTATTTTCTTGTCTTCTTTGTCTTTCATAAAACTCAAGCTAAACATCTTGATAGTTGTCTCTTGCTCTAGCATTTCAGCTGTTACGTTTGAATGTATTAATATTTTCCTGTTCCTGCATCCACGTAAGTATTTTGTGGCTTTCAGAGTTAGAGTGACCTCCTATTCTGGGAGCAAGAAAACATGATGGAATTTTCCAGAGGGACACAAAAGGATTCTGAAGGAAAGAGACAATTCAAGATGGGAAGCAGAGAAAGCATGTGAATGACTTGAGAAGGAGAATGGGCTGGCTTTAAATACAACAAGAATAATGGTTTAAACAAAAAAGCTGATAGGAATTCTGGGAATATTTTCCACAGTGATTAAAGAAAAGAGAGTAAGAAATATCTCCTCTTTCCCAAACGAAAAGCAGAATCTTTTCTTTTGTTACTCAGTTTTGTAAAATGCAAATGTGTTTTAGAAAGTAATTTGAGAAAGCTGTGAAATTTGAGCTTTTAGCCAGTACCCCAATTTCCTTCTAAGTACCTGGTCAAATCCGTCCTTTAGACTCTTAAAGACAGAAGCTATAAGAGCATCGAACTTAATTTAGAGGCCTCCTCCCACAAAACCATAGTCTCACTCAGAGTTTAGACTGCAAGATCCTTAGAACATTGGAAGGGCTCCCCTTCCAGCCTGGCACAGGGTCACAGAGGCTTGTACAAAGAACTTTAATTCCTTCATTCTCAGGTTATACAGGGTTGCAAAGAACTGCCATGGGCAATCTCTGTACGAGATGAAGAGAAAATAAAAACAAAGGTATGGGAGAAAGTGGGAGCTGAGCTGAGTAAGAGCAGGTGTCCAAAGATGTGTCTTTAATACCCAGTGCTAGTGTTAACCGCCTTGCATATACTTGTTCCTGATAGAGTAGGTGCCACTTTATGTCAGCTGCAGAAGGCTACAATCCTCACCCTGTCTCAATAGGAGAAATCTCTAGTTGATAGCTGCCTAACATAACGGTATTAAGGATTTTATATCCATGGCAAAATTTTCAAAAGAGCTGTCTCAATCTGAGCATCCAGAATCAAAGGCTGCTCTTGAAAAGTTGACCCTGGCCTTTGGGGAGGCACCACAAAGGCTTTTCTTATAATGTTTCCTGAAAGGTAAATTTGAATCTCATTCTGTATTCCTACATTGGACTAAATTGAAAATGCCTCCACTGATGTCAACAGTTTAATGAAAATTGCTGTAATTTAATGGATTTTTTTAGTAACCTATGCTAAATAAGTTACATGCCGCTGTATATATATATATATATATATATATATATATATATATATATATATATATATATATATATATATATATATATATATATATATATATATATATATATATATATATATATATATATATATATATATATATATATATATATATATATATATATATATATATATATATATATATATATATATATATATATATATATATATATATATATATATATATATATATATATATATATATATATATATATATATATATATATATATATATATATATATATATATATATATATATATATATATATATATATATATATATATATATATATATATATATATATATATATATATATATATATATATATATATATATATATATATATATATATATATATATATATATATATATATATATATATATATATATATATATATATATATATATATATATATATATATATATATATATATATATATATATATATATATATATATATATATATATATATATATATATATATATATATATATATATATATATATATATATATATATATATATATATATATATATATATATATATATATATATATATATATATATATATATATATATATATATATATATATATATATATATATATATATATATACAGTAGTTGAAAGACTTTTTATTGTCCCGTTCACTATTGAAGAGACGTTTTTCTTTCTCCTCTCTCTACTAGTATATACAAAATTTTATTCAGAAGGGTTTTCAATTTCTGTGTCTGTCCTTGAGATACATTTAAAGATACATGTAAGTAAAATTTAAAGTAAGATGTATAGGGAAACAACATAGCATTTCTGCCAAAGCAGTTCAATATTCAGCAGAATCATGTGATGTGTAAAAATCATGAAGAGGGAGCTATGACACCCGTTATTCCCGAGGAAAACCTATTCTACTTGTGTTAACACATCGCATTGTGTTTCACTCTCTTATTGGTGTATTATTTTATAAATTGTAGTACAGTGTGGCAATTGTCATATCACGTTCCATACTTCATCTCTAATCTTCCTTGTTGGATTATGTGGAGATTAGTAGCTAGAGAAACATTAAATAACCAGAAAATTGGTAATGTAAATGCTTATTCAACCACCCACAATTTGGTGTATTAATCCTAATACAGAACAATTCAATACAGCATAGGTATATTACTGTTTTTTCTGTTGCTGAGCTATTTGTCACCATATTTCACCTTAAAAAGTGTTTAATTAATCACTCCTTAACCACTCCTTAATCATCAAGGAGTTTACAGTGCACCGTCCATTTCCACAATCTCAACATACTGTGTATCCATTTAATCAAATGAGATTTACTGTAGCACTAACTTTTGTTATTGCAGTAATACCACAGTTAGACAGTATTGCTCAGCACAGGGAGAATAGCAAAGGCTATTGATGTGCCTGTTTGAAAAGGCAAATTAATCCTTGTTTCCATTTCTCCGGCAGGATGTGATTATTCTGATTTAGAAAAGTCACCTGAACTTCATCATAGTTACCTTATTCACCAAATTGCAAAGTTACCAAATATTAAATTCTAATATCTCAGATATTTTTATAATTTCAAGGATTTTGTGGCATAACAACGACTTCTTTAAAAAATTGTGTCCTCTGAGATTTTTGGAAACGGCATGGGTCAAAAAAAAAAGTACTGTCTAACATGCTGTAAAAGAAAATAAAATTGCTAACCAGTTTTTCTGCTAAAGAATCTTCAGTTTCCTGTTGCGGTAAGCAGATACAGGAGTCCACACTCCACAGCCACTGCATTAGTAACAAACTGCAGCAATTCTTTTGAAGTTAGCATAGTTAACCAGCCATAAAACCAAAGTTACTGAAATAAAATCCAGACCTACCATGGCCATGCTTTCCACCATGTATCACACTCAATTCTCATGCTTCTTTCAAACTCTCAGTATTGTTAATAGCAAAACAATAGTATCTCGGATACTAGAGAGTGGTAACCACTCGTAAATTTACATTCTTTATAGTGGTGACCACTGTGACTGAAAAGTAGCAAATGCAGTCAGCATGCATGGCTCGTCTTGCTGAGAGCCTCACAAGGCAGCAGTATAGCTAGAGACCTTTTGACAGCTAGCACAATACTCATTCCTCTCGAGCATATTGCATGCATCCTATACATATTCAGTTCAGCTAGAAAAGAAGCTTTTTCTACCTATCAGGGCAGTGTATGAAAATAATTCCATCTCTCCGTGCTGCATGCATCATGATTATGGATGTGCTGAAGCACCAATAATCAATCTCAGTTACTGGAGAACGTGTTGTCACTTGCTGCTCTTAGTCATGCAAAGTGTTGTACAAAGAAGCAGAAGTAATACAGGTTGATTTTCACGGTGGTATTATTGTACATGAAGTACTGAGAGGTTATACATTATGATAGGCACACAAGCTGCTCAGTGCTGTTCATTTTGCTGTGTTTTTATAAATGATTATGGAAGTAAAATACAAGTTGCGTGGCTACACTGTCAGCTAGAGTACCTTGGGCTTTTCTCCCACTTCCTGCCAGCCATCCAAACAACTTGCAGAGGTGACATTATGAGGCATTTTTGCCTCCTCCCAATGAACTGTTTTCTTTCTGCGGGGATTAGTTCAAAACGATCCAATCCATACCCTATAAAATTGAGACTGCTTGTAAGTTCGAAGTGGCAGCTGGCAACAGAACACTGCAGAGGTGCAGAGGTTGTCCATATTAAGCAAAACAATGAGACATTCATTTGCATCCCGTTTACCTTGAGAAAACCAGCACAGGTTCAATGTTAAGCACGTGCTTAGTGTTTTGTTGAGTTGTAAAACCCTGAAAAGGCTGCTCTCAGCAGCAAAATGAAGCCTAGGACTCAGTGAGTGCTACTGAATTGACTTCCAATGAGTACAAAATAAATTAATTTGAAGGGCAAAAAAAATCTCTTCAGTCTGCACCTTGTGCCAAAGGTTTTGTAGCACCCAGAGCTGTAAATCTGAGGAAGACTAGATTGGCTAATGACAAAACCCAACCTGTGCAATTATGTAGGGTCTTCTCAAAGTCTGATACGTCCTTTTAGAGACTGTATTTTTTAGGCTACAGGCTGAAATGAGGCGCTATGAAACTGCCACTTCTGTATATTTGCTTGTTCATGGCTTCTCTCTATTTTTGTCACCCAATGCTACAATGATTTTCTCGTGTGGTTCTGTTGTTATTGCCATACTAGTCCATAGTATAGCTAGATCATAGCATCGTTTTGAATGATCTTGGGTTCAGCTCAGGATTGACAGTAGGAACAAATTAGATCATAGCTCTTCTTATAACTCCATATGCAGAAAAGGAAAATATAATTGCATTTTTGTTTCATCTTTCATGCTTACAGCACTGGTGTCATTAACTCGTCCATACCCTGAGAACATGCAGGTTTATTTGCAACATCTTGTAACAGTAATGAATGAATGAATAACAGTAATGTTGTTCAAAAAAAATCCTCTTCTTTTCGGTTTGTTTAAAATACCTTAATGAATGTATGCAAAATTCCAATATAAGCAACTAGAATTCTGTTTCCATGGGCTCAGTAACAGTGATTGCAAACCTTGCCGTTGCACTTTATAAAGTACTTGTCATAGATGGTGTGCTGGAATTTCCCTTAGTTTGCTTCACCGTTAGCTCCTCAGATCAGTGTCTCTTAGGTGTTTCCTGAAGACAAGTAAAGATAGCCAAGGTCTGTGTCTGGTAAATGTCCTGCCCGACATTTCTGTATTTCTGCTCCTAGAGCAGTGTATTCCTGCGCATGTGCTTTCTCTTTTCACTTCTGCCCAGGCTGCCCTCGAACCACGACTGTTTTATGGGGAGGTGGGAGCAAGCGGGTGTGGAGTGGCGATGAGTGAAGCAAAGCTCAAGTTGTCATGGTGCCTTTCCTGCCT
>VZSC01005081.1:536633-552953 GCA_013398225.1 Steatornis caripensis
AGCTGAAAGAATTTTAACTAGATTTTCTGTATCTTAATAACACGAAAGAATGTTTTTGAAGATTGCTGTTCATTGCATCATAATCTCTTTAACTGTGTTAAGACACTAAGATATTTTTTAAATAACAGTGTGTGTAATTTTAGGGAAAAAAGGATATCAATATGTGATTATTATGAAAATGAAGAGGCAGCTAGTAGGTATGGCATTTTTCAGAATCCTTGATGTGTTCAGTGTAGCGTTACTAAATGACTGAAATCTAAATAACATTTGGCATTATAATAGAAGAAAATAACTGACTAAGCTAGCCTAAGAAGCAGTGATACTGCACCATAATAAGAAGTGGTTTTCTTCAAGCAGCAGACTTTCTTCTCTGAAATTAGACTGAAGATAATGGGGGTAATTAAAGATATATACTTACCCGACAGCAAAGCACAAAAAAATTAGGTTTAAGGACACACTTTGAGAAGACCTATTTGACAAAAAACTTTACTCACATGAGTAGCTGTTTTCAGGACTGGCCCCTCAGTAGTTATATTCTTTGACTGAAATCCCTGAAACCTTCAGTTCAGCTTAATATCAACAGTGAAGATTTTAAGGTAATTTGAAAGCCTTGATGTATCTTGCAGACTCCCATTGTGAGAAGAGAACCTCTGGACCGTGATACCTGGATGGTTAATTTACTTTTTCTATATATCTACCTGTGTCTTTTCATTAGTTGTAATAGTTCTGCAGGTTTGGGGTTATACTGGCAATATTGTCCTTTTAATAAATTCAGTGTAGCTACTGTTAAGTGCCCAGTAAATGGAAAAACAGCTGTTTTCAAGGAGCAACTGAATAAGGAAAAAAAATCTCTTTCTTTGGGCAAAACGGTTATCCCAGGGTTATAAGACCTACTGTATATTTCTCTGTGGTAAAGAAACATTTCCCTTTCTGTTCCTAAAACCATCTTATATCTCTAACATCAGTTAGTAACTCTAAGACGGGTGTCAGGAATAACATATCCCAGCTGCATTTTAGAATGAATTGAGCTGGGACAAGGGGGCCTTGGAGCTTACTGAATGGGTGAGAGCTTTTAAAGGGAGAAATCAATACTACAGCAGGATTTAGACAACTTAGCAAAATATATCAGACAGAACTTTGGTCAAAGAATAACTAAAACAGCAAGTTAACCCATGGAGTTCCTGAAGTACAGTCTATAGCATTTCATTTAAACTCTCAGTTGAAAAGCAGAATGTTACTCTTGCAGGGGACTGGAAGTATCCAGTCAGAATAGTAAAGGTTGCAAATCCATTTCCCTTAAAGGTCTCGTCCTCACATCTGTTGTCCACAATCTCTTTGACTGTAATTTTTCACATCTGACCTCAGGTTAGACATGAACAATTAAAGAATTGCTCAATTAAGTAAAGAAAATGTACAATTTTTTTCTGAGTTACTACTTAGTAGAAGAGGTACCTTTCTTATAGTCGGAAGGAGTAAACAATAATAAAAAGACTAAAAGACTTTCTTGGGGAAGGTCTTGGTAGAGATGAATACTTGGACTTTGGGTGGAAGAGATTAGCATCTGAAAGGTCTGTCGCTGCAAGTGTGTCTGCTCAGATCGTAGCAGAACATACTTTTAGTAACTGCATTTCCTGTGCATGGATTGACATCAGAGCCAAGGACAGCTGCCCATAGGCCAGTGCTGGGTTTGTGTGAGGGGGACTGTAACTTCCGTATAACACATCCTGTGACGAAATGTCAGAAGACAAAAAAAAAAAAATCCCCCAAAACAAAACCCAAGAAATGTCTCTGGCAGAACTAAAGAGTGAATTTGAAGTCTCTGTAATATTCTGTTAATTCCGGATTTTTAGATTTTTCGGTTTAAAAAATCTCTTTTTCCTATTGAAATGGCACAGAAATAGTAAGAGCCTGTAAAAGACTAAGTAAATGGGCAGTACAGTGATGCTGTTACCAGTCAAATACTACAAGTAAAATGTAGAGGAGAGTCACTCACTCCCTTCACACCCTCTCCATTTCAGAAGAGTGTGAACTTAAAAAAACCCAGCTGGAAGTACTCAAACGATAGGATGTATAGTAATTAGATTATTTCTTTGGGTGGTTTCACAACCAAGGAGATTAAAAACGTAAAGTTACATTAACAACTCACTGAACGCTGAACTTCCTTCCAATACTGCCCTCGAACAAAGCTAGGCTGTGGGAAATGGTGTTTCTAATAGAGTTTTAAAGCCCCATCCACCTTTCAGGTAAGGTATGAGAGTTCCAAATTCACTCATTTGGCGTACTTAGTGTCCCTCAGCACAAGTATATGGGAATGGAAATCTTTCTTTTAAGTGTTTTCTCATTGTTTATATAATCCTATCAAGTCATAGAATATGAACAGTTCACTTTGTTGTTGGAATTAATACATTTGCTGGAAGATTGTGGGGTTTGACTCTTTCTGAGTCTTCATGTGTGCCTACGTGCCAGGTACCTCCAGAGCTGCAGCACCTGTTGACGTACCCAAGCCAGCATCGGATTTGTTGATTTGGGTATTGCCAGCAGTGGCACTAAAGTAGCATGAATCTCGCCTCTGCTGCAAAATTCACCTCGAATCTGGGTAAAAATTCAGAAGAATCAGCTGGAGCCAGCTGTCATTGCTCGAGGTTGCCTGTGACTAGAACCATATGTTTTAATACTCCTTTTACTAGGGGAAGGGTTTATCATACGCACGTGTAATAAAACCCAAAAGAGTAGGATAGGGTCCAGAATCTGAGAGACATACACCCAATTTTTGTTTTACTTTTTTCTTTAATCATGCATTCAGACAAGAATGTTTTATTAGGACTATGGTTCTGGAATTTGTTAAAGTCACTTAAGAGGTTATTGCCCCGCTTGTGCACCATGACCTCTGCCACGGATTAATGCCACCCAAGGTGAGGGGAGAGCACGGACAGCTTGTTTACTTGTCAGTTGTCACATTCGCAGCCAAGATATATTAATATGAGCTGAAATCGGTGGTGGTTTCAGTAGTGGTCAAGCTGAACAGTGAATTGCAGCTGCTGAGAAGCAAACACACCATGCTTGACAACCTCAGCCAGAAAGATGGCAGAGACCTAGCAAGCAGACACCTTTTAAATCAGCTTGGCAGGAATCATCAGAGATTTTGGGGTCAGAGTCCCCTATCTGTAAAAGCAACAGGGAAGGCAAACCCCGTACTACGCCAAAGGGACACAAAGCTGCAACCTTGCTACGTGTTAGTGTTAGTCCCATCACAGGGATGGCTGCCTCCCATGACAGCAAGGTTTCATCAGAAGTGCTGTCACAAGAACTTCACTTCTTGTGAAGGCACAGCAGGTGACAACATGGTACATTAGTTGTTGTTGCCGTTGCCTTATTTTCTCCTATTAAGCAAAGCTCCTTCCTAAACTTGGTGTCAGAAACTGCCGTGAGGTCAAAGAGCATTCTGCTGAGGTGCTGCTCTCTCTTCCAGCAAACCCCAGCTAGTGTCACCAAATGGCTTCTTGCGTTTGCATTTGCAGAGCTTACAGTTTCCTTCTGTCTGCAGCTTTCAGTTGTAGAGATACTGGAAATGTAATTAGGAGAATCGTATACAGCAAATGCAAACAGGCTACCTGAATTATAGTGTCAGAGAGTCTTCGTGCTGACTGAACCTGAGGTAGAAGATCCTAAAAGTAGAATTTTAAATTTCTTTCTGGGTGGTTTTATGGTTCCTAGAACAGTCATCCCTGAAAATCTCAGGTTCACAGCTCCTGGAGTTAGAGGTACAGCCAGGAGGGGAGTCACCTTAAAACAGCCCTGTTCTGTGAGCTGCTGTGAGCTGCTGTTCAATACTCTCAAATAGGGAACCTAAAGGTATGCAAGACATAGCTTCCCATGTCACGTTCTGTCCTGAACATTGCTCAGCCAGAACACCAGCACTACAGTCCAGGGAATTCCACAGTAAGTGGGTATGAAATACATGCTGAGAAATTAAACCTAGATATAAGCTATGCCAGTGTAAACACCCTGAGATTTGCCAGTTAATTTGACGCACAATTATTGTTCGGGCTGATGGAACTATATTATTGCACGGTGCCTACAATGTACAAGAAACGCCTTAAAAACCTTACCATGAAAGTTAAAACTACAACCCAAACAACTGTGTACTGTCTTGTTTCCAACATCATTCACTTGTAAAGCATTCATTTGGAAACACTGTGATGTGTGTTGTGATACCTATTAAATTCTGTAAACATGATGACAATAAGGAATGTCAAATATTTTTTGAAGACCCTTTGGTAGCGTGTTTCAAAAACAGCATGAAAGTGGGGGGTGGTTTTCCCACTTTGACGGGTGAATTATTTACTGCCTAGTGTAGTTTTCTGAATAGCTGAAGTTTTCTATCAATGAAATGAATTTAGAGTCAGGCAAGGGAAGCCATCTCACTAACCCTGCATCCAACCCCATTCCCAAGGCAGTTTGACTGTATCTACAGCACTTTTGCTGTACTGCAAATGTCAAACAGAAGGTATAATGGATTTAATATTAGTGCTGGCCAAGGTGTTGAGGGAGCTGTTAATAATGTCACTCCAGTTATTGATCTGAAGCCTTTAGAAATCAAAGAAAAGTGAGAGATCCCCAACTGGGGAAAGGCACAACAGTGACTGGTTTTTATTGCCAATATATTTCTACATATATAGTGCTGACTTTCTGGAATTATGTGATCATCATTAGTCTTGGAGAGATTTTTGGAATCATTATGTGGTAGGATAATATCAGGGTGACCTGTATGCATGCTAATGTTAAAACTTGCTTTCATTCCAGCCACAAGCCAGCTTTAAAAGGTACAGTAGTGATGGCAACAACATTGACACAAATGTTCAGATGAAAGGCAACTTTATTTATTCTGAGATCATTTACTGGTGATGTCGAGACGTCTGGATTTGACTCTTCCTAAGAACGTAGTCCTTTCTTCTGTCTGTTAACCTGGGATACGTGTAACTGTGTAATTGCAGGAGGCTAAATTTTTCCTAATTATAATAATCATGGCTCAGGGTGCCTCTGTTTACCACAGAGCTAAATTTGGCTCTGAGGTTATATTCTTCTACGTTCCTTTGCCATAGTTAATCCTGAAGGATTAACTTGTAGTGTTTTGTTCTAAAATAGAAATTGGTTCTTAGAATAAGTGCATGTTTTCTTCCTTCAACCAAATTTTTCAATCTTATGACAGTCTATACAAGCGGAACCTCTGTCATCTTTAGTTATTAATAAATGAAAGTAAAATGTAGAATTTCTGTTGAACGTATATCGAATGAACATACAGTTTCTTTCCATGTGTATATGACGTAAGTAAAGATAAATCCAGTAGATAACTTACAACAGCTATGTACTGGATTGAATACAAAATTTGTCTCCACCACAACTGTGCCATAAAGGAGATCCATTATAGAAGAATATAGATACATGCGAGTGCCTAAAGCCAGTGTATGTATATAAGTGTGTGTGTATATATCGACAAGAGCATACAAGACATACATGATAAGTTGTGAAAATAGCTATTGCATTAAAAAATCAGGTGTTCCAAATCAGTATAAATAGGAGAAAAATCTACCTTTGCTTTCATGTGATCCCTACTGTGATAAACGCATGCTTAAACAGAATTTAGTTTTATGTACAAATTGTATTTACTCTTCCGTGCTTACTGGAACACCATCCAGCAGAATCACTGTTGCACTCTGAACAGACCAGTGTTTAGTGTGGTCCTGTTGAGGAACAGGCAAGAAGAAACTAAAAATATGGCTGGAAGATTGGAGACTGCGTGGATCTTCTGCTGTACGCCTTCCCTCCTTAATAAAGAGAAAGCCATAGGTGAAGTAGGTTGGAGAATCTCTACTTGCCTCTATTGATTTCCCCGACTGGTTTCTTCAGATCTATTTGATCTGAGCTCTGAGGTCAAGATTTTTGTTTCATTGATCACGTGTCTGTAGCAGTACTGATGGACTGTGTTCCTATGTCATCTAAAGGGTTGTGAGAAATAAGACTAACTTGTCTTCCTGCATATCCCGTCTTACGTGGGATTGTTCTCAGCCATACGGCTTAGTCTGGAAGAATCACAATAAGTGTGTTTGCAACTTCTCACAGGAGATAATTTCATACAGTTTCTTGTGATACTCAGTCTGCATGGGTTTTTTTTTTTCATTTTATTTGCTCACTCAAGTAATTTTACGTGTTAGTGTATTTAGACTACATTCCATTCATTTTTGTACACAGCTATAATGTTTATTTCAGTCTTCCCCTCACAAGTCATTTGTTCTGAAATCTCCCACGGTTTTTATTTTGTGCCCTTCCCTCAACTATTTCAATTTTCTCTCTCAGTTTCAGGTGAAGGCCGCATTTTCCCAAACAAAAGAATCATTTCGGTCTGTCACCGTGTTCACCTATGTAGCCTTAAATCACCTTGGATTTTTTTCTCCATCCTGTTGTTACAAATTCACGTCCCTTTTGCTGTTGCCCCCACCTCTCTGCTTGTATTTCCAACCTCCATTGATTTCTTCCTCCTAAATTTTGCTGTGAGTCATTGTGTATCTTTCCAAATTAATTACCATTCAGCTATTCGTTATATNCATCCTGTTGCTACAAATTCACGTCCCTTTTGCTGTTGCCCCCACCTCTCTGCTTGTATTTCCAACCTCCATTGATTTCTTCCTCCTAAATTTTGCTGTGAGTCATTGTGTATCTTTCCAAATTAATTACCATTCAGCTATTCGTTATATCTATTTTCTGACTGTAGGGTATCACATTTTGTTTATTCCTCCTTTTAAATGTTGAGTCGTAAACCCAGAAATTAATATATTTACAGAAATAGTTTTAAGATTTTTTTGTGTTTCTGTATAACAAAAAATTTCATTACAGCCTTTTTTTCCCTAATCCATGATGATATTAACTTGTCTCTCAAATATTATGCTTCTAATTGCAGCTAGATAGGCTGTATCTTTTGCATATTAGAGTAGAACAGTACCGACACTTAATAATACGAGATTTCTAGCAGATCAAACCTGGCTGCTTAAAGCTCTTGGCTTGTTGTAAGTCAGTTATGTTTAATTCATCATACTACAGACTAAAACCTTGTTCTTGTCAAAATTACACAATTCTGTCTTCTTTATATACACAAAACAGCAGAGATACAAAGATGATATTACTCGATATTGATTAAGCTCTGCAGGGGGCAGAGATCAGAAAAGGCAGAACTGGCCAAAAGGAATGTCCGCCTCCAGTGAACAATTTTACTCATGGTCACACTGGGAAAAGCCTGAAAATACTGCTTCTGTGTGAAAGGTTTGCTGCTTCCAGCTCTCGGGGCTTTTCCCAGGCAGTTTGTCTCAGATATTCCTTGCTTCTCAGATGAGAATAGTATATGACCGCTCTGAATAACTTGCCTAATGTATCATCACTTTATCATCGCTGTCTATCACTCGGTAAAGTAGATACAGTGTCTCTCTGATTTCGTTACATTTTTTACTGGGTAAATTGCCCAACTAGCTGCAGGGCAGCTAAAAAATCCACTCCGTTGTTTGTTCCCTGAGACCTCTGTGCTGCCGAATCCTGATGTTTCCAGACTGAGTTTGTCACCCTCGCAGCGGCAGCAGGGCAGCTATCAGAGAGCTGTCTATTCTGTGTCTGTACAGCGCCTAGCACGGTGAGGCTGTAGTCCAGGGGCTCGACAATGCCACCTGTAATGGTGATGGTGATACTCATCTACACCAGTCAAGCAGATAAGGCTTTTTACAGTCAGGCTGTTGCACAGGTCCATAAGCTGTCTGTGGGAATGCGTCTGTGCAGCCGACTCCTTCCTCCCAGGACCAGACACTTGGTGAGCAATAGTGTGGCAGGACTGAAACACAGTACTAATCCAGTCCAGCACAGGTGATTAGGACTAATTATTTCATTAACTGTAAGTTACCAAAGAGCATTACCTTTAAAGGTTTTGTAGAATGTTGAATGAAAAGATGTGGTTGTACTATCATCAGTAACATAGAGCTTCCTTTTTTCCTTTTCTTTTTTTTTTTTTTGTTTTTGTTTTAAGTGAATTTCATTCTGGTGATAGGTGCCAGATGGAGAGAGCCCTGGGGAATGAAATTGTTTGTTTATCCACAGAACACGTACAGCATGGGCAGCAGCAGTGTAGTCTTTCCCATGCTGTTTCATTGCTGTTCTCCAGACTTGCCCTCCAGTGACAATCTATAGAGGTGCGAAGGCAGTTCACAGTCCGTGCCCTGCCCAAACTGCAGGTGATCTCCTGTGAATATCTGCAGTAGTGCCAATCAGCATCCATTTTCATGAACTTTTTGGTATGGGAAGTGTGTTGGTCCCCCAATCCAGTCCAAATAGGCCACCAAATGATAATACTAGTTAACCGCTTACCTTAATCAAATTTTAACCAGTGACCGAGGCACAAAAGGTCAAGGCTTTAGTTTGATCTTTCCCATTGTATTTCTCCTGAGGCAGCTATTTTCTTATAATAACAGTTTTCCTCCTAGCAAGAACATTGAAATAATGATAGTACTATTAAAAAAGCTAAACCAAAAATATAAAAGCAAAGTAAAATAATCTCTTTAATAAGATTCTTTGCAAAGGGGTGAGAAATGTCGGTCTCCCACCCTGCAGCCCCACCCCTCTTCAGCCAAGAATAAACATTATCAGAGATATTTAAACCAGGAAAAGAAAAAAAGCAGAAAAAAGATAGAAAATAAGATCTTGAATATTTTCATCAAATGTACTGAAACAATATATCCTAGAAACATGTTTTTAATAAGTTGATAAATTTTGTAATTCTGCATAAAAGCAATTAATTTTAGTTTAGAGTTTATATTCGAGAAATGTTGGCTAAAACCTGTGCTTTTTATTATTATTTTACAGCTTGTTTTGAAAGTGTCATAAACAAATGACTTCAGTGTCCCACAAGACAAATGTTCTTTAATCATCTAATGCACTCATTTATCCTGAGCCTTAACCTTAGTCTTAAATTAAGTCTCTTGCAAAAACATAACTTCATCTAAAAACACCCATCAATCCTATGTGATTTTGATAAGCACATTTAAAAAACATAAACAATCAGACAGTTGTCAATCCAGTTGAAGTTCTGTTCCATTTAAAAGTTATTCATTAGGCTATGTACCTGCTGCTAATAAAATTTTTTAAGTGGAATGAACAATGTTTTCAAGTTTCTGCTAGGGTTATGATTTTCAGCCGTTCACTGGGACTCGCTGGGAATAAAATCAAAATGCATATGAGGAAAATATCAACTTCAGCTTAAAATGAGTAACTTCTAGCCTAATAGGATACACTTTTCTGAAAATATTAACATAAGTTATATTTTAATTTGCATTCCAGTTTCACAGTACTACTAGCAAACTATGTGTCGCACCTTTGGGTTAAGTTTCCTTGGTCATTACCTTCATTATCTGCTCAGGAATCTGATGTACATGGAAGCATCACACAGGAAAAAATTAGTAACATAGAGGTTAAACATTCAAAGCAAGGTATTTTGCAGAAGCTTTCGTTTGAACTGAATAAATATATGAAGTGATTGTGAGGGGCTATGAAAGACATTTAATGGCTGATAGTCACTATACTTCAGAATTAATTCGGATTGTCTGTAGTTTAAGCGATACTTAGCTATAGCCATAGCTAATACTGCTTGCTTTTTTTTTTTTTCTCTCTACTGTCCTCTTTAGGACCTGGAAGAATACTGCTGTTGAGCTCTTTGGGATTCTTTCTCACTGGGGCTTTAAAATTCTAAAGAACAGATAAGAGCAAACAGCAAATAACTGGATTTAGAATAAACTCAGAAATTATCGCTAAGGCCCTTCCTCTGCCACAATTTGTCAAATCTGCTGATAGGAAACAAATTCTATTCATAAAGATTTTATTTTTTGGGGCCCTCTTGTGATTTGGTAGCAATTCAATTATAGTTTTGTGAGATAGTGAGCCCGGAGAGGGAATCCAGACTGACAAGAAATATGACAGGACAGTTACAGAGTGTTTATGCAATTAAACTTTCACTGACAATACCTGCGGAATGATGAATGCGTGGGCGGAGGTATGTGTGCACAAGCAATGCCCCACAAGTATTGCACATTTTTCATTATTATACAACTGTTCAGATCTTTCAAGAATAGCCTGAAGTGAGGTGGGAAAGAGAGTGCTGTTCCGCAGCATGTTAACCAAATGCTTTTTCTTTTTTTTTTTTTTTTTCCAGCGGGTCTTGATATGCTAGGTGATAAAAGAACATCTATTTTAGAGAAATGTTGCAAGAAGATTAAGATTTAGCCTGAGTTTGACATATATTAATTTTGGATTCTTAAAGACGTTTTATTCTTTTGCTATCTGCAACTTTATATCATTTCAAAACTGATAGATACTGCATAATTAAACTGCAAGGTTATTCATTTTATGCATACAGGTGCAAAGGGCACTATAAAAGTAGGATTTTACTGATTGTAGATTAGAAGAGAAAGGAGAAACTTAAAAGACTTTTGTGGAAAACCACAAAAGCTTACAGAGTAGATTAATTTGGTTGATCATAGTCTGTATTTCAGTATGTCTCTCTTCCATGGAACTATTAAATCAGACAGCTTATTTTAGAGGCTCCGAAAGATTGTGTTGAGTTTTCCAGGCTATTACAGTAGTTATTTTTACTCTTTGTGTGAAGTTGCTCATTTGTAGTGGGGTTTTGATACTGAAAATGTGCTGTTAAAACATGTCGACCTGGACTACCTCTTTTCCAAGCGGTCGAAGCACAGCACTGAGTTAATTCCTGCAAACCTTGTGTTCAAGAACTGCTGTACACTACACAAAAAGAAAGTGGAATAACTACGATGTGGTTGCCTCCCAGAGAAGCTGAGCAGAGCACTATCTGTGGTCTTTGGACTGCCGTGACTGAAATAGTATGACTAACACTAGAAGTATGAAATAAGGGCCTGGCAAGCAAATTATTATAAATTGACCACTTAAATATTATGTAGAACCATGCGGATTTCTCAGAACTTTACTTGACTTCACTGAAGTAAATGCTGGATGTTTAGAATATGATTCCTACAAACTTGAATTCAAATCACTAGCAGCATGAAAAACCTGTTCCCTATTCATTCGTGCTTACCAAATCTTTCAAAAATTGAAGTCTGCTTCAAATAATGACAATCTAAATAAAAAGCTTGCTTGTTACAGTGAACTGTTTTGTGATTCTAAATTAGGTATACTGGGAACTTTTTTTTTTGTTTAATGTAAGCACTTATCTCATGAGAAGAAGCTCCTGAATTTTTACTCCTTCTTTCTAGAGATGGTTTTTTCCTACCTTGCAAGGTCCTCAGTGATGTCCAGGGAAATAGTCATTCATCTACCTGATTTACACATAGATGTCTCCTCTCTTTTTGAAGGAGTGACAGGGTTTACCTGGCTTGCACACAGCAGACATAATATCACGACCAAGTTACTCAGTACCAAATGCTGTAGCGTGTTTTTAAAAATCTGATTTTCCAAGATCTGTTTCTAATACCTACTAAAATTGATAGCAAGAAAAAAATTGTTTTCACATTACTTAGGTGTTAAAATTACATGGTGGTGTTCCTTTATTTTCAAAAACCAAACCTAATCCTGTTAATTCAAAGTGAATAACAAACAGGACTAAGACTTTTTCCCAAGTTGTTACATTTATTCAACCTGCTTGTGTTTTGTTCTTCATCATAATTATTTCCAAGTCAAATCTGCACTGATTTCCTTGCGGACCCGCATACCTCTGACTAACTTAAAGAATTGAGCTGGGATAATTCACACTATTCCTTGGGGGTCATGTTCTCTGTTTTTTTTCAAGGACATTTTTATTACAAAGCTGATGAAATTTGCATATTAATTCATTTCTTTCAATTTTTTAAGATTAAATGTTGTCAACATGTATCAGTGCAAGGCTCTGACAGTGCTGATGAAATGGGTCAGTCAAGCTTGAACATTTAGAGTAATGCAGCCATCTGCAACCCCCAAGCCCCTTGTGTAGTTTAGTGCTACCATTGCAACTTGATTAAAAAAAAGTTTTATTCAATGCAGGATATTAAAACATTATCTGTGAAATGATATGTGTTACTCCTGCCATTTGCAGGGAAAGTATATTTGACAACAAAATGGATCTAAGGATCTCCTTGCTGATTTAGAGTTAGTGCTTTGTCAATCTTAATTAAACTCCAGCAGGAAAAGTGTTGGGGGAAAAAAAAGAGTTTCTGCTGTGCAGAGCTTAGAAGTTATTAAACTGGGCTTAATGTCCCCTCCTAGCCTGTATTTTTACTGTTTGAAAAGCAGTGTTATTTACAGGAAGGAATTGCCTAAATCCTCATGTCTCAGGGGCCTTGGAAAGCAGTTGCATTCTTCTGAAAATACCAAGACTTAATAGAATCAGAGAAATTAGAAATGGAAAAGAACCATTAGGTCAACTTACCTATCCCCCTGCCGGTGCAGGAGAGTTCCCTACAGTATTGCTGTCTTACAGTTAATAGTCATGGATTTTGAGTCACTGTTTCGCAGCTACTTATGGAAAGCATTTGCTGTGTGAGCTATTTGGGTTCATTTTATCTTCGCTGATGGGACTGATATCCTTGTATTCTAATATTCTTATGTTTTAATAGTCTGTGATTCTGGAAGCAATGTGTATAGGCACCCAGTAATATATTTCCTTCCCGTTAAACACATACTGTACGTTTCTGTCATGTAGGGTTTTATTAACCTGCTTTTACTCAGCATCTTATTCAACAAGTAGTCCCTTTGATATCAATGAAAACAATACACAATAGCCTCAATAATTACCTGATAGAAATCAGCATAGCCATCTTGGTTTTAAAGGTGTGGGGTCAGTTGTGGGTTTGGCCTAGGACCTTTTGAAATCACCAGGTCTGTTTATGAAGCTAGGGCAGTTACATCAACCCATAACACCAAGACCAATGTGTTAACTCAAGTGACAAGTTTCACATGTGAACTTACTTCTCTGCAATTACTGCTACAGCTTGATCAGTTGATGTATTTTAATAGAAACTGGTCCTGGTCATAGATGTCCTCATAATTGCTGCTTCTGATAGCCCCAGCAATGTATACTGGCTTTAATTGAACAAAAAAAAAACCCCAATACCTTGGCTTGCAGGTGTAGGCTGACTCCTACCTTGAGTATGAATACAAAGCATGAGTTCTAATAATAATCAGAAAACAACCTTCCGGCACCCAATAGCTGCGAAAGAGAAGATGACTCAAGTATGAGTTGACTTGTATGGCAGAGTTGCTATCCAGATACTATACTGGTTTTATTTTTAGGGAGTCACCTCTGCAGAGTTTATGCTGTAATAGCACAGTGTATTTTTGAATTCAAGCTTCCTTTAATACATGTCATACAGAAAGCTTGTGTTAACCATATCAAAGTCTCCGAAGGAATTGCAGGACCATTGTATTTTTTCTAAGCTGCATATTTTTTCATGTGGTGGACTAAAAAGGATTTAGGAAGTATCATTAGGTAGACATTGGATATCATTTTAATACAAAGATGAATCTGAGCTAGTGGTACCTATATTTTAAGACCAAACTGAAAAAGTTGTATGGGATTGAAAAAATCAAAATCAGACTTCACACTGTAGTAGAGTCTGAAAATGTCAGTTATGAAATATTTAAACTGTGGAACACAATCTTCAACTTTGGGCTATAAAACTTTAATTTTGTGAGTTGCTGTTTCTCCAATTGTTCGATATTTTTAATTCTACAAATCCATGTTTATTAGCTTTCAAGGTTTAAACAGCGTTACTGAGTCTATTGAAAGTAAATGATGCTGACCTGAGAAATATAGTTACTATGATTTGTTTTCTATTTCTACATTCAAGACAAAGGCAAAAGAAAGAACAAATAAAAGAAATTTATTAGCACAGCGCTCTCTTTTAATACTTGTAAAATCATAAAGTGCTTTGCTATTTATTGTTCCATACACTACAAGAAACAGGTCAAATTGTTCTGGAATTTTTTTTTTTTGAAGCAGTGATAATTTTAGGATACGTAGAGAGCAACTTCAGCATCTTTGATTCTATATGTTCATATTTTTACAGTTATCAATTGTAATGCCCAAGTGAAATCTCCTTCCACTCTTGTCATCTTCCCAAATATTTTGCAATAGCAGTTCTTGGTCCAAAATCCCAATCCTATTGAACTTGATAAGCCAAATCATGCTCCCATTATAGACAACGTAAATCTCCAACTTCTTTAATGAAGTTGTTCCAGTGTTATGCATAATGTTATACAATTACAGTGGGGCTGAGCACTTTCTTTAACATCTTGGCCTCTTCTTGCTGCATATCCATGATAATTTTTTCTTCTTTTCAGGATTTTCTTATACAGTAAGAACGTAGTTCGAAATACATCTGTTCTAACATTTCCTATGTGAAATACAACTATAAGCAATCCATTAGATAAATTCATAGCAACAAAGTAGTCTACCACATTCAATACTGTAGATAATTTATTGAAGTTTTGTTGATTTTTTTACCTTTGGATTTTTAAACAATGAATACTGTTAGCTTTCGTAAATAACAACAGCTTTGTTTTGGCAGTAGCTGCTGCAGACTTCTAAATCCAAGTTAGTTTATCTAACAGTGTTTTGATTAAATTTATTCCTCTCTGTCTAACTTCATTTTTTTGTTTAATGCAGTTTTCTTGCTATGAAGGAAAGTAAATTTACTGTAAATCTAGACTCTTTTTTGCTAGAAAAGAAATTCAGTATATGTTTGCTTTATAGCTTCCATTTTATATATATAACATATCCTACTTTTGAACTGTGAGATTTCTTTTCTCGGAAACAAGCTCAGAAGTTATGCTTACATCTACAGTCTGCAGGCAGGTTGGTAGCTCCACATAAGGAAAATATATTTTTAAAATCTTCCGTAATTTTGAAGAGGAAATTTCCCCTGCCAGTATCTGGATGTGAATGTTCTTCTCCCATCTTAAATAGTTCTTACAGTGCACAATATGTGCGCTGCAAACAAAACAGTCAGGTTTTGACACCTTATGTTTATCAAGTCTTTACGTTTGACTGGCTAACAGTGATCACACATCTCAAAAAAGATTTTGCACACTTTATTGTTTGTGCTCTGAGCTGCATAATTTCAAAATGCATTATGTTTATTTTAAATTTTATGAAGCCAGGCATTATTGAAGGAATATAATGCCACCCCTTGGAACCAGTGGATCGTGTTAGATCTTACGAATCGTGACATCTTTATGGGATAATTTGATGTCAGAATGAAATCTTTAAAATTGTTTCTTCTCTACATATGTATATGTGTAGAATCCCAAGCCTTAAGCATGCAGGAATGCAAATGGTTCGTACTGAGACATGTTGGCCAGGAAAAAGCTAATGAGTGAGCAGTACTGAGGGAGATAAAAGTCAACTAATCTAATTAAAGAATAGTGGTGTATGCGTTTGACTACCCAGAAATTTCACACCTTGACAAGATTTCAATGAACACTTCTTGATACTTGAGACACTTGTGCTTCTTGGCACGCTAAAGCGATAGGTCTGTTTTCTACATTAATCTTTGATATTATAAAGGTGTTGGTTCAAAAATAGTTATTGTTGAGCCTCTAATGTAATTATGTTCCGTATCATGGTGTAGGTAGAATTATTCACACCACAAACTACCAATGCTACTAGCGAGTGAGCTGGGTTGTTTTGAATAAACTGAAGAGCTGAAGGTAGCCCATACTGGGAAATTGTAATCTAGCCAGTAGTGGGAAACTATAATCCATAAATTCATTGTGAAACTCACTTAAGTAATGACAACTGAATGGCATAATATGTGAAGTTACTAAGAGTAGTAACAACTCTCTAAATAGTGAAGTTCCTGAGGTTAGTGTGAAACTCACATCTTTCAGAAAAACTATGAATCCATCGTGGTAAAGATAATGGGAATATGTCAAGAATGGATAGTTAAATGCAAGGTGGTAATTTGGAGAGCTAAGGGCAAACCTGAAAAGTAATTTGGGTTACATGGGAAAAAACAACAAGTCTATTTTTTAGTAGATACAAAACAACTGCTCAATTTACTACATTTGCATGGAATAAAAACAAGTTAGTTTATGTTCTTTCCATTAGTCTAAACCACAAATGACGCTGAGGTTTTACAATTGCTCACTGAGATCAAAACAAGTGCAATCAAAACCTGAGATTTCAAAAAAGACACTGATACATTTGGGAGCAGCAGATCAGCAAGTCTCGATCATACACAAAAAAAAAAAAAAAAAAAAAAAAAAAAAAAAAAAAAAAAAAAA